>CANXME010002176.1:0-404577 GCA_948144175.1 Closterium sp. NIES-65 | reverse complement strand
GCCACAAGAGAGGCTCGTGAAACAGGAGGCGACACGAGCAGGGGGCAGACTCAGGACCAGACCTGGACGCAGCAGCAAACACCTGACCCGACGCAGCTACCTGGCCAGACGCAGGGACTGGAGGAGACTCGGTGGTTTGGGTGTAGAGACTCGACCCGGGCCGACGCGAAAACGTGGCTAGGTGTCGGCCTGTGCGGGCGTCCGAGCAGTGGGTCCCCCGCTGACTCGCAGGAGTAAACTGGTGAACCCCCGCATCCTGCAGATCAGCACCACTCACCAAATTCGTCGAGAACGAGGGAGGTACAGACCCGACAGGGTGCCCGAGGGGGCAGCCGGACACGGGAGGACAGTGGAGAAGTGAGCAAGGACAGGACCCCCAGAGGGGTCAGCCAGGGAGACTGCAACCGGCCGATCAAGCGGCGTGAGTGTGGTGCGGTCTCGAAAGGAGCGAGAAGCCCCTGAGTCAAGTGTGAAGGTGAGGGAGAGGCCGAAGCCGACGCAGTACCTGAGAGCGCAGCCTCACTGGCACCTAGAGCAGTAGCCTCACAAGCACCTAGCGCAGCAGTACCAATGCCCGGGTCAGGCGGGAAACACCGGTAGCAGTCACCCTCATCACTAATAGTCACAGCATACATGGCAGCAAGGATAGCATCAAAGTCAAGATCAAAGATCGCTACGCCAGCCCTAGACAGCTCTCCCCAGCGGGGAATCTCACTAGCCTGGGGAACTGCTGACGCCAAGCGTCCGCCAGGCAACCAAGCAGCGCTGGGGTGGAGTGGGCACCCCCACACTGCTCACCCGCGCTGTCGCCGAAACGAAGAACGTAGGTGCACGGGCCAAGACCCTCACCACGCTGACGCTGCGTGTACCACTCACGAAGCTGCTGAGGCGGGGGGATGTCCCGAGAACGCTGCTGCTGCTGCTGCTGCTGGCGCTGAGCACCACCAGAGCCGCTCCGCTGCGGGGCACTACCCCGACCGGCTCCACCTCCTCCGCCACAGCCGCCTCCACCTCCGCCACCACCGCCGTCTCCGCTCCCACCGCCTCCGCCGCCACCCCCGCCCCGCCTCCGCTGCCGCCACCACCAAACACCCCCACCACCACTCCCACCGCCACCCCACTCCCTGCGCCACTGCCACTGCCACCTCCACCGCCCCCCCCGCTCCACCCGCGCCCTTGCCCCCCTTGCCCTTGCCAGGGCAGCGTCTCCCGCTAGGAGCAGACGCCGCGCCGACCGACTCAAAGACCAAGCAGGTCGGCAGCAGCAGCAGAGGCAACAGAGGGCAGCAGGGGAAGGAGAACACCCCTCAAAGATGGGAGTGCGCGGTCACCACGAGAGGCTCCTACAGCGACTATGCTCTTCTCCGCCGCTAGGAGGGCCTTCTCGAGGAGGTCGACAGTGAGGGTGGGGGACAGACTGAGAGGAAGTGGTCCCTGACTACGCTAAGGGAGTCAGGGAGGCGAGTGACTATGTAATAGAGAGCGATGTACATGGGGGGGGGGGTTTTGGCGCAGAACTCAGCAGGAAGTGCAGCGCGGTAGCGAGTGTCAGAAGTGCGGAGGTGCGTGATGAGGTCAGCGACTGTAGGAAAGGCAGCAAGGTCAGGAAAGAGGTACGGTAGCATGAGGCGGCTCAGTGCAGCAGTGGCAGGGGAAGAGTAGCGCGCAACTACAGCGTCGTACAAGGTCTGAGCACTCTTGTACTGACTAAAGTGCGCGCGCTCAGTGGTAGGCAGGTGGCAACGCACAGCAAGACGTGCAGCAGCATCGCGGGTGGCCCACTGAGAGCGAACAGTGGGGTCAGCATCAGCAGTAGGAGCAAGGGAGGCGCCAGAGGTGAGGTCAAAGAGAGAAAGACCGTCCGCCCTATCGCACTGTAAAAACAGCTGCACGTCGTCGACCCAGACCTCAAAGTCAATGGCTCGACCCTCAGCGTCAAAAGCGAGGACACTAGGGGTAGCCATGACGACAGACTAGCAGTGCAAGCAGTGGGGAAGGGCACGCAGTAGGAGTGGGGCTGTGCTCACCAGACAGGGCAGGTCGGGCGACTCGGCAGCAGGGCGGCTCGGCGGTACTGCGGCTCGGCGGTCCGGCGGCTCGGCGGCGGCTGCTGGGCGGCTCGGCTGTACTGCGGCTCGGCGGCCGGGCGGCTCGGCGGCTGCTGCTGGGCGGCTCGGCTGAACTGCGGCTCGGCGGCCAGGCGGCCCGGCGGCTGCTGCTGGGCGGCTCGGCTGCTCCGGTACCGGGCGGCGTGGCGGGCGGCTGCTCGGGCGGCTCGGCAGGAGGGGAGACCGGCGGGGCCGCGAAGGTGTGGGCGGCGGGGGCCGCGTAGGAGAAGGCGGCGGGGCCGCGTAGGCACGGGCGGCGAGGCCGCGAAGGTGAGGGCGGCGGGGCCGCGTAGGTGAGGGCGGCGGGGCCGCGGAGGTGAGGCGGCGGGGCCGCTACGTGAGGGCGGCGGGGCCGCGAAGGTGAGGTGGCAGGGCCGCTACGTGAGGGCGGCGGGGCCGCGACATAAGGGCGGCGGGGCCGCATAGGTAAGGGCGGCGGGTCCGCGTAGGTAAGGGCGGCGGGCCGCGAAGGTGAGGGCGGCGGGGCCGCGAAGGTGAGGGCGGGGAGGCCGCGAAGGTGAGGGCGCCGGGGCCGCGAAGGTGAGGGCGGCGAGGCCGCGAAGGTGAGGCGGCGGGGCCGCGACGTGAGGGCGGCGGGGCCGCGACGTAAGGGCGGCGGGGCCGCAACGTGAGGGCGGCGGGGCCGCGACGTGAGGGCGGCGTGGCCGCGACGTGAGGGCGGCGGGGGCCGCGACGTGAGGGCGGCGGGGCCGCGACGTGAGGGCGGCGGGGCCGCGACGTGAGGGCGGCGGGGCCGCGACGTGAGGGCGGCTGGGCCGCGACGTGAGGGTGGCGGGGTCGCGACGTGAGGGCGGCGGGGCCGCGGCGTGAGGGCGGCGGGGCCGCGACGTAAGGGCGGCGGGGCCGCGTAGGTAAGGGCGGCATACCGGGCCGCTAGGGGCGACACGAAGGGTCGCTAAAAAAAAAGGAATGCGCGCCTCGGGGCGCGCTTCGGTGGGCCCTGGGAACAGTCCCTAGGAGGGGACCTGCTCTGATTCCATGTGAAAGAGTGAACGCGAATGAATGAACTATGAATGAAGTGGGTACAAGTACTAACCCTAATTGGGTTGTACCCCCTATGGGATACCCCACTATAGCCTACACAAAAGCATAAGCTATAATGTTCTGACAACGGCCCCACCTAAGGAGCCTGCCACAGTTTAGCAGGCTCAAGGGGGGGGAGCACAAGGAAAAATGGCGCAAAGCCTTGGACAAGGAGTTAAAGGCGATGGAAGAACGCAACACTTGAAAGGTTATACCTGTGAGAATAAGCGAACAGGAATGAATGATCTAGCAGTGAAATGAGTACAAGTAGGAAACCCTAGAATTGTGTACCCCCTATAGGCTAACCCACTGTAGCCTACACAAGCATAACATATATAATGTTTGACATACCCCCATAGGCAAAGTGGGGGAGAACAAGGGGTCACAAGACCAGTCAAGCAAAGCAAAGCAAGCTCAGGGTGGATCACAAAGTCACCACACAGTCCGAGCACAAGAGCAGGGCCAGAGGCCAGTTCACATGCAGGAGTACAGACATATATATAAAACTAGACAAGCAAGAGCAGGTATATATATATGTCACAGTACAAGTGAAGTCAAGAGGAGAGCAAGTGAGGCAAGACAGGCACAAGACCCAGCTGGGTGCAAAGGTGCTGATGGTCACAAGGCGCGAGTGCCTTGGTGAACACATCAGCAGTGTTGGCCTCAGAGGCCACGTACGCAAGTCGCAACTGACCACGCTGCTGCAGCTCACGAGCAAGGAAGTAGCGGAGAGCAATGTGCTTCGTTCTGTGCTCCAAGCGCTGCTCTCGACACAAGGCCAGCATGGCCTTGTTGTCTACGTACAGCACTGGAGGAGAACGAGGCGGCTCTCCAAGGTCAGTCAGCAGGTAGGTGAGCCAGCGAAGCTCCTGTGCAGCCATGGCCCCGGCGTAGATCTCAGCCTCACAACTGGAGCCGAGAACCGAAGACGAGCGAGTAGACAGCCACGAGACAGAGCCGGAACCAAGGCTGAAGGTGTAACCCTGTGACGACCACTGCGTAGCCTGGTCGTCAGCCCAAGAAGCGTCCGCGTGGCCGGTAAGGACCACTGGACTCCGCCCTCCAAGCACTAGCCCCATGCCCGACGTACTGCACAGGTAGCGCAATACCCTCTTCGCTGCAGCCATGTGCTCTGGTCTGTGTCTCCCAGGAGCAACATAGCGTGCAAGAATGCTCAGAGGGTATGCAAGGTCAGGTCGTGTGCAGGTCATCAGGTACATGAGGCAGCCAACAAGCTCTGCATACGGACCACTCGACTCTACGGACTCATCCGAAGGCAGAGCTGAGAGTGAGTGGCGAGTAGGCAGAGGAGTGGCCTGAGGCGAGGAGTACGTGAAGCCGAAGCGCTGAAGGACCTGCTGCACCATGTGTGACTGAGTCAAGGTAATGGTGCGGCGTGCTCTGTCCCGAGTGATCTGCAAGCCAAGGTAGCCGCGCAGTTCACCCAGGTCTGTGCACGTGTGTCTCTTCAGCAGCTCGGACTTCACGTAGGCGAGTCCAGCAGTGTCCGCTGTGGCAAAGACCAAGTCGTCGACGTACACGAGGATGTAGAACGGCGGCAGGGAAGTGTCGGTGCGAAGAAACAGCGACGGGTCAGCAGTAGAAGGAGCAAACCCAAGAGCCGCAAGCGTAGTCCTCAGTGTGTCGTGCCACTCACGCGGTGCCTGGCGGAGACCGTAGACTGGCCGTCGGAGGCTCCACTGGGTGCCAGGAGGGAAAGTCCCAGTGAAGCCAGGTGGACGGCGAAGCCAGATCTCCTCGTGCAGGCTACCCTGCAAGAACGCAGTGCTGAAGTCGAGAGAGTGAAGCTCGTAGTCGCGCTGAGCGGCTATGTGCAGCAGCACCCGAAGAGTAGTCATCTTCGGGGTGGGAGAGAAGGTCTGAAAGTAGTCAACTCCCTGCCGCTGACTGAAGCCACGAGCAACGTACCGTGCCTTGAAGACAGGTGGAGAGCCCGGCGGCCGCTTCACCCTGAAGATCCACATGCCACTGACGATGTTCGCCCCAGGAGGGGGAACCGCGTCAACGTAGGTGCCTGTGGACTTCCAGGAAGCCATCTCTGCATCCATAGCTGCCTGCCACTGAGAGGAGTAGGGACCCTCTACGGCCTCCGCGTAAGAACGCGGAGTCGGGTTGGTCTAGTGCATCCGGGTCTCTCTCAGGGGGAAAGCAGTACAGACGCGAGATGAGGTGAAGCAGCCGCTAGACACTGTAACTCCTCCTGCCTGTCCTCTAGGACGATCCGTGCCAAGAGCACACTCACCCCCGACGGACGGAGGACAGACAGACGCAGACTCAGCAACAAGACTAGCAGCATAGTCGAGACGACAGCGAGCAGCAAAGTCGACGAGCTCAGCGACTAGAGCAAGACGCAAGCAGTGGACTCAAAAGAGGGGTCCGTGACGACAGTAGCAAGCAGACGCGTGACAGGTAGGACTGGCAGACACGAAGAGAGTCCGACTCAGGGTCGGCAAGCGCAGGAAAGAGAGGACTCAGGAGGAGAAGGCAAAGGGGCACGCAGAGGAGCAGTGGACGGACGCAAAGACATCCGGTGCGTGCCAGGGACAGGAGGAGGACGCTGACGCGAACTGCGACCAACTAGCGCGAGCAGCAACGAACAGGCGACGCGGGACGAGACGCAGGCTCACGACGCTCAGCAAGACCTCCAGTAGGACCAGTGTAAGGAGAGGGAGCAGGCAGTGGAGAGGAAGGCTCCAGCAGGGACTGCGACTGGACAGGCGGTGGACCCTCTATTGGAGGAGAAAGACCAAGAACCTGCTGCAGGAGCGGAACGAAGTACGGCCGAGGCCGCGCGGCAGCTCCAGACTCAGCAGGGACAAGCACCAGCACCCTTAGCGACAGCACCAGCGCCACCCACACCTCCAGCGGCAGGACCAACAGTAGTAGGCTCAGCACCAACGCCCTCAGCAGCTCCAGCTCCAGGAGGACCCGCAGGTCCAGCAGCTCCGGGACCGGCAGCACCCGCACCCTCGACGGTCGAAGAAGCTCCAGCTCCAGCTCCAGCAGCACCTCCAGACTCAGCAGCACGCCTCCAGCGGCGAGCGAACCACTCGCGCAGCTCCTGTGGAGAGAGGGGCTCCCGGCGAGACGCAGCAGCAGGAGAAACCCCAGGCTCAGCAGCTCCAGACGCAGCACCCCCAGGCTCAGCAGCTCCCGACCCAGCACCCCCAGACCCAGCACCTACAGGACCCAGCACCCCCCGGCTCAGCACCCCCAGGCTCCGCACCGTCCGCAGTAGCACCCTCAGCCCAGCACCCCCAGCAGTAGCACCCCCAGGCTCAGCACCCCCGCGCACAGCACCCCCAGAGTCAGCACCCCCAGGCTCAGCACCCCCGCGCACAGCACCCCCAGAGTCAGCACCCGCGGCAGCACCAGAGTCACCAGTAACCTCGACCGGGTCAACGGCGTCTACCTGGGACACACCTGAGGGGGCAGGAACCTGAGGGGGGAGGGGGTCTACCGGGGGGGGGAACCGGCACAAGGAAGTCCGGGGGAGGGGGGAGGGAAGGAGTGCGGTAGGGGAAGAGACGGTAGAAGGGGACTGACTCGTCGAACGTGACGTCCTGGGAGGACAGAACACGACGAGAGGAGGGGTGGTAAAACTGCCACCCTGGGGCGTCAGTGGGGAAGCCAAGGAAGACACAGGGAGCAGCACGAGGGGACAGCTTGTCCGCAGACAAGTCGCGGACAAACGCCCGAGATCCCCAGACACGGAACACAGACGCATCGCCAACCTTCCCCCGTCCACAGCAAGGCTGGGGACATCGCAGGCCGAGAGACCCGGGGGTGAAGGTTGAGCTGATGCGCCGCGTACCTCACCGCAAACGGCCACAGAAAATGGGGGGCAGCCGCATGCATCATGGACGTATGAGCGACATCCATGACCATGCCAATGCGGCGCTCAGCAATCCCATTTTGCTGTGGTGAGTCCGGAAGCGTGAAGGTCTGGCGGATCCCCCGTGCACGACAGTAGTCTCGCAGAAGGCGAGAAGAGAACTCTCCGCCTCTGTCCGAGTGCAGACGCAGAACAGGAAAGTCCGAGCCGAAGCTCTTCCTGAGCTGGAGACGAGCCTCGCGGATCCAGTCGATCAGCACCTCAGTGACCGCACCCTTGCTGCGCAAGGGGAGGAATGTGGTGTAACGCGAGTAGTCGTCAACCACCAACAGGAAGTAGCGCTCGTGACCCTGCCCACGGACGGGGGCTGGGCCCCACACATCCATGTGAAGCGTCTGCAGGGGGAGCCTCTGTCGGGGGGAAGTGGGAGGAGTGAGGAGTAGCCCGGAGGCGACCCTCGACACAGGGGACACAGGAAGGTCCTGGCCCGGAGGGGAGAGGAGGGAGAGACTGGGGAAGACCAGAGACAAGGACACGGGAAGCCATGCTCCGAAGACGGGGCAAGGAGGGGTGGCCAAGACGGTGGTGCCACAGGAGAGTCTCGTGAGACAGGAGGCGACAAGAACAGGGGGCAGACTCAGGACCTGACCGGGACGCAGCAGCACGCACCTGACCTGACGCAGCCACCTGACCAGACGCAGGGACAGGAGGAGACTCAACGGTCAGGGTGTAGAGACTCGACCCCGGCCGACGCGAGAACGTGGCCAGGTGTCGGCCTGTGCGTGCCTCCGTGCAGTGGGTCACCCGCTGACATCGCAGGAGTGAACTGGTGAACCCCCACATCCTGCAGGTCCGCGCCACTCACCAAGTTCGTAGAGAACGAGGGAAGGTACAGACCAGACAGGGTGCCCGAAGGGGCAGCCGGACACGGGAGGACAGTGGAGAAGTGAGACAGGACAGGACCCCCAGAGGGGTCAGCAAGGGAGACTGCAACCGGCCGGCCGAGCGGCGTAAGGGTAGTGCGGTCTCGAAAGAAGGAGCGAGAAGCCCCGGAGTCAAGTGTGAAAGTGAGGGAGGACGAGGACGACGCAGTACCTGAGAGCGCAGTCTCACCAGTACCTGAGAGCGCAGACGCACTGGCACCTAGAGCAGCAGCCTCACAAGCACCTAGCGCAGCAGTACCAATGCCCGGGTCGGGCTGGAAACACCGGTAACCCTCATTCTCCTCACTATAAGTCACAGCATGCATAGCAGCAAGGATAGCATCAAAATCAAGATCAAAGATCGCTACACCAGCCCTAAGAAGCTCATCCCAGTGGGGGATCTCACTACCCCCAGGGAACTGCTGACGCCAAGCGTCCGTCGGGCGGCCAAAGCAGCGCTGGGTGGCGTGGGCACCCCCACACTGCTCACCCGCGCGGTCGCCGGAACGAAGAACGTAGGTGCAGGGACCAGTACCCCCACCCCTCTGACGCCCAGCGTAACCACTCACGAAGCTGCTGAGGCGGAGGGATGTCCCGCGAGCGCTGCTGCTGCTGCCGCTGCGAGCGCTGGCCACCACCGCCGCCGCTACGCTGCTGGGTACCACCCCGACCAGCTCCACCTCCTCCACCACCACCGCCTCCTCCGCTGCCCGCCTCCACCGCCTCCACCTCCGCCGCCTCCACCTCCGCCGCTGCCTCCACCACCACCGCTGGCACCACCACCACCGTCTCCGCCGCTGCTGCCACCACCACCACCACCCCCGCCACTAGTCCCCGCCGCCACCCCCACTCCCTCCGCCGCCACCGCCGCCACCGCCACCGCCCCCTCCAGCTCCACCCGCGCCCTTGCCCCCCTTGCCCTTGCTGGAGCGACGTCTCCCACTAGGGGCAGACGCCGCGCCGACCGACTCAAGACCAAGCAGGTCGGCAGCAGCAGCAGAGGCAACAGAGGGCAGCAAGGGGGAAGGAGAGCACCCCTCAAAGATGGGGGTGCGAGGGTCACCACGAGAAGCACCTACAGCGACTATGCTCTTCTCCGCTGCGAGGAGGGCCTTCTCGAGGAGGTCGACGGTGAGGGTGGTGGGACAGACTGCGAGAAAGTGGTCCCTGACGACGCGAAGGGAGTCAGGGAGGCGCGCGACTACGTAGTAGAGAGCGATGTACATGGGGGGGGGGGTTCTTAGCGCAGAACTCAGCAGGAAGGGTGGCGCGGTAGCGAGTGTCACTAGTGCGGAGGTGCGTAATGAGGTCAGCGACTGTGGGAAAGGCAGAGAGGTCAGGAAAGAGGTAGGGAAGCATGAGACGGCTCAGTGCAGCAGTGGCAGGGGAGGAGTAGCGCGCAACTACAGCGTCGTACAAGGTCTGAGCACTCTTGTACTGACTAAAGTGCGCACGCTCAGAGGTAGGGAGGTGGCGACGCACAGCAAGACGTGCAGCAGCATCGCGGGTGGCCCACTGAGAGCGGACAGTGGGATCAGCATCAGCAGCAGGAGCAGGAGAGGCGCCAGAGGTGAGGTCAAAGAGAGAAAGGCCGTCAGCCCTGTCGCACTGTAAGAATAGCTGCAGGTCGTCTAACCAGACCTCAAAATCAATGGCGCGACCCTCAGCGTCAAAAGCTAGGACACTAGGGGTAGCCATGGCGACGACAGCGACGCAGTGCAAGCAGTAGGGAAAGAGCTCGCAGTGACAGTGGGACTGTGCTCACCAGGCAGGGCAGGTCGTGCAGCTCTGCAGAAAGGCGGCTCGGCTACCGGGCGGCTCGGGTGCACGGCGGCTCGGCTCCCGGGCGGCTCGGCGGCTGGGCGGCTCGGGCGCAGGGCGGCTCGGCTCCCGGGCGGCTCGGCGGCAGGGCGGCTCGGGTGCAGGGCGGCTCGGCTCCCGGGCGGCTCGGCGGCAGGGCGGCTCGGGTGCAGGGCGGCTCGGGTCCCGGGCGGCTCGGCGACTGGGCGGCTCGGGCGTTGGGCGGCTCGGCTCCCGGGCGGTTCGGCTGCACTGCTGCCCGACTGCTGCAGGTGTGGCGGCGGGGCCGCGTGAGAGAGCCGGGGCGGGGGACGCTGAGGGCCGGCGGCGGGGCCGCGTGAGAGCCGGGGCGGGGGCCGCTTCAGAGCCGGCGGCGGGGCCGCAAAAGAGCCGGCGGCGGGGCCGCTTGAGAGCCGGGGCAGGGGCCGCGTCAGGGCCGGCGACGGGGCCGTAAGAGAGCCGGCGGCGGGGCCTGGAGAGGGCCGACGGCGGGGCCACGTGAGAGCCGGGGCGGGGCCGCAAGAGAGCCGGCGGCAGGGCCCGCGTAAGAGCCGGGGCAGGGGCCGCGTAAGAGCCGGGACGGGGCCACGGAAGAGCCGGGGCGGGGCCGAGAGAGAGCCGTCGGCGGGGCCGCGTGAAAGCCGGGGCGGGGCCGCGTGAGAGTAGGCGGCGGGGCCGCGTAAGAGCCTGGGCGGGGCCGCAACAGAGCCGTCGGCGGGGCCGCGTGAAGGCCGGGGCGGGGCCGCGTAGGAGCCGGGGCGGGGCCGCGTGAGAGCAGGTAGCGGGGCCGCGTAAAGGCCGGGGCGGGGCCGCGACAGAGTCGGCGGCGGGGCTGCGTGAGAGCCGGCGACGGGGCCGCGTAAGGGAGGGCGGCGGGGCCGCGTCAGTGGAGGCGGCTGAGCCGCAGGGGAAAAGGCGACCCGAGGGGTCGCTAAAAAAAAAAATCGCGCCTCGGGGCGCGCTTCGGTGGGCCCAAAAAAAAAACGGTCCTTAGAAGGACCCGCTCTATACCATGTGAGAATAAGCGAACAGGAATGAATGAACTAGCAGTGAAATGAGTACAAGTAGGAAACCCTAGAATTGTGTACCCCCTATAGGCTAACCCACTGTAGCCTACACAAGCATAACATATATTATGTTTGACAATACCTATCGGGGCGGCACGGAACAAGACCATCCTCACCAGAAAATGGGTCTTTCGCGTGAAAACAAAAGTAGACGGAACCATCGACAAATTCAAGGCGCGCTGGGTCGTACGTGGCATCGACCAAGAGCACGGACGAGACTTCACTGAAACATTTGCACCTGTCAGTCGGCACACCTCACTACGGATCCTCCTCGCGATAACCGCCATGAAGCGGAAGAAGCTTCATCAGATCGACGTCGCCAATGCCTTTCTCTACGCACGGCTCCAATGCAGACCCCAACCAAGTCTGTCTGCTACTGAAGTCTCTATACAGCATCAAACAGGCCCCGAGACTATGGCAACAGTACCTACACGCGCGGCTAATCTGCATCGGATTCCGACAACTGCCGCACGATCAAGGAATGTACCCGCTCACGAAAGTAACTGACTACATCCTGTTGATCGTCTACGTGGACGATCTACTTTACATCGGCTCGACCGACGGCGTCACAGCCTGGTTTGAAGGGGAGCTGCAGCGGGACTTAATGCTCACCGTCTCATCCACCATGACACAATACCTCGGGCTCAACATACACCGACACCATCGCCAAACGCTTCGGATTAACTCCAACTGCTATCTCCATACCGTACTACTACACCTCAGCGAGCCACGAAGGAATCTCCGCACCACTCAAGCTTGCCGGCATACGCGACTATCAGCGAAAGCTAGGATGTCTAGTATTCGCAGCCGTCACCTGCCGACCAGACCTATCATATTCGGCAAGCCAGCTCGCCACCTACCTCAAGAAACCTGAAGCAGAGCACATGGCGGAACTGGACCGCGCACTCCACTACCTCGTCAGCACTCCAACAATCGGCCTGACCTACCACAGAAACGGAACCTCGACACCTGAGCTAATCGGCTATGTAGACGCTGATCACGCCGGCGACGCAGACAACACGCGCTCACGCACCGCCTATATCTACCGGCTCGAACCTATCAGGCCTATCTCATGGTAGTCGAGCAAGCAAGAACTAATTGCTCTCTCTCCTCAACTGAAGGAGAATATTTTTCCCCTACCCCTATGGTGGTACACCACTCATCCACCCCATCCTCCAAGAAAAAGGAATCCACTAAAACCTACAGCAAGGGGGAGTGTTGGAAATTCGAGTAGAGTATGACCAATATTGTATACTAGTGTGCTATTCGGTTGTAGTGTAGTCCCCTTTATAAGCCTCCAGGTCCTAGAATGATTGTCATAATTTAGTGTAGGGCCAGAATAATTGGAGCCTAGCATTATTGGAGGCTAGAGGGTACAATTATTGGTACACCATTATTGGTGTGAATGGAGTCATCCTGGGAGGGGTAGATGGATGCATAAATACCCTGCTGTGTCACTTATTAATCATCATTCTATCATTCAATGATCAATGCAACGTTCCTATCATGTACTTTTCTACAAACACGTTTCCGCTACGCTGGCACTATACCTTTCTTGCAAAAGGGACTGGATTTTCAGCCATTTATCAAACATGTACACTCCCAAGCGCTGCGTAGCATTCTACCTGTCTTGCATCCCGAATCCGAGTTGTGAGAATAAGAACGAGGAATGGATTGCATTGAGCAGCATGAGGAGTACAAGTAGGAATCCCTAACACTACTGTACCCCATAAGAAGTGCCCCACTAGAGCCTACAATATAGTTTTGACA
Source organism: Closterium sp. NIES-65 (assembly GCA_948144175.1). NCBI lineage: Eukaryota > Viridiplantae > Streptophyta > Zygnematophyceae > Desmidiales > Closteriaceae > Closterium > Closterium sp. NIES-65. Next base: position 392,009 of record CANXME010002176.1, on the reverse strand, counting down.
GACCCCCATAGGCAAAGTGGGGGACAAGCAAGAGAGCAAGGAAAGGTCAAGCTCAGGGTGGATCACAACGTCACCACACATTCTGAGCCCAAGTTCAAGGCCACAAGGCCAGTTCACATGCAGGAGTATAAATCAAGGTGAACAAGCAAGACAATGATCTCAACCTAACAAGGGTAAGCATGCAAGTGCAGGTATATATAGATCACAGTACAAGCAAAGTCAAGAGGTAAGCAAGTGAGGCCCGGTAGGCACAAGACCTAGCAAAGTACAGAAACGCTGATGATCACAAGGCTGAAGTGCCTTGGTAAAGATATCAGCAGGGTTGGCCAAAGAGGCCACGTAAGCAAAACGAAGCTGACCACGCTGCTGCAGCTCTCGAGCAAGGAAGTAGCGCAGAGCAATGTGCTTCGTTCTGTGCTCCAGTCTGTGCTCCTGACACAAGGCCAGCATGGCCTTGTTGTCGACGTATAGAACTGGAGGAGAACGAGGTGCCTCTCCCAAGTTGGTCAGCAGGTAGGTGTGCCAACGTAACTCCTGTGCACCCATGGCCCTAGCGTAGATCTTAGCCTCACAACTGGAGCTGAGAACAGAAGACGAGCAGGTAGGCCGCCACGAAACAGAGCCGGAACCAAGGCTGAAGGTGTAACCCTGTGACGACCGCTGCGTAGCCAAGTTGTCAACCCAAGACGCGTCTGCATGACCAGTGAGGACAGCTCGAGCCCGTCCTCCAAGCACGAGCCCCATGCCCGATGTACTGCACAGGTAGCGCAACACCCTCTTAGCTGCAGCCATGTGCTCTGGTCGGTGTCTCACAGGAGCAACATAGCGAGCCAAGATGCTAAGAGGGTATGCCAAGTCAGGTCGAGTGCAGGTCATCAGGTACATGAGGCAGCCAACAAGCTCTGGGTACGGGCCACTCGGCTCTACAGACTCATCCAAAGGCAGAGCTGAGAGCGAGTGGCGAGTAGACAGAGGAGTAGCCTAAGGCGAGGAGTACGTAAAGTTGAAGCGCTGAAGGAGCTGCTGCACCATGTGTGACTGAGTCAAGGTAATGGTGCGCTGTGCTCTGTCCCGAGTGATCTGCAAGCCAAAATAACTACACAGCTCACCCAGGTCTGTGCACGTATGTCTCTTCTGCAGCTTCGACTTCACGTGGGCCAGTCCAGCAGTGTCCGCAGTAGCAAAAATCAAGTTGTCGACGTACACAAGGATGTAGAACGGCAGCAGAGTAGTGTCGGTGCGGAGAAACGGCGACGGTTCAGCAGTAGAAGAAACAAACCCAAGAGCCGCAAGCGTAGTCCTGAGTGTGTCATGCCACTCGCGAGGCGCCTGGTTGAAACCGTAGACTGGCCACCGGAGGCTCCGCTGGCTACCAGGAGGAAACGACCCAGTGAAGCAAGGTGGGCGGCGCAGCCAGATCTCCTCGTGCAGGCTGCCCTGTAGAAAAGCAATGCTGAAGTCAAGAGAGTGAAGCTCGTAGTCCCGCTGAGCAGCGACGTGCAGCAGAACCCGAAAAGTGGCCATCTTCGGGGTCGGGGAGAAGGTCTGGAAGAAGTCAACTCCCTTTCGGTGACTGAAGCCTCAAGCAACGTAACGCGCCTTGAAGACAGGCGGAGACTCCGGCGGCCGCTTCACCCTGAAAATCCACATGCCACTGACGATGTTCGCCCCAGGAGGGGGAACCTCGTCGACATAGGTGCCTGTGGACTTCCAGGATGCCATCTCTGCATCCATGGCTGACTGCCACTAAGAGGAGTAGGGACCCTTTACCGCCTCTGCGTAAGAGCGCGGGGTCGGGATGTCTGGTGCATCCGGGTCTCCCTCAGGTGCAATCAGCATGGACACGAGATAAGGTACAGCGGCTGCAAAGCACTCAAAGTCCTCCTGCCTGTCCTCAAGGACGTTCGTGGCTAGAACACACTCACCCCCGACGGACGGAGGACAGACAGACTCAGACTCAGCAACAAGACTCGCGGCTTAGTTTAGACAACAGTGAGCAGCAAAGTCGACAAGCTCAGCAACTAAGGCAAACGCAACAATGGACTAAAAGGAAGGGTCAGTGACAACAGTGGCCAGGAGACGCGTGATAGTAGGACTAGCAGCACGAGGGGAGTCAGACTCCGGGTCAGAAAGGGTAAGAAGAGAGGACGCAGGAGGAGAATGCAGAGGGACACGCTGCGGAGTTGTGGAAGGGCGCAGAGCCATCCGGTGCGTGCCTAGGGCAGGAGGAGGACGTTGACGCGAACCACAACGACTAGTGCTAGCAGCATGAACAGGCGACGCAAGACGAGACGCAGGCTCAAAACGCTCAGCAAGACCTCCAGCCGGACGAGTGTAAGGAGAAGGAGCAGACAGTGGGGAGGCGGGCTACAACTGTGACTACAACTGGACAGGAAGTGGACACTCTAAGGAAGGAGCAGGACTAATAGAAGGCGGAAGACGAAGAACCTGCTGAAGGAGCGGAACGTAGTACGGCCGCGGCCGCGCAGCGCCTCCAGAACCAGTAGGGACAGCACCAGCACCCCCAGCGGGAGCACCAACTCCAGCAGCACCACCAGCTCCAGCAGCACTTCCAGCTGCTCCAGTAGTGCCAACTCCAGCACCCACACGAGCATCGGCTCCAGCAGCACCTCCAGCTCCAGCACCTCCAGCAGCTCCAGCTCCAGCAGGACCACCAGAAGACCCAGCAGCTCCAGCAGCTGTAGCTCTAGTACCTCTAGCAGCACCTGCTCCAGCAGCACCGCCAGCTCCAGCACCGCCAGCAGCTCCAGCTCCAGCAGCACCACCAGGCCCAGCAGCTCCAGTACCTCCAGTACGAGCACCTCTGGGACCCGTGGCTCCAGAACCCCCAGCAGCAGGACCTCCAGTAGCAGCAGGACCTCCAGCGCCCATAGCACCACCAGCTCCAGCACAGCTCCAATGCCGAGCAAACCACTCGTGCAGCTGCTGTGGAGAGAGTGGCTCCCGACAGGACGAAGCACCCAAACGACCGCAAGGTTCAGCACCTCCAGACTCCACACGCGCAGGCTCAGCGCCCTCAGGCTCCGCACCCCCAGACTCAGCAACCCTAGGCTCAGCACCCCTAGTCTCTGCACCCCCAGACTCAGCAACCCCAGGCTCAGCACCCCCAGGCTCCGCACCTCCAGGCTCAGCACCCCCAGACCCGACACCCGCAGGCTCAGCACCCCTAGCAGCACCAGAGTCAACAGCTACCTTGACAGGCTTGATTGCGTCTACCAGGGACACACCACAGGGGGCAGGACCCTGAGGGGGGAGGGGGTCTACCGGGGGGGGACTTGGCGCAGGGAAGAGCGGTGAGGGGGGGAAGGGGGCAGTGCGGTAGGGGAAGAGACGGTAGTAAGGAACCGACTCGTCAAAGATGACGTCCTGAGAGGACACAACACGGCGCGAGGTGGGTAAAACTGCCAACTAGGCGCTTTAGGGGGGAAGCCAAGGAAGACGCAGGGAACAGCACGGGAGGACAGCTTGTACGCAGATAAGTCGCGGACGAAAGCTCGAGATCCCCAGACACGGAACGCAGACGCATGGCCAACCTTCCCCGTCCACCGCAGAGTAGGTGTGGTCTCCGGCATGGAGACCCGGGGCTGGAGGTTGATCTGATTCGCCGCGTACTGAACCGCGAATGGCCACAGAAAATGGGGAGTAGCCGCATGGATCATGGACGTACGAGCGACGTCCATGACCATGCCTATGCGGCGCTCAGCAATCCCATTTTGCTGTGGAGAGGCCGGAAGCGTGAACGTTTGGCGGATGCCCTCCGCATGACAGAAGGCTCGCAGAAGGTCGGAGGAAAACTCTCCACCTCTGTCGGAGTGCAGACGCAGAACAGGAAGGTCCGAGCCGAAACTCTCGCTGAGCTGGCAACGGGCTGCGCGGATCCAATCGATCAGCAGCTCAGTGACCTCACCCCTGCGGCGCAAGGGGAAGACTGTGGTGTGACGCGAGTAGTCGTCAACGACGAGCAGAAAGTAGCGGTCGTGACCCTGTCCACGGATGCGGGTTGGGCCCCACACGTCCATGTGAAGAGTCTGCAAGGGAGCCTCCGTCGGAGGGAACTCGAAGGAGTGAGGAGCCGCGCGCTGCCGCCCCTCGACGCAAGGAATGCAGGTAGGGGCGGGCCCCGGGGGGAGGGGAGGGAGAGACCGGTGAAGATCAGTGACAAGGACACGGAAGGCCATGCCTCGGAGATGAAGAAGGGAGGGGTGACCAAGGCGGTGGTGCCAGAGGAGAGTCTGGTGAGACAGGACGCGCAACGAGCAGGGGGAAGACTCAGGACCAGACCGGGACGCTGTAGCAAACACCTGACCCGACGCGGCTACCTGACCAGACTCAGCAATCGGAGGAGACACGGTAGTCAGGGTGTACAGGCTCGACCTAGGCTGACGGGTGAACGTGGCCAGGTGGCGGCCCGTCCGAGTACACGAATAGTGGGTCACCCGCTGACCTCCAGGAGTGAACTGGTCAACCGACGCGTCCTGAAGGTCAGCTCCACTCACCAAGTTCGTGGAGAATGAGGGGAGGTGGAGGCCAAACAGAGAGCCAGACTGGACCGCCGAACACGGCAGAACCGTGGAGGAGTGTGCAAGGACCGGACCCGTGGAGGGGTCAGTCAAAGAGACTGCCACTGGCTGAGTGAGCGGCGAGAGTGTGGTGCAGTCGCGAAAGAAGGAGCGGGAAGCACCCGAGTCAAGGGTGAAAGTGTGCAAGGCCGCAGCAGGCGCAGTACCAAAGAGAGCAGACTCACCAGCACCTGGAGCAGTGGACTCACTTGCGCCTAGAGCAGCAGACTAACCAGCACCTAGAGTAGGAGACACGCTAGCACCTAGAGCAGCAGCCTCACCAGCACCTAGAGCAACAGACTCTATACTTGGGTCAGGCGGCACACACAGGTAACAGGCACCCTCAGTACTAGTAGGCAATGCATACATGGCAGTGAGGATAGCATCATAGTCAAGAGCAAAGGTATCTATCCTCCGCCTAAGCAGCTCCAGCCAGGAGGGTAGCTCAAAGTCGTCGCCAAACTCTGTACGCCAGGCGTCGCTTAGAGAAGAGAAGCAGCGGGACTCTGTAATACCAACCGTCGCGCAAGGCTGACCAGCCCGAGCACCAGTGCTAATGACGTACGGGTAGGGAGCAGTACTCCGTGACCCTCTACTCTGAGCGTACCACTCACGAAGCTGCTGGGGCGAAAGGGTCGCGCGCGGAGGCCGCTGCAGCTGCACCTGGTCACTACAAGAAGCTCCCGAACGACCCGCGCCAGGGCGACTCCCACCACGTCCACCCCTACAACCCCAACTAGTGTACCACTCACGAAGCTGCTCGGGCGAAAGGATCTCGCGCGGACGCCGCTGCAGCTGCACCTGGCCACTACAAGAGGCTCCCAAACGACCCGCTCCAGGGCGACTCCCACCGCGGCTACCCCGACAACCTTAACTTGTGTCCCACTCACGAAGGTGCTGGGGTGTGAGGGGTTCACGCGGACGTCGCTGGAGCTGCATCTGGCCGCCGCCAGTTGCAGCAGTAGCAGTAGTAGTAGCGCGAGCAGGGCAGTGCAGCTCAGTATAGCAGGGCTGCACAGCTCGGCAGCACGACGCGACTCGGCGGGGCGGCTCGGCGCGGGTGAGCAGCGCGGCTCAGCTGGGCGGCGCGGCTCGGCTGGCAGGCAGGCGCGGCAGGCAAGCAGGTAGGCCGACGCGGCAGCGCGCTAGTAAGGCAGGCACGCGGGAAGCGCGGGTAGGGCAGGTGCTCACCAGTGGCGGGAAGGGCCGGCGGCGGGGCCGCGACAGCTGCAGGGCAGGGCCGCGACAGCGGCAGGGGGCCGTGACTGCAGGGCAGGGCCGTGACTGCCGCAAGGGGCTCCGCGGCAGCTGCTGCAGGGCGGGGCCGCGACAGCGGCAGTGGGCTCCGCGGCAGCTGCTGCAGGGTGGGGCCGCTACTGCTGCAGGGGGCTCCGCGGCAGCTGGTGCAGGGTGGGGCCGCGACAGCGGCAGGGGGCTCCGCGGCAGCTGCTACAGGGCAGGGCCGCAACTGCTGCAGGGGTCTCCACGGCAGCTGCTGCAGGGCAGGGCCGCGACTGCTGCAGGGGGGGGGGGGGGCTCCGCGACGAGCAGGGACGGCGCCCAGGGGGCGCCGCGACGAGCAGAAACGGCGCCCAGTGGGCGCCGCGACGAGTTAGGGCGACGCCGCAGGGGCGCCGCGACGAGCAGAGACGACGCCCTGGGGGTGCCGCGACGAACAGAGACGGCGCCCAGGGGGCGCCGCGACACGCAGGGGCGACGCTCAAGGGGGCGCCGCGTCGAGTAAGGGCGACGCCCCAGGGGCGCCGCGACGAGTAGGGGCGGCGTCCAGGGGGCGCCGCGATGAGCAGGGGGGGGGACGCCGCGCAGGTCCCGCAGGGGCGTCGCGACGAGCAGGGTTTAGGGCGGCGGGCGGGCTGCAGAGGCAGCTCCCACGGGCTGCAGAGGCAGACACATCTGCAGGGGCAGCGCCCACGGGCTGCAGGGGCAGGCACGGCTGCAGAGGCAGCGCCCACGGGCTGCAGGGGCAGGCACGGCTGCAGGGGCAGCACGGTCGCAGGGGCAGCACGCGGGCTGCAAGGGCAGCGCGGCTACAGGGGCAGCTAAAAAAAAAAATCCAGTTAGGGCAGGGCGGAACGTTCTGTGGGCCCTAGGAACGATTCTGCTCTAATACCATGTGAGAATAACAACGAGGAATGGATTGCATTGAGCAGCATGAGGAGTACAAATAGGAAACCCTAACACTACTGTACCCCATAAAGAGTGCCCCACTACAGCCTACAACATAGTTCTGACACGAGTCCCATAAACCAGTTACTCTCTCATGCTATGTAATGCTTTCTTGTTTTCACTAATATCATTCAATTCTCATCCCAGTAACCTTTCTTGCCTAATTCACAAATACTTCCTTCGACAGAGTCTTCGTCGCATTTCATCATCGACATAGTCGACCTCGCTATTTCTCAACATATTTTGGCCAAGGTGCCTAAGGGCGTATTTTTTTCACGGTACGGACCGCTGACTGTCAGGAATTTGGTAGGCTGACCAGTTTCGCAAGAGTGAGTTGTTGGATCAGAAACAATGTGAAATTAGCAAAATATGTTGCCCTAAAAAGTACAAGTAATAAGCCCTAGCACTCAAACCTTGTATAAGGCTGTTGTGCTAGCGAACAGAACCAATACACTACACCCTCGCCTATCCCTGCAGCCAGAAAATGTCCATATCGAAACATGGGCGTTGACCTTCAGCAACGTCAACATGCCATCCTGGCAAGCAGCATGTCCAACGGTGTACACACGATGCCCGGTTGAGCCCCCCGACCTTGCCTGCTCTCTGGGCGTATAAGCAATTCTTACATTTCGCAAATGTTTCGTCAATTCGCACCTAGCAAAAAGGGCTTAAGAAAAATATTGTAACCCATTGTTGAGTGTTTGACTTCGGTCTCTTCAATCAAACTTCGGTTTCTGTGGTTACTACCGGTACTGGTTCAAATCACTGCAACTTGCTTCAGGTGCTTGTAAATGGGGTGCAACTTCACAGCACAAATCCCACGGGTGCAAGGTTTCCGTCCGGTGCAAGGCAATTTCGCGTGCAGGGGGTGAGAATCATGTGTACACCCTCTTTTTCAACCTTTTCACCTAGCGTGACTCGTTGCTACAGTACTTGTCTCCTGCGGTCAGGTGCCATAAAACGTTCCTAGCAACCTGGGGGGAAAATCCGAACCACGTGACAAACTGGCTCAAGGGCGTAAAATTTCCGCTATCGCTGTATACCTTACCCAACCACAAGAAAACGCTGAGAAATCTGTTTGTAACGTGCATCACCTCACCTAACCGCTTTTTCGCATTGTGCTTGTACAATTGGTGACAAGACCGTTCTGAACGTGGTGACGTTCTACAATCCGTGTATGTTCTGCAACTAGATGCTCTACTAGCGCGAAAGAGGGTGTAGTGCAGTGCGCTTGGCGAGTCACCAATGGTGACGGTGTTGTGGAGGCACAGCAGGTGTCCAACCAAACCAAATCACGGTTGGTTTTTCGTACACCTGTCCCGCGATAATTTCACGTTCTGGAACTCCCGAACCGCGTGGAGATTTGCCCCAAGGGGTGTGAAATTTGGGGCAAGAAATTTCTTCCTTCTAATTTTACACTCGAACCGCGGGTGGGATGTGCTGACATGGACAGTAATCTCGTGAGGATCTTTTGAAAATTCTTTATCCAGTGAAGAAACACCACGTCAAAAATTCGGCTGGGCAGAGTTAGAACCAGCTAGAATCAGGCTCTCGCCAATTTCGTTATGAAGTATCTTGTTTTAGTCCTTCGAGTGACACATAAAATGATCACCGAATCACAACGCAAAAGTTTGATTTCTGCTGGAACTAAGGTTGAAACAAACTCGACATGGAACGTTAAAATCACGGCCTCACGTTCTTACAGAAGGCTGGACCCAACACATCGCACAGCTCGGAAGTATAAAGGGGTCATTTCTCGCCAAAATGGCCCAATGTCCCTCTGCGTTTCGACTAATCAGCGGCCCATGGTTGCGCCGAGAGCATCGAAGCGCGGTGTGAAATTGTACGGTGTTATCGCGGAACAAGTGTATCCCTTTGGGACGCAGCGCGGATCCTCAGGTCGCTCATTTTCCCATCTCCGTCCCAACGAAACCGAACCGAACTCCAGCAATCGCTGCAGCATGTGGGTGGGCCTTTCGGCTGCTTTCAGCCCCGAACACCCCAGCGGAATTCGGTCGACGGAGCCGAATTGCCAGTGTCGTCAAGGGGGGTCGTCGAAGCCTGGGCTGACGGGGCGGAGCACTGACGCGCGTGCGGGCCCGCCAGCCTGGCCCAGGGCTGGGCCGAGCGCACGACCGCCGCCCCGCGGCCCCGCCCCGAATGTGAACAGCGGCCCACGTTACCGGGTGGGGTCGGCGAACTGGCGACACCTCGCGCGTGGGAAAATTACCCTCGCGCGAAGGCAGCCCACACGCGCCACCTGCTCGCGAGGTCCTAGTAACCCATCGCGGCCTGCCCGGACGGGCAGGCGAGGGCCGGGCGAAAAGTCGGGGCCCCCTCGGGACGCTCGACAATTTCGCGACCCGTTGCGGCGACGCCACGTGTTCGCTCGTGGTTTCGCATCGGGCGCATGCGATATTTTGTCGTTGCGAGCGAAAAAAAAAAAAAGGCCGCGACGCGGACAACGAGGTTCATTACCCACTACGAAGTCGACACGTGTTGTGCGAATGCACGCTCATCGCGCACGCGATATTGCGTCCCCTCGCCGACCTGGGACAATGGACGCGAGGTCGACGCCCTGCCGAAGTGGAGTCGGACCACCTGTTCCACTTGCGCATGCGCCCTCAGAGCCCTGCCGAGCCAGGCCCCACACCCTTGGGCGACGCTGAACGGGGATGCAGTGGGCCACCGTCTCCTTTTCTTTGTGGATGGTGGCCTCGCTCCCCATTTTCCGCATCTCGTTTCGCTCCTCCTTTTCCTTTTTTCCTCCTTTCGTTGCTCTGTGTGGCTATCGTGATATCGCTTCCCCTTAGTCGGTATGGACCCTAGCCCTGACCCCGATAACTCGGCGCCGACTTCGGCTGACTTCCCTCTTCGTCACCAAATGAGTCCTGGTCTCAGCTTCACTTTAGAGTGGGAAGACTTCTTAGTTCTTCGCAATCACAAGATAGAGTTCAACGACGGATGTTTGGATTTCGGCATCAGGTACGACTCGAGTAGTCGGAGCCGACTTAACTGGGTTGGGTGGAGTGGGAAGACTTCTTAGTTCTTCGCAACCACAACATAGAGTTCAACGACGGATGTTTGGATTTCGGCATCAGGTACGACTCGAGTAGTCGGCGCCGACTTAACTAGGTTGGGTGTCGACGCAGTGGCCTTCTGATTTACGTCGACGTGCGCGGTATTAGGCATAGACCCCCTCCATGAACGCCGGCCACCTTAGGAATCGTCGACCACACGTAGTCGCCCTCTGTACTTTTCGGCGTTTGCTCAACCGCCCTTGTATGAACCTCCTTGCCCAATCGTGCCGTCAGGTTCGCGTGGTCCCGACTTGGGATCGAGAACCAGCGTTTGTGGGTTCTCGACGTCGGCACGCTTCGATCGGCCATGCGGCTGGCCGACCATTCATGCTTTGCTGCGGTTTTCGACGCCGACATCGCCGCTATCCCGTTAAGAACGATGTGAGCTGTTTCACCTTTGATCAGTTGTCGTTGTTTAGCGTCACGACATCGCGTGGTGATGTGATCGACGTCGTCGTGAATTGCATGTGCAGCCTCGGTGCGCTTCCAGGAACGCACTGCAGCGTCATTGCCATCCTATACCCTGGAGATCTGTTGAAGGCTGAGGGACAGGTGTGCAGGACCTCAATCCGGCACATCGACGCGCAGACCGGTAAAGGGTATCACCGCGACGAGGCCGCCCGCGTGCTAAAGTAAGTGCTGAATTGTCGTCGATGACCCGCTTGTTAGTCGGCGACACAGGGTATCACACGCTGACCGCCTCCCCCCACCGCGGTGCTTCAGGTTCTTCCGCACGGCTGTCCTGGCCGAGCTGGGGCGTCCCGGTAGGATGTGGGACTGGGCGCCGCCATCACTGTTAGAGACTAAGGACGGAGTCTACGAAGATTAGGTGCCAAAAATTCTCAAAATCGTTGGCTTAGAATTCTGGACAGAAAACGTCGACTTCACAAGAAACGCCGTCGACGAAAGGTGCACTGTTAAAACTTCACCAAACTTAGATATGTTGTAGCTCTAGTCCGTGGCTACAATTCCCAATTTGAATCGTACGATAAGGTGAAGTATTTCTTGAGTTATGAATTTCGGCGCACTAGGGGGTATGCTGCCATAGAATATTAACTCAATCACAATTGTCTCACAAGCTCACAATTAACTACACAAGAGAGTTGGAGTAGCACTAAACCAGGTGGGAGGAAAGAGGAGGACGAGAGGGAAGGTCCCAAGGAGTCCCCAACCAAAGAAAACTCCATGCCACACAATTCCCTTCCCCATAGGCAACCCAACTTTGACCTTTGTCACTATCCCAACCTCCACAATCCACCTCAACCCAACTTGGCCACACTTGCCAACCTGGTTTGGTTTCTCCCAACCAATTGGCAGCAACTACAGTAGTAGTGACGAGTTTCCCAACCCCCAAAAGTCTGTACCCCATATTGAGTCAACCCCACAACTCTCCATGGTCACCACAACCAAATATCAAAAGCATACGAACTCCAACGTTCGTAACTTTCTTGTTCGTGCTCCGATTGAAGTGATTCTTGGTTCGTCGGAAAGCTCTTGAGCAGTGGAGTCACTTCAGATATCTGCTCAAGCCAAATAACATTCACACACACTCAGAAAATCCTGTCAGAACATATATGTAGCTTATGCTGTTGTGTAGGCTACAGTGGGGTATCCCATAGGGGGTACAACCCAATTAGGGTTTTGCTATTTGTACCTAACTCTTTCATAGTGCATTCATTCTCGTTCTATTTTCCACATGGTATCGAGCAGGTTCCCCCGTGGGAACTGTGCTTAGGGCCCACCACTTTTAAACTTTTTTTTTCTGTCCGTCGGGGGTGAGTGTGCTCTTGGCACGGACGTCCTAGAGGACAGGCAGGAGGAGTTCCAGTGTCTGGCTGCTGCTTCACCTCATCTCGCGTCTGTACTGCTTGCTCCTGAGGGAGACCCGGATGCACTAGACATCCCGACTCCGCGCTCTTACGCGGAGGCCGTAGAGGGTCCCTACTCCTCTCAGTGGCAGGCAACTATGGATGCAGAGATGGCTTCCTGGAAGTCCACAGGCACCTACGTTGACGCCGTTCCCCCTCCTGGGGCGAACATCGTCAGTGGCATGTGGATCTTCAGGGTGAAGCGGCCGCCGGGCTCTCCACCTGTCTTCAAGGCGCGGTACGTCGCTCGTGGCTTCAGTCAACGGCAGGGAGTTGACTACTTTCAGACCTTCTCTCCCACCCCGAAGATGACCACTCTTCGGGTGCTGCTGCACATAGCCGCTCAGCGCGACTACGAGCTTCACTCTCTCGACTTCAGTACTGCGTTCTTGCAGGGGAGCCTGCACGAGGAGATCTGGTTGCGCCGTCCACCTGGCTTCACTGGGACTTTCCCTCCTGGCACCCAGTGGAGCCTTCGACGGCCAGTCTACGGTCTCCGCCAGGCACCACGTGAGTGGCACGACACACTGAGGACTACGCTTGCGGCCCTTGGGTTTGCTCCTTCTACTGCTGACCCGTCGCTGTTTCTGCGCACCGACACTTCACTGCCGCCGTTCTACATCCTCGTGTACGTCGACGACTTGGTCTTTGCCACAGCGGACACTGCTGGACTCGCCTACGTGAAGTCCGAGCTGCTGAAGAGACACACGTGCACAGACCTGGGTGAACTGCGCAGCTACCTTGGCTTGCAGATCACCCGGGACAGAGCACGCCGCACCATTACCTTGACTCAGTCACACATGGTGCAGCAGGTCCTTCAGCGCGTCGGCTTCACGTACTCCTCGCCTCAGGCCACTCCTCTGTCTACTCGTCACTCGCTCTCAGCTCTGCCTTCGGATGAGTCCGTAGAGTCGAGTGGCCCGTTTGCAGAGCTTGTTGGCTGCCTCATGTACCTGATGACCTGCACACGACCTGACCTTGCATACCCTCTTAGCATTCTTGCACGCTATGTTGCTCCTGGGAGACACCGTCCAGAGCACATGGCTGCAGCGAAGAGGGTATTGCGCTACCTGTGCAGTACGTCGGGCATGGGGCTAGTGCTTGGAGGGCGGAGTCCAGTGGTACTTACAGGTCACGCGGACGCTTCTTGGGCTGACGACCAAGCTACGCAGCGGTCGTCACAGGGTTACACCTTCAGCCTTGGCTCCGGCTCTGTCTCGTGCCGGGCTACTCGCTCGTCTTCGGTTCTCAGCTCGAGTTGTGAGGCTGAGATCTACGCAGGGGCCATGGCTGCACAGGAGCTTCGCTGGCTCACCTACCTGCTGACTGACCTTGGAGAGCCGCCTCGTTCTCCTCCAGTGCTGTACGTAGACAACAAGGCCATGCTGGCCTTGTGTCGAGAGCAGCGTCTGGAGCACAGAACGAAGCACATTGCTCTTCGCTACTTCCTTGCTCGTGAGCTACAGCAGCGTGGACAGTTGCGGCTTGCGTACGTGGCCTCTGAGGCCAACACTGCTGATGTGTTCACCAAGGCACTCGCGCCTTGTGACCATCAGCGCTTCTGCACCCAGCTGGGTCTTGTGCCTGTCTTGCCTCACTTGCTCTCCTCTTGACTTTACTTGTACTGTCGCATATATATACCTGCTCTTGCTTGTCTAGCTTTATATATATATGTGTGTACTACTGCATGTGAACTGGCCTTGTGGCCTTGCTCTTGTGCTCGGACTGTGTGGTGACTTTGTGATCCACCCTGAGCTTTGCTTTGCTTTGCTTGACTGGTCTTGTGACCCCTTGCTCTCCCCCACTTTGCCTATGGGGTTGTGTCAGAACATATATGTAGCTTATGCTGTTGTGTAGGCTACAGTGGGGTATCCCATAGGGGGTACAACCCAATTAGGGTTTTGCTATTTGTACCCAACTCTTTCATAGTGCATTCATTCTCGTTCTATTTTCCACAAATCCAAACCACAGAAAAACACAAATTCTTGCGCACGCTCATTTCACACATGCAACGCACGAACACATGATGGGAGGCAGACAGACGTGAATGCAAATGATAGCATCACATAACAATCACAAGCAGTGGTGGAGGTCAGGCTGGCCGACTGCGACCACCCTATCCGCGATGTGAGTTGCACATTCAAGTCGCAAGGGGGGGGTGCCCGTTTCTGAACGCTCCGCTCATCATGTTCCGTGCTTGTATGCAGAAAGTGCCGGGCACAGTGTCGGACGGGCATGTCGGTGCCGGCGTGCTTTCCGCGACGTCGTTCGGGTGGGTAGCAAAACAGATCGACCATCTGATAGGCGAGAAGGGTCGTCGTGGGGTGAGCATCGAGAGCACCGGGATGAAGGGGCTGAAGGCTTTGCGCGACAGCATGGTTAAGTACGTCGGCAAGGTCATTGTCGTAAAACGCACCGCGACGCCGACTTCTCAAGCCGCCGGACCCGCCGACAATGCCATAGATGACGACGTCGCGGAAGGACAGAAGGCGCCCCAAGGTGCAGTTGCCGCCCAGCATCATGGGAACGCGAGGGTGCATGGGGAAGGTGGAAACGGTGGAGGAGGCGACGCAGAGGCAGGTGCAGGAAGGTCGGAAACGGAGAATTCGTCGTCGTCGTCGGAGTCGGAGTCGGAGTCGGAGTCGGAGGAGGAAGACGAGGCGGTGAAGCGTAAGGACGAGGAGGAGTATGAGGAGGAGGAGGAGGAGAATAAGGACGAGAATGGTGAGAAGTGGGAGGGAGGGAAGGATGAGGAGGGGGGGGATGAAGAGGTGGAGTTCGTGGTGGAGTATGTAGAGGGTACGGTTGAGGCGGGAGCGGCGGAAGAGGCGGTGGGGTCGGCAGATCAGAGGAATGAGGAAGAGAAGGATGACGGCGCGGGAAATGCTACGAGGTCGGCAGATGTGGGGAAGGAGAAGGGCGAGGTCGGCGTGGAGGCACCTGGAAATGGCCAGGATGAGGCGGCCTGCGAAGGAGGTGGGAAGGTGTCGGTCGACGCCGGCGAAGGGCCGAACAACACGGGCGAGCAGGAGGCCGGGGAAGCACCTGGTCGGCAGGGCCCAGAACTGGACGACGTCGAGCTTCTGCGACGGGAAAACTGGTTGTTGCGGGCGGAGAACGCTCGGCTGGCGTCGTTGCTCGATGCGGAGCGGTCCCGGCTGGACAGGTTTTTTGTTGGGGTCAGTCGACTCGTCGACCACGTTAAAGGGTTGGCAGAGAAGGTCGACGACACCGACAAGTATGCCGCGGAACAGCTGCGAAACGCGACGGAGGCCATGTCGAAGACCATCACGGGCAACATCTCCGGCAGCTTTGACGAAGCGTGGAAGTCGATGAAGACTTTCGCGGAACATGCGACGGAGTGGTTGGAGGACTTCGACAATCCGGAGGGTCGTGTCGCGTATGCACGAGCGTTAGCGGTCTCCTCCTTGGCCGAACACGTGGATTCGGTGGTGGGCGATGCGAAGAAGGGGTTGGAAGAGTACATCTCGAACCACCTTGCCTCCGCGCAGGTCAACATCGCCACCGCTTTGACCGCCAGGCTCGCCGTGCCGCCGCCGCCACCGCCTCATCCCACGCCGCCCGCCATCCCAGAAGAGATTTTGAAGTCGTTCAAGGCCGACATCCTGAAGGCGGTGATGGAGGCCACCCAGCAGTCTTTTGTTGCTTCCGGGATGAAGATCATGACAGAGATGATCGGCACTGTGGCGCCTGGTCGACGTGGGTCGTCGCCTTCGGCCAATGACGCCGATAACGCGCAAAGAAAAACGGCCGAGAAGCAGGGCCATAAGAGGACCGGCGACGGAGACGACAAGGGGAGCTCGAAGCGGAGCAAGGGAGCGGACGGTAGTTTCGGGTCGAAGCCTGCGCAAAAAAGCGTGGTCGACCAGCTGAAGACGAAGGCGGGGTGGAAGGTGGTAAGGACGTCGCACAGCAAGGGAGGCGGAAGCGGGGGAGCAGAGGGTGGCCCTGCCGACGGGGTTGCCGCTAACCTAGCTGCTCCGACTGGCCCGCCTTTGGTCGCCGAGCAGACCCATCCTCAGGCGAGCGGTGGGAAAGGCGTTACCGACAAGGAGGTGCCAACTGCTCAGGCGGCGAATGATGGTGACTCCGGAACCACCAAGGGACCACCCGTCGCGGCGGCGGCCAAGCCTGCTTCTGCTACGGTTGCCGGCACCACCAAGTCGAGTCCCCGTAACCCCCTTGCGGCTACAAGCGCGCCTGCCGGCCAGTCAGGTGCGAACAAAGATGGCGAGGCTGCTCCAGCTCCAGCAGCCCCGACTGCCGCCAAGGTTGTCGCGAAGGTTGCTTCGGCTAAGGGTGATGCCATGGCATCAGCTAAGGCCCCCCCCGGTGGTACCGCGCTCAGAGAGATGCTCCGCCGCATGGAGGCACATAGCAGGGACGTGCAGCAGCATCCCGTGGTCGACGCCGGCCTTCCTGGAACAGCACGCCGCTCCGTCACTACGCAGGTTGCCGGCAAGTCGTCCGGTGCCCCACCTGCCGCGCCTCCGGTGGCCGCCCCACCGCCTGCGGACCCCAAGTCAGATTTTCTTCGCACCCATTTAGGCGCACGCAAAGCAACTGCTCCGTCAGTGACCCTGCCGGAACTCGGCAAAAGCGCGACGCCGATGTCGGTAAACGCGACCGCACCCACACCAGGTGCATCTGTGGTCGATGTGGCGGCGGAGAAGGGAGTGAGTGCAGCGCTCGCCACCGGCGGCCGCGCAGACAAGCATGCCGACCTCGCTGTCGTCATGGCCCATTTTGAGGCAGCAAAGCGGCCCGAGCACGCCCCTGTTATGGCCATCATGGACACGGCGCATGTGGTGCCGTCGGCGACCCACGGAGGGGGTTCGACGGAGCAGACGGCCGCAACGGCTGCTGTCGCTGAGATAAATGCTGGACGGAAGGAAAAGGACGACAACGGGAAAGGGAAGGCGGTCTCTCAAAGGAGCACGCGGGCGATGACTGCGGGGAAGTTGACGTCGGAAGAGAAAGGAAAGAAGGCAGAAGGGGAGAAGGACAAGACGGGCGGCAAGGGTAAGCCGGCGAAGAAGAAGGAGAAGGCGGAGGAGGAGGACGAGGAGGGCGGCGAGGGAGATAAAGAGCATGGACGCAGGGGTCATGGCATCCGCCGAGACAAGGCTGGCGACGGGCAAGGGTGGGTGGGCGAAATTAAGGTACACGGACAGAATCGGTACATCGGCAAGTCGAGGGAGAAGATGGAGCTGGCCTACGAGCACGCGATTGCGTTCGTCGTCTACGACGGCTACGTGAGCAAGGTGCTCATGAAGGAGCTCACCGTCTTGAACCCGGGGGAGTTGGATAAATGGAAGGAGGTGTGGGCGGAGGTGAAGTTGTTGCCCACTGGGATGTGGACGGTGATGTGGGCTAGAGGCTTGTGCCATCCGAGAGCAAGGTAAGACGGATACTGACGTGCCGAGTTCTGTCGACCAAGTTGGTGTCAAAACGCTGAAGTCCTGTCGTTTTAATGTGTTTGCGCGGCAGGTTCGACGATATACTCGGCAGGTACCGTGGGTACGCAAGTTCGGGTGTTGCGCTTCATGACGTGCTCCGGCCGGCGACCTGGTTCCCCATCATCGAGGACACGGAGGAAGGCAAGGAAGAGACGAACGCTCTCATGTCGGCGATGGTAAATCGCGTGTCGATGTGCGCGGCGTATGGGAAGGTCGCGGCGAGCGCGGCGTTTGGGAAGGTCGATGCGAGCGTGGAGGGGAAGGCGGACGAGAAGATGGAGATGGGGGCCCAGGCGTTAGCGGCATCGGCATGCGCCATCTGGTGCTTCTTGGAGACGGGGGCGTCGGTGCTCGGTGCTGTGGGCGAAGGGAAGGCGGCGGCGATGGTGGCAGATGCGGGGGAGGCGAGGGCCAAGGACTTCAAGGAGGTGATGCACGCGGTGATCGACATAGCACGCAGCAGGCAGGCTCCCGCTGGGGAGGTTGCACATAACGTCGCGCCATCCCTGCAGAGCCAGGCAGTTGCCAGGGCCTTCGCGAAGGGAGTTGTGGAAGTCGAGGCCGACATGATCGCAAGAGCGACGGTCGAGACCTTGGCGTTCTGGGGAATGTGCCCCGTCGCCGGGCCCAAGCTCAAAGCGCAGGGCATCGATGTGCCGTGTGACGCGAGGATGGAGTACGATATGGATCACAGGGGGAGGAAGGGGGAGAAGGTCAAGCAGAGCAAGGGCAGCAGCAAGAGGAAGAAGAGCAAGCAGGGCATGGGCAGTACGGATGCGTAGTTGGCGGGCTGCGGTGTGCAGGGCACTATTGTATGGTTGGCGCCGATGGCCAAGTTATTCTAATGACTTTTGTATCGTAGGGCACGAATCTTTTTCCGTTTTTTAGTAAATCACTGTCCACATTGAAACTTGCTAGCCGACTTTGAACGATGCGCCTTGTCGGCGCATGTGTCGACATCAAAAGGAACATCCTACTCGGCGAGCAGCGATGATAGACGGGGTAGACACATGCTATTCCGCGACGAGATATGTCGGCGAATATGTCGACGCCCTATCGACATGCAATCGTGCGAGACGTCGACATGAATAAGGCACAATGAATTGCAAACACATGGTGGCGACTATGTCGGAGTCCGACATATCTGGTTCGGATGTATGTGTTGGATCATGTATGTTCGTGTTGCATCACCATCAACAAGTACAATGGGAACACATATGTTGCTAAATTAGGGCATCAACCTACGCTAACACATATGCACCGAGGATGTTCATGCCGACTTCTTGCGCTTTGATGGAGGACGCTGCGCAGGTGCGGTCTGCTTGGCCAAGTCGGCCTCGGTCTTCGGCATCTGCTCCTCCCAGGTGTCTGGAAACAGGCGGTCGACCCACGTCGTCGGCTTCAGCTCCAGCGCCACCAGCGCACAGGCGAGGCGTAGCTTCGAGACCACCTTGGGGCCAAGCCCCTTGACGCCCATGCCAGGCTCCTTGGACATCGTCGGTGCCGTCTCCGGGTTGAGCACCGTGAGGGCATCGCAGAAGGTCCCAATGCCCGGTGCCGCGATCGTGTTCAGTGCATCGACCACGGCTTCGGTGTCGGCATCGCCGTCGCTCGCGCGTAGCTGGCGCACCGCATCCATGGCATTCAGCATGCGGCGCACCCTCATGTTGAGTGCACCCTGGGTCGCGCCTTTGAGGAGGGTGTGGCGGTCGATGAACCCCGGCTCGGCGACCCTGTCGCAAAGACGACGGGTGTCATTGGCGGTGGCGGAGTTCCAGAGGCGCCAAGCGTCCCGCACGGTCTTTGAATCCCGCCACGGTTGCACCACGTTGAGCTCGTAACTGGCCTCCTCTGCCGTCTGGGGGGGTGGCGGGGGTTTCCCATCATCTCTCTTGGCTCCGGTCCCCCTGTTGGCCGAATCCGCGGAGCCACCCTCGCCCGGAGTTTGATCGGTCGCCGACGGCGGCGCCGCCGGCATCCTCCGGGCTTCTGACACACGGAGTGCCTCGGTGAGTCGAGCAAGCTCGGCGGTGAGCGACACGATGGTGTCGTTTTGCTTCTCGATCGTCTCCTGGTAGCCTAGCTTCTCGAGCGCCGAGCGCTCGACCTCCTTCTTCAGCGCCTCCTTGAGGGACATGTTGTGATACTGGGTGTCCATGCGCACGGATATTTCCTGCAATGTTGAGTGTGCGGAAAGGCGACAAGAGGTTAGAAGTCATCGGCTAAAATTCAACGACGCCGACATGGTCGGCGACTCACCTCCGGCTGAATCTGAGTTGGGTCCCGGCGCTTTTTGATCGTATCGGTGTCGACCGACTCGACCCTTTTCGCCCAGTGCTGGAAGAGGGCAATCCTGCAGAGCTTGGAACCTTGGACGTACGGGTGCCACGGTGTGCGGACGAGCTTCACCGCGAGGTCCTCGGCGACGATTCGTCGGAACATCACGAGGGTGCGCAAGAAGTGCACTGCGGCTGCATCGGCGTCGCTCCCGTTGACGGCACGCGTCTCCGCCTGCAAGTCGGAAAGTGGCGTGGGTTAGTAGGGAGTTGGGCAGCCAACTAGGCGACGACGACTGAAAAACATTGTCGGCGTCGCGTGACATACATCGCGCAGCATAGCATCCACGCCGGGGAAGATGTGCTCGGCGAGCAGGTCCAGGAGTTTGTCGGAGGGCTCGACCCTGCTGCGCCCCAAGAAGTAGTCTTGCTTGAGTCCCGAGTAGCCGGCCTTCTGCATCACCACCCCAACGGGAATGGCCGTGATGTACGCACGCGTCATCTTGTCGAGAGCCCAGTGTCCCAGCTCGGCGATCTGGGCGCGCGGCGTCCCTCCGATGGCTAGCTCCTGCGCACCACCGGCGCGGGCGGCGTGCACTTTCCTTTTGCAGAACACCTTGTTGGTCCTCCACATCTGCCGAGTCCAACGTTGGTGGGTGGCGGAGGAGAGCTCCTCCTGCTCCTTGTCGTTTCTGGCGAAGAAGAGATGCTTCTTGTACCAGCGTTCGCGTTCTGTGGTGTCAAGCGGCGAAAGGAAGTCGGTGCCGGAGAACTGACCGATCTGGTCGAGGATGAAGTGCAGCCACAGGCCGGTCTCGCCGACGGCGCACAGCTCCGCTTCCAGGTGTCGCGCAGCGTAGCTCTGCTGAAGACGGGCATCCTTGGAAGTCTTCGAGTTACGCGCAGCGATCACCATGACGACCGGCTGGCTATCCGGGTTCACCTCCGAGGTGCTCGCCAGGTGGTACAAGAAGACGTCGGGGAGCGTGATCTCGCGGATGCTGGCGCCGCGCAGGAGAGTGTGGTGGGAGAGTAGCGTGAGCACCTTGATGAGCAGGAATCGCCACAGCGTCTGCGACGGAGTGGTAGCCCGCGGGTTCCACGCCGACGCCGCCCATGTCGGCAGCACCCTCATCATGATTTGGCGGAACTGCTCGGCGGTGTAGGTATCGCCGATGGTGCCACGTCGACGGTCGGCGCAGTTCCTAAACGCAAATCGGCGGGGAAAATCTGTTAGACTGCGTCGACTTCACAGTGGACAGTGATATATAATAAGGTTGTCGACCAACTTACTTGATGTCCCTCTCGTTCTTGTGGCGGACGTTGAACCGCACCTCCGATCTCACCACCGAGATCTCCCTCATGATGCCCAGCTCCTTCTCTCGGTACAGCGTCGCCTCCACCCTCGCCGCCATCTGGCATGCCTTTATGCGGCCGAGGATCGTGTGCACAGTTGTCGACCTCACAGGCCCCGTTCGCGTGGCATTGTTATCCTCCCCGGGCTGGTCAGCAATGAGGTTACACTCACGGCTCATTTGCTTCACGTAGGCGCGCAGCCGGGCTTCGGTGACCTTAGGGCCGTGCAGCTAGATGTACTCTCGGCGGACCACTTTCTCGTTGCACCAATCCTTTTTCTTGTTGTCGCGGATGTAGTGGCCGATCTCGTCGACGTGCCTAAGTCGTTGCTCATGGGGGAGCTTGTCGCGTATCTGCTTCAGCATCTTCGCCGCCCACTTCTTGTAGTGGTAGATGAACACGGTGTACAGCCTGAGCGTGCTATTCTTCTCCAAGCATTGTAGGTGTCGTAGGGCGTCCATTATGAGCACGTCAATGCTGGAGTACACCATGTCGTCCTCTACAAAGTCCGTCGCCTTCCACCCTTCGCGCGGCACCGCCATGTGCTGATTGTCCTCCTTCTCGTCCTCTTCGAGCATGTCACGTATGTATTCAAATTCCCGCCTAAGGCGTTCTTTCAAGGTGCGCGGATTTGTGCTACGCGGAGGACGGTCGTCGACTTCGTCGTCGCTCTCTTCCTCGTCCTCGTCGTCGTCATCATCTTGGTTTTCCGAGCCGGCCGGAACCGACGAAGGTCCAGGCTGCCCATCTGCCGTCGGTGTCGACTTCTTCGTAAACTCCCCAATTGGCGGATTCGGTATGTCCTTGGTGTACATCCCTTCGGGAATCTGAGTAAGTTTGTCAAGATCGTAAAGCAACTTCAGCGTCTCTACGGGGGCAGAGGACGGACTGTGGTCGGTTGGGGTACCAACGTCGGGCATGTCGACGTCGTCCATGACCGCTCGTATGCTCTACCGCCGGCCGTGGAAGAGGGAAAGATTGGTAAACCAGAGACGGAAGTGATTCACGTCGACGCCTTAGTGCCGACCGAAGTCTATTCCAGGTCGACGCCTGAGTGCCGCCGCTGGGTCGACTCGGCCGTCGAGTAACCTAGACCCGCAGAGACAGCGAGGGTCCTGTGAAGAAAGCGAAGTGCCAGATGGCGCACAGGAGCACGAGAGAAACACGAAGCGGAACAGGCAGAATGAGAGCGTTGTGCGTGGTCAAAGAGGGGTATGGATGCGGGCCACTGCGCACCTGCCGCGCTCCACGCAGCCCTCTTTGCAAGCGCAGCAGTGCACGTGCATGACGTGTCACGATCGATGCATGTTTAGTGTCACGCCGCTTTGCGCTCAACGGCACTCCCGCCGGTGCCTTGCCACGGTGGAATTCACGTGCGCCACTTGCAATAGGTGCAATAGGCCAATCACCTAGTTCCACTCTCCCGAAATGCCGTAGCGTCCTGCTCTCCCGCGCAAACCTCATCGACCTGCGAGTAGGCGCGTGGCCGGAGGCCTGGTCGACGCCGACATTCCCTGAGTCTGGGGCTCTCTTCGCCTATGCAGGGTTTGGTCCGCACAGAACCATCCGTGTGGGTCGTGCTGCTGCGGTTGGATCTTCGGGCGACACCGACATCTCATTACCACGCGTTCTCTGGCTATCTAGATGGTGGACACATGTACATGCCTTAGCCAGTCGGCTTTCGCTGCGTGGACGATGGTGACATTTTTCATCGGCGGGCCAAGTTTCGCGCGCAGCGAAAGATACAGGTGCTGCGAAGCGGGGCCACGTCGGCGTCGTCGTGGCACCTCCCGATTGTCAGGCTCGATCTCGGCCGTCCTTACTAGGCCACGTGGCCGTAATCGCGGCTCGGCGCACGACGTGTCGAGCTGTGGTTCAGGGTCCGCTGAGGTATATTATCCCGACAACAAGACCCCTTCGTTGCACTCCTTACCTTTCCGTAGCTGTTCCCTTCGCGTAAGAAACTGTACTACTGCCTCAGGCCACCACGAGCTTACATATCACATCGATCCTATCCCACAGCTCAAGCCAGTCACGTGTATGCTGGCCAGATTCCGAAGTCCAGAGAGGTGGAGAGCATTTTGTTGCGTTTTAGTAAGTTGCAGGCGTGGTGCAGTTAGGGTTCGAGCCCGAATGCGTCCAGCCGTACGGACCTCCCTGAAAACTTGATCCAGAAATGGTCTAGCCGGATTTGCCTGGGTTGTTATGGTGGTGCAGGGTGTTTTTGAGAATTCTCGAAGACACCAGACAGGAATGGAATATATCATTGGAACCGCATACGCTGATATCATTTCTCCTATCGCGCTGCGATGCTGCCATCACCGCAAGTTTCGCTCCTCGCAATCGCCGCCCACTCTCGATCTCCATGCCACACGCTATCCAATCATCCGATATTCTTGACCGGGCTCTCTGTAACGAGTCACTTGCTGCTGACACAGATCCAAAACCAGCCCACAAATGGCGAGCTTCTGTAGGCATCAGGGACCGCCTCATCGTCGCTCTTCGCGTGCTTGTGGTAACCGCGCACTTCCTCTCGCTCATCACCGTCGCCAACGCTATCGTGCCGACATGCGCCAGCCTCGCAGCTCAAGGTAGGTAGTACCGATTATTGCGGCCTCACAGGGCTCTCCTCGAAATCACGTGGTGCCATCGACGGCGAGAACATCCCCAACCAGTTTATGGAGAATTCTCAAAACACAGATTCAACATCCCCAAACAAAACCCGGTTCCGCCAGCAGCAGCGAACGGCGGCCTTGCCGCCGCCATTTGCGAGCGTCGCGCCTCCTTCGCATTCCCATTGCCGCCTTCCGCCTCTACGCCTCTGAATCCCCTCCCTCTCCGCTCTCCTACCCCCGTCTAGCCTTCCCTACTGCACTAGCAACTGCCGCTGTGCGCTGACCCACGCCTTCCCATCCCTTTCCCCCGGCCTTAATTGCCTGTCCCCACTTCCCCTGCCAGATGTATTTGCCACCTCCCCTCCCCTTTTCGTTTTTTTTTTATTTTCCCTCCCCTTATTGGAATCTCCTCATTCATCTCCTCCACCCTCCCTTCCTCTTCCCCCCACGCCATCTCTCCCCACCGCCCCACCCTCCCACCTCCTATCTCCCACCCCTTCACCCCCCACCTCCCAGCTCCCTCTTTGAACCTCCTGCGCAATGCGGGCTTCGAGGAAGTTTCCGACGCAGCAGACTGGCCCTCGCCCCTGTCGTCCTGGGTGCCGCTCGTAGCACAGCAGCAAGGGCAGATGGCGGAGGGGGTACAGGGGGCGGGGGAGGGGGGAGGGGGAGGGGAGGTTCCCCCCGGGGACCCGTCCGTTGCTGCTGAGGGCGGTCGGTTCGTTCGCCTGCAGCCCAGCGACGGCAGTGGTGGCACCGGTGGCGAGCTTTGGGGCAGCGGGGCGAGCGAGAGTGAAGGGGCAGTGTGGCCGGTGCAGGGACTGGGGCAGCTGCTGTGTGTCGCGGAAGGGGGAGAGCAGCTGCAGCAGCAGCAGCAGCAGCAGCAGGAGCAAGATTATTCGCTGTATTTCTATGCAAGGGCGCGCGAGTGCATGATGGATATGTCTCTTGCCGCTGGAGTGCGGCCGATGCGAGCCATGGTTGTCGCCATGCCCCTGCCATCGCCACCACTAGCCAATGTCGCCAGCAGCAACGGCGGTGGCAGCGGCAGCAGCAGCAGCAGCACTGTGGACGAGGGCGAGCTAGCCAGGGCGCTAGCAGCCGATATGAGCAGCGGAGGAGCAGACATGATGGTGCTGCATCAATGGACCATCGGCGTTCCCTGCCGCAACAACTCCTTCTCTCTCTCTGGCCTGCTGCCCTGGCGCCAACACGGGCCCTTCTCCTTCCACCTCCCACCCTCCTCCGCCTCCGCCGCTGCTCTATCCTTCCCACCGCAAGGCGTTGCGCTGCACCTCGTGCTGCTGGAGGGAAAGGAGGCGGACAGCGGCAGCGGCAGCACGTCGTCTGATGGCTCCGGGGAACAGCCTGTTCCCATTGACGTGCCCGTTCCCTTACCTACCACCGTGCCTGGGGGTGCTTCCGTGCCTGGGGGTGCGACTGTAGCATCAACAGAAGCGGTGGAAGGCGGGTCACTGACGTCGGCGGCAGCGGCAGCGGGGAGCATCGATGTGGATCTGATCACGGTGGCTCCCAGAGGCACAGGTGCGCACAGAGGCACAGGTGCGCCCAGAGGCACAGGTGCGCCCAGAGGCACAGGTGCGCCCAGAGGCACAGGTGCGCACAGAGGCACAGGTGCGCCCAGAGGCACAGGTGCGCACAGAGGCACAGGTGCGCCCAGAGGCACAGGTGCGCCCAGAGGCACAGGTGCGCACAGAGGCACAGGTGCGCACAGAGGCACAGGTGCGCCCAGAGGCACAGGTGCGCTCAGAGGCACAGGTGCGCCCAGAGGCACAGGTGCGCTCAGAGGCACAGGTGCGCTCAGAGGCACAGGTGCGCTCAGAGGCACAGGTGCGCTCAGAGGCACAGGTGCGCTCAGAGGCACAGGTGCGCTCAGAGACACAGGTGCGTTTCTTGAGATCACAGGTGTTCGCTCCACTCACAACAGGACGGTTGGACTGGCATGATAGTCTTGAGGAGTCTCGGAGCACAGAGTGAGTGACTCTGTATCCATGGAGCTCATTTCTTTTCCCACTTTCTTTCTCCACCTCTTTCCCTGCTTTGCTCATGCCCAAACACATTTGCTCCGATTTTCACCTTTCTCTTTCCTCTGCCCCCCCTTCTTTTTTTCCCCGCCTCCCCTCAAATTCCAGCGGCCTATGCCCCTCCATCCTTCTCCTACTCCCCATCAAGCCCCTCCTCTCCCCTCCTCACCTCCGGATCGGCCCGCCTCCTCCCCTCCTCGCTGCGCCTCACCCCCCTCTCTCCCCCCCACCAAGCGGGCCTTGCCCTACACCCCACGCCCTTCCCCCTCGTCTCCCCCACCTCCCCCACTTCCCCCTGCCGCCCCTACTCTTTCTCCTCCTCCTTCTCCTTCCGCCTCTCCTCCCCCCAATCCGCTGCTGCTCTCGGGGCCGACGGCTTTGCTTTCGTTCTCCTGCCCGACCCAACCCTCGGGCTGCCCGGGCCAAACATGGGATACGGCAGGAGGCCTTACCGGCAGGAGGAGATGTTTGTGGAGTTGGAAGGGGGGGAACAACAATTGTGTGAGGTGGAGAACGGGGCCGTTACATGCACCACGATTGGCGGCAGCAGCGGCAGTGGCGTCACCCTCAACAGCAGCCTGCCACATCAGCACAGCCTGGCAGTGGAGTTTGACACGTCATCAACCCGTCTGTTTTCGGACCCAACGGTGCACCACGTGGGGATCAACGTGGATTACAGCATGACGTCAGCAGGCCATGCGTCCGTGCACCCCACGGGCATGGCCTCGCTGGGCGGCAACAAGAACGAGAACGAGACGCTGCATGCGTGGGTGGCGTACAACGCCACCGCCTCGCTGCTCTCCGTGTGCCTCTCCTCCTCGCCCGCCATGCCCCCCTCCGCCCTCCTCTCCCTCCCCTTCAATACCTGTGACCTTTTTCACATTGCTCCGAAGGAGGACGGCGGGGGAGGGGAGGCCGTGTTGGTACATGCGGGGTTTGCAGCCGGCACGGGGTTGCTGCCGCTGCACACTCAGACGCACGACATCCTCTCCTGGACCTTCCAGGTCGACACGCAAGGTGAGCGGGGGAGTGGCAGGAGTCATGGCAAGGTGTGCGGTAGCCAAGAGTCAAGGCCGAGCAGAGCAGGCTTGAATGGCAGGCAGAGCAGAGCGGGCTGGGCAAGGTGTGTAGAGCCAAGAGAGATCCAAGAGCCAAATGAAAGGTTTGCGTGGCGGCGTAACCGTTCATCCTTCCCAACCGTTCATCCTTCCCACTCCCTCTACTCCTCTCCTCTTTAGCCCCTCAGTGTTGGATGTGTTGGTGCCGTCATCTCTCCTATCCCCTCCTGGCTCTCCTCTTCCCACTCCTCTCTCCCCTCCCCTCCCACCTCTCTGTGCTGCCCGGCTCACTTTCCCTCATCTCCCTCCTACTTACCTCCCAAACCCTTCAACCATTCCAGCGCCGGCGCCTCTCCCCGTGTGGCAGCAGCCGTCGCTCGCCTTGCCCTTCCTCACGCCAGGCGCGCCCTTCACTGCCTCGGGTGCAGCTCGCCTCGCCATCTCCGCGCTGCAGCTCACCCCGGGCAACCAGGAGGAGGAGTCAGGCGCCGCCTTCTTCAACCTCCCCCTGCCCCTGCTCTCGCTCCTCCCACCTCCTCCCCCCCGCAAGGGGAGGAACAAGGGCGGAAAGACTGATGCACTGGTGTGCAAGGCTCTGTCCTTCACCTCGTGGTTTGCGTTTAATCTCAAGGGAAAAGAGACGAATGGGTTTGGGGTGGTTTTTGTGCCAAGTACTCGGCCAGGGGTGGGTCAAGGCGGGACGGGCATGGGATACGGCCGGGACGCGGACGAGAGGGGTGCGAATGGGACGTGGGCAGATGGAGGGAGGAGTGTGGCGGTGATGTTTGATGCCTTTAGCGGCATTGACCCTAACTATGCCATTTACAAGGATGTGGCGATTCTCTCCATTCACACTGACTTTAACGTGACACGGCGGCTGGCTTTTTCGTCTCAGAAGAAATACACTTCATCCTCGTTATACAGCATGAGGGTGGACTATACGGCTGCCACTAAGACTCTAGAGGCAGTGACTTATAAAGGGGCAACGAGGATGGGGAGTGTGAAGCTGACGCTGGACCTGTGCTCTGTGTTCTACGATGGCAATAGCAGCACTGAGGGAGTGACTCCGGTGTTTGCTGGGTTCAGCAGTGCCAGCACGCACGCATGTGTTCAGTCCATCAAAGTGTGGACCTTCCGTTTCACAGGTGCGTATGAACGGTTCGGTGAGTGCCACGCGTCTGTGTGTGATTTTGTGCATCTGTGGCTCGAAAGTGTACGTGTTGTGTACGGGCCGTTGAAGCATGTATCTTGTGATTGCTCAGGTGTGTGTGCCTGAATGCATCTGTGCCTGTAGATGCATGCATCTGTGCATCTGTGCATCTGTGCATCTGTGCATCTGTGCATCTGTGCATCTGTGCATCTGTGCATCTGTGCATCTGTGCATCTGTGCATCTGTGCATCTGTGCATCTGTGCATCTGTGCATCTGTGCATCTGTGCATCTGTGCATCTGTGCATCTGTGCATCTGTGCATCTGTGCATCTGTGCATCTGTGCATCTGTGCATCTGTGCATCTGTGCATCTGTGCATCTGTGCATCTGTGCATCTGTGCATCTGTGCATCTGTGCATCTGTGCATCTGTGCATCTGTGCATCTGTGCATCTGTGCATCTGTGCATCTGTGCATCTGTGCATCTGTGCATCTGTGCATCTGTGCATCTGTGCATCTGTGCATCTGTGCATCTGTGCATCTGTGCATCTGTGCATCTGTGCATCTGTGCATCTGTGCATCTGTGCATCTGTGCATCTGTGCATCTGTGCATCTGTGCATCTGTGCATCTGTGCATTTGTTCATCTTGTCTGTGTGCACATGCACACTTGCTTTGGTCCCACTATCCATGTGCCACATTCGTGAGAATATGCTATGTTGGAAAAGAACAGTATGGTACTAAGGGAAAATACAGTTGCAGTCGACGTTTGGGTTTGTGCAATTCGTACACACATTTTTTTTTCAGACGGGCTGCCTAAACGAGCGTACCGTATATCACGAATTTCCGGATACACACTAACATACATGATTCTTTTCTTGCCCTGAGCATTTTTTCCAACATAGATCATATGCTCGCAATTAGAAGTCATTATCAGTGACTGAATCACAAGATTCATGCATCCGTTTGACTTGAATCGCTAAGAGGGAACAATGCATACATTTATTCACTCAACTAGTGATTCCACTCCAACCTTAATGTTTTCATACCCTTATTGCTCCTCTGTTCAGCCCTTTTCCCCTTTCGTCCATCATCTTCTCCTCCCTGTCTCTCCTTGTCTCTCCTTGTCTCTCCTTGTCTCTCCTATCCTCACTCCCCATGCCACACAGACGTCAGCCCGTGCACGGCATGGGACGTGGACCCATGCGGTGCTGGCAGGTGCATTGCGGTGCAGTCAGCAGCCACAGGCACATACAGCAGCACGTGCTCGTGCCCTCTCACCCAGCCCAGCTACAAGCTCCCCCAAATGCCCGCCTTCCAAACGTGCTTCAACGGTAAGCTTGGCTGGTTTTAATGGTAAGGCAATGCAGCCATCACCACATAGTGCACAAGGGTATTGACAAGGGTAAATCCTGATTGAAATTACGTCTCATCAACACGAGCTCGTGCCGTCTCATTTCAGCCATTGCAGCTGCAACCTCTTCAAATTTTGCCACATCCAATACTCTTCAAAGTTCATAACACAGCACAATCAATCAACCAGCACGTTGATACTTCCTTCCGCTTTCACCAGCTAAGTGGCTGCACTTCTAACCGTTTCACTCCCCACTTACCATTTCATCGCCTCTCCCACCCCATACCCATTCACTCTGTATTTTCCTCCCACTTACCATCTCATCGCCTCTAACCTCTCTAAATTCCTCTCCACCTTTTAAATGTCCGTCCAGAGTTCCCCGCATGTCGCCTTAACAGCACTGACACGTGTGCACCCGGCGTGTGCCTGGAGGGCTATGATGCCTCCTCCTTCTGCCTCTGCCCGCCCGCCTTCTTCCCCCTCGACTACTCTAACCCCCTCAAGCAACCCTGTAACCAAGGTAGACTGACCTCTCTCCAAGGTAGACTGACCTCTCTCCAAGGTAGACTGACCTCTCTCCAAGGTTACCCTGTAACTCAGCTGAATCACTTCAACTGCTCGAAGCGATCAGCTGACCTCTCAGGGTTGGCGATCAGCTTACCTTCTTTCTGCACACCCGGTTTGTTAACCCTGACTTGAACTTGATAGAATTGTATGTTAACCTTGCTTTAATCTATGTAATTTCTGAGTTGACTCGATCACACCAAAGTTGAAGCAGGTTCTCATCGTTTTTTGCCTTTTGCCCACACTAGCAGCACTTGCGCACGTGTGCTGCTGACATGACGTGTGTTTTGATGTTTGCTTGCACCAACAAATGGCCCACTTCAATGTAAGCTGACTCACCCACAGTGTTGTGAGTGCTGCTGGGCAAGCCCCGTACTGTGAGGTCAGGAGTGCACTCCTGTGCATTGAGTGCACTCCTGCGCATTGAGTGCACTCCTGTGCATTGAGTGCACTCCTGCGCATTGAGTGCACTCCTGTGCATTGAGTGCACTCCTGCGCATTGAGTGCGCTCCTGTGCATTGAGTGCACTCCTGCGCACTCCTGTGCATTGAGTGCACTCCTGCGCATTGAGTGCACAAGAGGACCTTGTGCGCATTGATTCAGTCTCCTCGACTACTCTATCCCCCTGAAGCGACCTTGTAACCAAGGTAAGACTCTCTAAGATAGTTAAGCCAGGTAAGATGGCGTAACGTGGCGTGGCACTAGTCGCCCATCCTGTTAACCCTGGTACTTTTTTTTTTTAAACTACTCCACCGATCCCAACCTCTTGTTTTCACCTTGAGCTAAACACTCACATCATCCAAGAGGCTTGTTCCTTGAAGCACATTCCACACGAAATTGTATGGCCAACATTTTCTAGGCGCTTCAATCGAGCGCTGCTCTTCCTGTGATATCCCTCCCTGCTCCCACCACACCTATTCTCTCCTTTACGTACCATCCTTCTTGCTGCCGCCACCCACTCTATGTGATTCCCCTCTACCGGGTCTGCTGACACCCCCCGCCCCCCCCGTGTCCCCCCACCCCGCACCCCCTTTTCTACCATCTGCCTTGGTCCCGTGGAAGCCCTTGGTCCAGGCCCGGCGGCCTCACTTGCCCTCCGCTCCAAAGCCTTGAGCTCTGTGCTTCTCAACTTTCCGCCCTCTTGCCTCACTCTCCTCTCTCCCCTTCCCCCCCTCTTCCCCTCTTTCCCCCTTACCCCCTTCTCCACCTGCCCTCTGTCCATCAGTTAGCAAGTCCACTGCTCTCTCTCCACTTCCCCCCCTTTCCCCTTCGGCCCTCTCTTCCCTTTTGTCCAATGTCCCCCTCTTTCCCCTTCGGCCCTCTCTTCCCTTTTGTCCAATGTCCCCATCTTTCCCCTTTGGCCCTCTCTTCCCTTTTGTCCAATGTCCCCCTCTTTCCCCTTTGGCCCTCTCTTCCCTTTTGTCCAATGTCCCCCAATTTCCCCTTTGGCCCTCTCGTCCCTTTTGTCCAATGTCCCCCTCTTTCCCCTTTGGCCCTCTCGTCCCTTCTGTCCAATGTCCCCCTCTTTCCTCTTTCTTTCTCCATAATCCCCCTCTGCCCTCTGTCCCTCTGGCTTTCCCCCTTTTCCCCTCCTCCCCCGTTCCCCCTTTCCACCTGCCCTCTATCCACCAGTGAGCAAGGCCGCTACTCGAGTGCCATTCTTCCCAGCACCCCCCGGCCTCACATGCCCTCTGCTGCTCGACATCTTTGACCTCTCACCTCAAGAGCTGCTGGAGAGCAACCAGGTGAGGCGCGCTGATGAGGTCAGGTGCATTGATACACCCCCCGCACCGCACGTACACCTGGGCATGCGAGTCGAGTTTTTCACCCAACTCGAGTTTCTACCCAACTTCAGAAACTTTAGTTACGTGTTTGGTATTTTCCCAATAAAACTTGACCGAGTTGAGTTGATGTTTTAGTCGTTTGATCTAAAAAAACATTGAAAACTATTTAGCCAATCTGGCTGAGTTTTATGAACTCGACATTGCTCGCTGGGTTTCCTGCCATCGCATGTGCTGGCAGCGACAGTATTGCTCCTTTAATAATCACCAGATAAGTCAGTCGGTGTAATATTGCGCTGTCCTCTTTTATGGATGCCTTGACAGGGCATGGCATGTGACAAGCCCATACCTCGTGGGTTGATAGTGAACGTGTCGGCATCTGCCAACAAGAGCTGCACCAGCATGTATACCAGCAACCAGGTGAGGCATGTATACCACCAACCAGGTGAGGCATGTATACCACCAACCAGGTGAGGCATGTATACCACCAACCAGGTGAGGCATGTATACCACCAACCAGGTGAGGCATGTATACTAGCAACCAGGTGAGGCATGTATACCGCCAACCAGGTAAGGCATGTATACCGCCAACCAGGTGAGGCATGTATACCGCCAACCAGGTGAGGCATGTATACCACCAACCAGGTGAGGCATGTATACCGCCAACCAGGTAAGGCATGTATACCGCCAACCAGGTGAGGCATGTATACCACCAACCAGGTGAGGCATGTATACCACCAACCAGGTGAGGCATGTATACCGCCAACCAGGTGAGGCATGTATACCACCAACCAGGTGAGGCATGTATACCACCAACCAGGTGAGGCATGTATACCACCAACCAGGTGAGGCATGTATACCACCAACCAGGTGAGGCATGTATACTAGCAACCAGGTGAGGCATGTATACCACCAACCAGGTGAGGCATGTATACCACCAACCAGGTGAGGCATGTATACCACCAACCAGGTGAGGCATGTATACCACCAACCAGGTGGGGCATGTATACCACCAACCAGGTGAGGCATGTATACCACCAACCAGGTGAGGCATGTATACCACCAACCAGGTGAGGCATGTATACCACCAACCAGGTGAGGCATGTATACCACCAACCAGGTGAGGCATGTATACCACCAACCAGGTGAGGCATGTATACCACCAACCAGGTGAGGCATGTATACTAGCAACCAGGTGAGGCATGTATACCGCCAACCAGGTGAGGCATGTATACCACCAACCAGGTGAGGCATGTATACCGCCAACCAGGTGAGGCATGTATACCGCCAACCAGGTGAGGCATGTATACCACCAACCAGGTGAGGCATGTATACCGCCAACCAGGTAAGGCATGTATACCGCCAACCAGGTGAGGCATGTATACCGCCAACCAGGTGAGGCATGTATACCACCAACCAGGTGAGGCATGTATACCACCAACCAGGTGAGGCATGTATACCACCAACCAGGTGAGGCATGTATACCACCAACCAGGTGAGGCATTTATACCGCCAACCAGGTGAGGCATGTATACCGCCAACCAGGTGAGGCATGTATACCGCCAACCAGGTGAGGCATGTATACCGCCAACCAGGCGAGGCATGTATACCGCCAACCAGGTGAGGCATGTATACCGCTAACCAGGTGAGGCATGTATACCACCAACCAGGTGAGGCATGTATACCACCAACCAGGTGAGGCATGTATACCACCAACCAGGTGAGGCATGTATACCGCCAACCAGGTGAGGCATGTATACCGCCAACCAGGTGAGGCATGTATACCACCAACCAGGTTAGGCATGTATACCGCCAACCAGGTGAGGCATGTATACCACCAACCAGGTGAGGCATGTATACCACCAACCAGGTGAGGCATGTATACCACCAACCAGGTGAGGCATGTATATCGCCAACCAGGTGAGGCATGTATACCACCAAGCAGGTGAGGCATGTATACCGCCAACCAGGTGAGGCATGTATACCACCAACCAGGTGGGAGGGCATGCAGCTGTGCTTGCCGTAAGTTAAGGAGCTAACATTTCAACAGCTTTGTGCAACTGCTTTGTTCTAACCAGACTATTACCAGTACTACTGTAGAATGCCGGCTATAGGACCTGCCGGTCAAATGGTCCCCCGGGGG
The DNA here is from genome assembly GCA_948144175.1 of Closterium sp. NIES-65. Classification (NCBI taxonomy): domain Eukaryota; kingdom Viridiplantae; phylum Streptophyta; class Zygnematophyceae; order Desmidiales; family Closteriaceae; genus Closterium; species Closterium sp. NIES-65. The sequence goes on along the minus strand of CANXME010002176.1, from coordinate 358,477 downwards.
GCTCTTGAATGGGTAGTGGGACTCTTATTGTGGCAGGTTATGTGAGGCCCCCCCTTCCGCCCCTAATCATTATAAGTCCCCCTATTTCTGTACACAGTAGATGTCATGGCTATTGAAAATCAGCTTTTACTGGCACAAATTCTAATTCTGATACACCTTTTGTGTTAGGCTCGAATTCTGACACTATACCGTTTTTGGGGTATATGTTATGAAGCAAATGCATGGCCCAAGCCATCTCCAGCCTCATACTCCTGTCCACCTACTTGCCCAGCTGCCTGCAGAGCTTCTTGTGATCAAGACACTCCCCTCCAGGCAGGTAGAGCACGAGCAGCTTGCTGAGGTACGCCAGATGGTGCAGCCCGGTGTCGTCCACCCCCGTGCCCTGCAAATAAAGCCACTCCAGGCCGCCCAGCCGCCCCACATGCACCATACCCATGCCAGTCACACCATGGCACCCAAGCAGCGACAGGGTGTTGAGCGCGGAAAGAGCAGCGAGGTGCATTAGCCCGGCATCGGACACCTGGGTGCGGCTCAGATAGAGGCGTGCAAGGCTCTTCGCTTCCCCAATGCCGATAAGTGCTTCGTCTGCAACGGTTGTGTCGCGCAAGCTGAGGTCCTCTAAGCGAGGCAGCTTGTAGAGGAGACGCACGCCCTCTGCAGTGAAGCCTGCTGACCCGTCCAAGTCGACGTGTTGGAGGTGAGAGATGGTGGAGAGCAGGCGCAGCGCGGTGGTGGATAGAATAGGCACGTTCTGCAGCTCCACATGGGTGCATTTCAATGCGTTCCCACACCACACTGACAGAAGGGTCTGACGTAAGGAGTGATGCAAATGATACAACAAGACGGACGAAGGCGTTCTTCAAACGTCTCTCACAAACGCGTACACTGATGAAGCGTTCCTTGAAAGGATCATAGCAAAAAAAAAATGGCGTGATAGTTTGAAAGAAGCTACAGCACACAGCCACACTAACCTCCCATGACCGCTGGCTGGCACGGTCAGTCCGTGTGAGAGCTTCTTGCAGCCCTGCCAGCCGCCCCTTGTGCTCCGCTAACTCGCCCCTCACTGCCGCCACCTCCCTCCTTGCCTCTTCCACCTGCTCTGCTAGCGTTCTCAAAAACCCTTCCAATCCCTGCCTCGGCGCTCCCTGCTCTGAAGGCATCCCACGAGCTTCAATCACTTCGTCCATTCCTGGTCTGCCAATCTCACTGTCCAAGGCAACGTGAGAGCAATGAGAGAACACCGCATCACATAGGGACGTGTTGAGATACGGCATCAACCACCCAAGAATGCAGCGAACACAAACAGCGAGAGTGGGGAAACAGCGAGAGTGGGGAAACATCGAGAGTGGGGAAACAGCAAGAGTGGGGAAACAGCGAGTGTGGGGAAACATCGAGAGTGGGGAAACAGCGAGAGTGGGGAAACAGCGAGAGTGGGGAAACGGCGAGAGTGGGGAAACAGCGAGAGTGGGGAAACAGCGAGTGTGGGGAAACAGCGAGAGTGGGGAAACGTAAAGGTAAGCCAAAGCGATGCTACAGGCATCTCTATGGCTTCCCTGCTGCCGCAACCACGAGAAACTGGTGGCGCAACACGGGCGATGTTGGTTGCAGGCAGTGAGGTGGCGCGTGCTCACTTGGATGTGGGGCGATGAGCATGGCGGAGTTGACGGACGATGGCACGACACTGGCACATGGTGGGAACATGGAGGATGGGCACGAGGGGTTGAGGGGAGAAGAAGGGATGAGAGGCAAAGGAGGGGTAGGAGAAGGGAGGGTGGGAATGGAAGGTAGGGAGCATCATTGAAGGAGGGGATGAGGGCGAGGGATGGGGGAAGAGAGGAGGAGCGAGAAAAAGAGCATGTGGATAGCATGTGAAAAAGAGCATGTGGATAGCATGTGGATAGCATGTGAAAAAGAGCACGTGGATAGCATGTGGATAGCATGTGAAAAAGAGCATGTGGATAGCATGTGAAAAAAAGCATGTGGATAGCATGTGAAAAAGAGCATGTGGATAGCATGTGAAAAAGAGCATGTGGATAGCAAGCTGACGGTTGAGGCGGGCAGGCATGGCAGTGGCCGGCACAGAGGTAGAGGTGTAAGGCATGGGGGGTGAATGATGGCACGACAGGACATGCTCTCATCCATATCCTCTGCAACAGGCACTGATTCACATGCCTGCCGTGAACAACGTACCCTGCAATCCAAGAAAGCCATGGCCGCACTCCTCCTCAGCCCTGCCATCTCCACCATCAGCGCCAAGCCCTGCTGCTGCAACCACTTTCCACATCGCGCTGGTGATACACCCACCCACTACAGCAGAAACACGAGGGCGGAGCTTGCAAAGTATGCGAGGCCCACCTGTAGGAGGAGAGAAGGAAATGGCATCAGAGAATGGCATGGCATGAGCACGAAAGTTGACAACCTCAATGGCCCATGCTGATGCTGCCCGCCTGGCGCCCACAGGCGAGGCAAGAGTGGGAGTGACGCCTGGAACATCTCACACCTTCTCGCTCTGGCGCCTCTCTTGCAAGAAGCAGACCGCTAACCTAATTGCAATCCTTCTCTTGTCACCCATTGCAGTGCAGGGTAATGCAGGGCAATGCAATGCGGGCCTTGTGACCATACCAGTGGCTCACCAGAGGGGGCAGAAGACGCCGAGGCGTTTCAGGAGCAGTGGCGGGGGGAAGGGAGGCCGGAAGCATGGCATGAGCGGGCATCCCTTGAGCATTCAGCTGAGCAAGGCACGTGGCATCATGACACGTGGCATCATTACACATGGCATCAGGGCACGTTATAGCTCCAATGGGCTGGGAAACAACACACACGTGGATGCATGCATGCAGGGTATCACATACATGATACAATGACACGTGTCACAGGCATAGGCTATTTTCACAACGGGATGCACTACTGGGCGATTAAGGCTTGCTGAGAAACACGATCAACATGCGCACACAAGAAAATACGGTTCTCAAACTGGCTCATGTGATCAGCAGAGCACTCACGGGCGACAGGACTTCTGACCACCATAGGTGTGTACCTGCCCCGTGTGCTTGCAGCTGCTGTGCCATGCGCCGGGTGTGCGCCGCAAGAGCAGAGAAGCAATCCCAAGGGCGCCCGCCACAGCCACCAGCACCGCGATTACCATCGCAGCCACTGCAGCCATCCGCGCCATCGCGCTGCGGGGAGGCGTTCAAAGAGCCCGTTAGCTGCGGGGAGGCGTTCAAAGAGCCCGTTAGTTGCGGGGAGGCGTTCAAAGAGCCCGTTAGTTGCGGGGAGGCGTTCAAAGAGCCCGTTAGTTGCGGGGAGGCGTTCAAAGAGCCCGTTAGTTGCGGGGAGGCGTTCAAAGAGCCCGTTAGTTGCGGGGAGGCGTTCAAAGAGCCCGTTAGTTGCGGGGAGGCGTTCAAAGAGCCCGTTAGTTGCGGGGAGGCGTTCAAAGAGCCCGTTAGTTGTTGGGAGGGGAGTCTGTGAGGGAGCTCGTGTCTTGCAGGGAGCAGCAGGGAGGACCCGCAGCAGCAGCGGCCGTGGTGGTACTACTAGTAGGGGGGAGGAGGAAGGGCGGGAAGGCAGCGAGTGGGGCGGGTGGGTTAAGGAAGGAAAGAAATCGGCAGGCAACAGCACAGGAGGAGAGGCAGAGTTTGGGGGAGAGGATAGACCTGGAGGGGCGAGGATAGACCTGGAGGGGCGAGGATAGACCTGGAGGGGAGAGGATAGACCTGGAGGGGCGGGGTACGGGTTTGCGAAAGGAGCAGCAAGGGCAGGTGGTTGGAAAGAGCAGCTCAGAGCCCAGAGCGGACTTGCGACACAGAGAAAGACGTCGTTCAGCAGGTCTGGCACCGTTCAGAGACGTCGCTCACTCCGCGCCGATTTACAGGCTCGCTGCCTGCTCCGCGCGTGCCAGGGCCACGCTGCTGATGTCGTCACGCCGTTCGCTGCCACGCCGCATGCGGACAGAGCGACCAACGCTCCGACCCGACCGATCATGGCCGTTCATAATCTCACAATGACGTGTCGTGTGCAGCAGACGGACGAGACGGCTAGCTGCCCACGCGACAACGACGGGACTTTGAGAGAACGGCATGTAGCGACTGATGACCCGTCCAAACATGCGCTCGGAGCATCGACGGCAGTGAGGGGGGGGCAGCGCAATGCAACCCGCCTCGGGAATGACGCCCGCGAGTGCGGTGAGGTGGGAGGGCTGGGCGTGGTGAGGCCGTGGCAGTCTACAGTGCATTTAGAGTTAGGGTTTACTAGTGCTATGACTATTTGTACCATAGCTAAGTGCTTAGCTTACGTGCAGAACAGCTTACGTACAAAACAGCTCATTAGAGAGGATATACCATACAGCTTACGGCATCTGCAAAATCTTGACTTTGCAAAATCTGCAAAACAGCTCATATAACTTCACACTAATGCAATAATAATATATGCAACTGTATGCCCAACTGCCACAAGTGTAATAACATTTAATCACATCAAATCCTTCCACCGTATCTGCCTCCCAGCGTGCCCTCCTTCCCCTCGGTGCGCATGCGCGTGTACGTGGCGTCGAACCACGCCATGACAGCTGTCACGTTGGCCACGATGGCACGGCGGCGGTACATGAAGCGGCATGACGCGTTCTTGCGCGGGCATTCGGGGCCCATGAGCTCAAACACCTTGTCGTGCTCCACCCTCACCCACCTGCTCGTGCATTGCCGCACACGCCACACGTGCCGTGTGGCAAGGAGGGTTGAGGGTGGCAGAGGGTGACATGGAGTGGAAGGAGCGGGGATGAGGAACGTGCTTGTACAGGGCACGGCTGTGCTTGCAAGGGAGGGGAATGTGCTTGCAAGGGAGGGGAATGTGCTTGCAAGGGGTGGGGAGGGCACACGTGGATTGGGTCCAATGCGGCAGCGGCAGCGGCAGCGGCGGCAGCAGCAGCGGCGGCAGCAGCAGCGGCGGCAGCAGCAGCGGCAGCAGCCCTAACCTGCTAGCCTCCTGGTACACCCTGAGCATATTCTTAAGGGGGGATACTCTGGAATGCCGAAGGGCATGAAGTCCAGTCCCCGGTGCAGGCAGCGCACACAGCAGGTACACCACAGCAGGTACACCACAGCAGGTACACCACAGCAGGTACACCACAGCAGGTACACCACAGCAGGTACACCACAGCAGGTACACCACAGCAGGTACACCACAGCAGGTACACCACAGCAGGTACACCACAGCAGGTACACCACAGCAGGTACACCACAGCAGGTACACCACAGCAGGTACACCACAGCAGGTACACCACAGCAGGTACACCACAGCAGGTACACCACAGCAGGTACACCACAGCAGGTACACCACAGCAGGTACACCACAGCAGGTACACCACAGCAGGTACACCACAGCAGGTACACCACAGCAGGTACACCACAGCAGGTACACCACAGCAGGTACACCACAGCAGGTACACCACAGCAGGTACACCACAGCAGCATGGCCCCTCAGCCCATGCATGTGCCGCTCACCTGGAAGCCTCCTCATAGAGACGCAGCACACGCAGGCCGTCTTCGGAAATGCCAAAGGGCACGAGCTCCAACATCGCACTGCCCGGGCACATTCCCCCACCCATGCATTCCCCCACCCATGCATTCCCCCATCCATGCATTCCCCCACCCATGCATTCCCCCACCCATGCATTCCCCCACCCATGCATTCCCCCACCCATGCATTCCCCCACCCATGCATTCCCCCACCCATGCACGCACCCACCCATGCACGCACCCACCCATGCACGCACCCACCCATGCACGCACCCACCCATGCACGCACCCACCCATGCATGCGCCCACCCATGCACGCGCCTCTCGCCTCTCACATGGAAGCTTCCTCGTAGACTCTGAGCACACGCGGGTCGTACTCGGGGATGCCAAAGGGCACGAGCTCCAACACACATGGCCCCTGAGGTCCCACCCAGCACACATGGCTCCTGAGGTCCCACCCAGCACACATGGCCCCTGAGGTCCCACCCAGCACACATGGCTCCTGAGGTCCCACCCAGCACACATGGCCCCTGAGGTCCCACCCAGCACACATGGCCCCTGAGGTCCCACCCAGCACACATGGCCCCTGAGGTCCCACCCAGCACACATGGCTCCTGAGGTCCCACCCAGCACACATGGCCCCTGAGGTCCCACCCAGCACACATGGCCCCTGAGGTCCCACCCAGCACACATGGCTCCTGAGGTCCCACCCAGCACACATGGCCCCTGAGGTCCCACCCAGCACACATGGCTCCTGAGGTCCCACCCAGCACACATGGCCCCTGAGGTCCCACCCAGCACACATGGCCCCTGAGGTCCCACCCAGCACACATGGCCCCTGAGGTCCCACCCAGCACACATGGCCCCTGAGGTCCCACCCAGCACACATGGCCCCTGAGGTCCCACCCAGCACACATGGCCCCTGAGGTCCCACCCAGCACACATGGCCCCTGAGGTCCCACCCAGCACACATGGCCCCTGAGGTCCCACCCAGCACACATGGCCCCTGAGGTCCCACCCAGCACACATGGCCCCTGAGGTCCCACCCAGCACACATGGCCCCTGAGGTCCCACCCAGCACACATGGCTCCTGAGGTCCCACCCAGCACACATGGCCCCTGAGGTCCCACCCAGCACACATGGCCCCTGAGGTCCCACCCAGCACACATGGCCCCTGAGGTCCCACCCAGCACACATGGCCCCTGAGGTCCCACCCAGCACACATGGCTCCTGAGGTCCCACCCAGCACACATGGCCCCTGAGGTCCCACCCAGCACACATGGCCCCTGAGGTCCCACCCAGCACACATGGCCCCTGAGGTCCCACCCAGCACACATGGCCCCTGAGGTCCCACCCAGCACACATGGCCCCTGAGGTCCCACCCAGCACACATGGCTCCTGAGGTCCCACCCAGCACACATGGCCCCTGAGGTCCCACCCAGCACACATGGCCCCTGAGGTCCCACCCAGCACACATGGCCCCTGAGGTCCCACCCAGCACACATGGCTCCTAAGCCAACACATGAGGATCTCACCTAGAAGCTTCCTCATAGACTCTGAGCACGCGTGGGTCATACTCAGGGATGCCGAAGGGCACTAGCTCCAGCACGGCACTGCCGGGGCGCATCCACATGACATGGTTCATGGTGCCGTCTCCACTCACTGTCACCAGCATGGACGCCGCTCCCATGAATAGCACCTGTGGGGTTGAGGGGTGGGGAGGCACAGAGGGAGAGGAGAAAGGGCGGAAGGGGAGTGTGTGTGCGGAGACATTTACATGACGTTTTGCACGGTGCCGTTGCCACTCACTGTCACCAGCATGGACGCCGCTGCCATGAATAGCACCTATGGGGAGAGCAAGGAGGGGGTGGGAGAAGGGAGATGAGGATTTGTAGTGAGAGTGCGGAGGCATCCACATGACATGGCTCACGGTGCCGTCGCGCACTGTCACTAGCACTGACGCCGCTCCCATGCAAAGCACTTGCAGGGCAGCACAAGGAGGGGGGCGAAGAGGGTCAAGGGAGGGGATGGCAGGGTGGGAGAGGGAGAGGAGGGTGAGGAGTGAGGCTAAGCCTAAACCCCGAACCCCTGCACTCCCCCATGTCAAACTATATGCTACAGATATTGTAGGCTAGGCTAGGTTGGGTTATGTCAGGTTACTTCTTAGAGAGTACAACACTTCATAATTAATTACTCTGATGCCCTGTTGCTAGTCATTTACATTCCGTTCAGTTCATTTCTTGACATGGTATCAGAGCTAGGTTACAACCGTTCGATTCCGCCGCGCCTACATAGCCTCTTCGCCTACCCTAGTGCGCCAGACTGTTGCCCCTAGCGCGCCTGTCGCCCTTAGCTCAAGGCTCAACTAGGCTGCCCCGTCGCGCCTTAGGGCGTATCACAGTTTGGTGTCAAGGCAACTGTTCAGCATTGACTTGGTGTCATGCGCATTTTCCGCTCCCAAAAACACAGGGGGCCGGAAAATGCGCATGACACCAAGTCAACGTGAGGGCCCCCGAGGGCCCCTCCTGTTGCTTCTACGGTGGCCCCCGCGGACCCCACTCGTACGCGCCCTAGTACGCCCCCCCCTCTTCTGCAGGACACTCTTGCGCTGCCCTAGGTCGCTAGCGCGCAGGCACGCAGCGCCCGTCGCTTACCCATCCCGCTGCCTGTAGTGCGCACCGTCGCCTGCCCGACGCCTGCCTCGCGCAGCCCATGGCGTGCCCGAATGGTCCATACGCAGAGTTGGTGGGTTGTCTCGTGTACTTGATGACCTGCACTCGCCCAGACCTCGTTTTCTCTCCCAGCGTCCTGTCTCGCTTTGTTGCGTCTGGGAGACAACGACCTGCTCACTTGTTGGCTGTTAGTGCGGTAGCGAAGTAGTTGGCGAATACATCAGGTATAGGATTTTTGCACAAAAAAAAAAAAAAAAAAGGCTGCCGCCCGGGCTAGTCTGCCGCTCGTGCCGCCCGTGCTAGATTGCCGCTCGTGCCGCCCTTAATAGCTTGCCACCCATGCCGCCCCTACTGGACTGCCGCCCATACCGTCCTGAGTCATATCACATGCAGTGTTGTTTTTGATGACTGGTCTTGTGACTGCTTGCCTCAGAAAGTTGGACTAGTAGTGTCGCCCTGAGTTGTTGTTTCTCTTACTCTTCTTTATGCCTCTTACCTAGCCCATGGGGGTGTGTCAAATTATATGCTACATATATTGTAGGCTAAGTTAGGTTGGGTTATGTCAGGTTACCAGGGGACAACACTTATATTTATCTACCCTATATGCCCTGTTGTAGTCATCCTCATTCTGTTCAGTTCATCTCTCAACACCAACACCTACCCCACGTCCTCGTCTCACCTGTGCACAAGATTTTGAAAAGTTGGCCTCCCTGACAGCCACCAGCTCGAATGTAGTGGCCTTGTAATAGCGGTCCCTCAGCCCTTTAAGCTTCTTAACCCCCTTCACACCATTCAACCCCTTGAGGCCCATGAGCCCCCACCCACCACCCCCTACACACCTACCTTCCCTTCCTCATATCGACTCACCTGCGCACAGAAGTTGGTGAAGTTAGCCTCCCTCACTGCCACCAGCTCGCACGCAGTGGCCTTGTGACAGCGGTCCCTCAGCCCCTTGAGCACAGCCTGTAGGTTCTCCATCATGCCGTACCCCCCACTGTCCGCATCGCCATACAGCACCAGCACACGGATCGTGTGGGCGTCGGAACTCACAAACCCCCGCAGCCCTGGCGGCACCCCCGCCATCGGATGCTGCTGGGTCGCCCCCGCCCCTGCCCCTGCCCCTGCTGTGCTGTTCCCAGCGGCAGCAGCAGCGTCGGTAGCAGAGGGAGAAGGGATGGAGGAGGCGGCGAGGGAGCAGTAGGCCCAGGCGCGCTCCTGCACGTCCTGCAGCACGATGCTCCTCTCCTGTGCTGCCGGCCGGTACCGCCGCGTCATCACCCCACGCTCAAAGCACACGGGGCGCGTGCCGTTGCGCACGCGGAACGGCGCGATGTGCGCCCCAAGAATGGCCTTGAACAGCAGGCGCGACCAGGGCGACAGGCGCATGTCGAGCCCGCCGCGGCGGTAGAAGAAGGCACGAGCGGGGCGCATGAAGGAGTAGTCGGGGTAGGGGTAGAAGAGGTTGGCGAGGATGTTGGGTGTGTGGAAGCGGTCGTCAAAGCCGTAGCGCGAGTGCAGCAGCAGCGACGTGCCCAACAGCATGAGCGCGGACGGTGGGATGGAATCGAAGGTGGCGATGGCGAACGAGTTGTTGCACGCGCCCCCGGAGAAACAAAGCGGTGTGGAGAGGTTCCCCTGGATGCAGAGGATCTGCTTGGGGTGCTGAGGCGAGGGGAAGACGTGCACCTCTGGCATGTTCGTCACCTGGGGAAGAAGGGGGTGAGGGGGGTGAGAGAGGGGGAGGAGAGGGGCACGAAGGAAGCATTGGAGGTGAAGAGAGAAGCAGCAGCGGGTGAATATGGCATGTGGGTGAGTGTGGTGTGGCGCAAGGGAGAGGGAACGACGAGATGTGAAACCAGAGGAAAGGAGGTTGTGCCACAGGTGAGACAGACTGACAAGGGGGCAAGAGGTGGGTGTGGAGCAGCGATGCATTGAGGGGAGGAAGTCAAGGGAGGGAGCAGGAAAAGAGAGCTGCCTGCCAGCCACTGGGTGGTGGAGTAGGTTGCAGATTCTGAAGTGCAAAGCATTAAGTTACCCGTCTGAGAGAGAAAGGGCATGAATCCGAAGTTACCGTCTGAGAGAGGGCATGAATTCGAAGTTACCCGTCTGAGAGAGGGCATGAATCAGAAGTTACCCGTCTGAGAGAGGGCACGAAACAGACGTTACCCGTCTGAGAGAGGGCATGAATCAGAAGTTATCCGTCTGAGAGAGGGCATGAAACAGACGTTTCCCGTCTGAGAGAGGGCATGAATCAGAAGTTACCCGTCTGAGAGAGGGCATGAAGCGGAAGTTCTCATCGCTGGACGACATTTTGGTGGCGTCAAACAGCGCCTCCCACTGCAGCCCCCCGTCCTTCTCCCCCTCCCCTCCCCCTGCGCCCCCACCCCCTCCCCCTCCCCCACCCCCACCCCCGGCCTTGTTGAACTGCATCTTGGTGAAGGTGTCCTGCTCCAGGTGGAACTTGGCAAGAGTGGAGTTGCGCAGCGGCATGTCGCCAAAGAAGGCCTCGAGATCATTCAGGCACGCCGACCCCACGCGCGTGTGGTCCTCGAACGACGACGCGAGGTCCTCCGTGACGCGCTTGTCGGGGTCCACGACGAGTAAGGGTGCCGCGTCCGTGAGCTCGGAGGCCAGGAAGTTGAGAGCCGCGTCGGCGCACTGCGGGGACATCTCGATGTAGTCGCGCACTTGCTGGCGTGACGAGTGCATAGAGGGGGGGGGAAGGGAGGGTACGTGGAAAGGGTCGTTTTGGTTGAGCAAGAAAGCCTGGTGAGGAAGTTGAAGGATGCGTGGGCGCACTGCGGTGACATCTCCATGTGGTCCCGCACTGCCTGGCGTGTGAGGGGGCAGGGGAAGCTTGTGGGGGGAAGAGCGGCAGAGGTGAGGGTGCAGGCACAGGGCGCACTGAGGGGGCATCTGGATGTAGTGACGCAGTGACTGCCGTGTCATGGCAGCAGAAGGGGGGAGTGGAAGACCCAGGGGAGGGGGGAGTGGAAGACCCAGGGGAGGGGGGAGTGGAAGACCCAGGGGAGGGGGGAGTGGAAGACCCAGGGGAGGGGGGAGTGGAAGACCCAGGGGAGGGGGGAGGAAAGGGGGGCAACGGCAAACAACCCCCCCTCTCTTCCCTTCCACGCACCTACCTTCTCCCTCCCTTCCTCTCTCACACCCCCGGTCCCTCGCTCCCCTTCCTCCCCCACACAGTAAGTGCCCCAAATCCAGCCCATCATAGAGCACCAAAGTGCTCGAGGCGGACTCCACTCCTTCCATTCACAACTCATTCCACCCTGGGGCCTGCCGCAAAGACTTGAACCCATCACAACCACCCTGGAACCCCCTCCTCCCTACCTGGGGCAGCGTGCACGTGTAACCTTCATGCTAGCTGCCCCCACCCCCCTCTTCCCCCCAAACCTTCCATCCCCATCCCCTTCCCTGTTACCTGGGGCAGCGTGCAAGTGTACGACTGCAGGTAGTCCGCATGCAGCAACAACAGCCGCGCCCCCCCCATCGAATACTCATCTCGAGCTTTATGCGGCACCCCAACCACCCCTCCCCCCTCCCTCTCTCAACCCCCCCTCACTCAACCCTCCCCTCTCCACACTCCTCCCACCCCCCTAACCTGGGGCAGCGTGCACGTGTCATGTACGACTGAAAATAGTCTGCATGCAGCAGCAATAACTGTAGTCTCGATGCAGCAGCACCATCGAATACTCCTGCGGTCAATGAGGCAACCCACCTCCCCCCCCCCCCCCCCGTCCTCTCTCCCCACCCACCTCCCTCTTTACTCCCACCTCCCTCTCCCCCCACTCCTCCTACCCCCATCGCGGTCTCACCTGAGGCAGCGTGCAGGTGTACGACTGCAGGTAGTCGGCGTGCAGCAGCAGCAGCCTTGCGCCCACCATGGAGTACTCCTCGCGGGGGTCCGCCACGAACACCAGCTCGCTCGTGTGCGGGTCGCGGTAGTGCGCGGACGGGAAGAACCCCACCAGGCGCTGCGGCTGCTCCTGCCAGAACTTGAACGCGGACGACAGCACGGACGCGCCCACCATCACCGAGTCGTCGCACATCAGCACGCAGTCCGTCGGGAGGGACGCGATGGGGCGCATGCGCGCCGACATGGAGTAGCGGCGCAGCGGCGGGAGCAGCTCGACAGGCTTGCTGGCGTTCCACGACTCGATGGCCGCCGCTAGGATGCTCTGCGTGTGCCCCTGCGCCCACGCGCTGCCACCACTGCTGCTGCTCCCTGTGTTCCCTCCGCTGCTGCCACCAAGGTTGAATCCTCCTGAGGACTCCCCCCCAACACCACCACCACCAGCAGCAGCACTCCCCCCTCCCACAGCCTCGCTGGGTTTGGCCATAACGTAGATCATGTGCACGAAGCGCATGGCGGCGAAGTGGAATATGAGCGTCTGCAGCGTCGTCAGGTCCCCGCCCGTGAGGATCACCACCGACAGCTTTCTCGGCACGGGCGCCCCGCGCGCATACTGCATGAAGTCCGTCTGGCACAGCGGGCTGGGCAGCGCGTCCGCCGGTGCAATGACGCCGTGCTGCACGAGCAGCCCCGACATGTCGCGGAGCAGCTCCCACCTGAGATGATCATACCGCCGTGTGGGCGGGTACAGCTTGTCCGTGAGCTCGTCCCAGCGCTCGAAGCCGCCAGCGAAGCGCACGACCTTGAGCTTGGGGTGCACCCATTCGTTCCACGTGGCGGAGTACCCCAGGCGCGACGGCGCGTTGCACCCGTAGTCCAGGTGGTGCTTCGCGCCCAGCTGCGGCCAGTCGGAGAAGAAGTGGTTGAAGAAGATCAGGTCCTCCGACCCCACTGGGAGGACCGGCCCCCGCCGCAGCCGCCGCTGCAACCCCCACTGCTGCTGCTGCTGCTGAGGCTGCCCCTCCTGCCGCCCCTCCTGCTGCGTCTGCGCCTGGTCGGGGTCTCCTGCTGCGAGGGTGCGTCTCGCGCTGTCACTGTCGCTGTCCACGTCGCCGAATGCGATGGCGGCGTATTCCGCGACGAGCTGGCGGTACGTCGCCACGCTCGGCTCCAGCACCAGCAGGCTCGGGTTGAACCGGTCCGGCAGGGAGTTGTCCGGAGCTGCGGTAGGCTCGGGCCGAGCCAGCACGTCGTCAATGTTCTCAAGGACGAGCATGCGCGGGTCGAGGTAGACAACTTTAGAGTATTGGCGCAGCAGCCACATGGAGAATTTGAACGGCAGGCACTCCGCGAGCGCCGCGGGGTGCGGCGGCGGGGAGTAGACGGAGCTGAAGGAAAAGGGGTCCGCGAAGGTCGTTGGGGGGAAGGGCGGAGAGAACTCCGCCGCGGGGTTCGCGGAAAAGGGGTTTTCCGCGGAGTCCGCGGCGGCGCGCGCGAAGGATTGGTTGAGGTAGGGAGAGGCGGAAGTGGTGGGGCGGAAGGGGTCGTCGAGCAGCGCGAGCACGGACGCGGGGACGCCGCGCGGAAGCGGGTTGACGGTGGCGCCGAGCGCGCGGAAGATGTGGCGCGGCGTGCCGGAGAGGTTGCGCGCGAGCACGACGATATCGTGCTCCGTCTTGGTGGATCGGATCGAGTGCACGAGCACCATGGCGGACTTTAACTGCGACTCGTCGCACACCACCACTACGTACGCCGCGGGACCTGTTAGTTTCCCGCCGCCGCCGCCGGCGCTGCTCCCGCCGGTGAATCCGCTTCCGGAGTTTCCGCCGAGACGGGAGGTCGCGCCGGCGTTTGCGGCGGAGTTTGCGGCGCGGGAGTCGGCGGAGTGCCAGGGGCGCGCGGTGACGAACCAGAGCGTGAGGAGGAAGGCGAAGAAGCCGAAGAACTGCTGAAACGCCGTCCACAGCCGCGCGTACCGGAACGACTGCTGCAGCGACGCCGCCAGCAGGTCCGGAGACGACCCGTACCGCGCCGCCGCCGCCGGGCGCGACACGACGTGGCTCCGCGCGATCGCCATTGGCCGCTACGCGCGCGGCGGGGGGTTCAGTTGAAATGGAAGCGGCGCGTCAGGGTAAGGACAGGCGCGAGTGACTTGTACTAGTGTCTCTAGTAGCGAGGAGTGATTACGGCGGTGGGTGTCGTGCCACGGCGGCAATCATGATCGAATTGGAGATTGCCGCATGAAGGTGTCGACTTAGTTTGCGAAGCAGCGGGCGCGCGATAAAGAGCGATTGAGAACCATACTGTTGCTTCACGGAGCCTCGAATACTAACTAGTACATATCATACATAGCTAGCTAGAGAAGAGAAACTAGATTCTGATCATCAATGTCGAGTGCTAAACCTACCTCCACTCGAGCATCTGTTAGGGCGCGTGTGGTCTTACAAATTTGTGAAAGTTTATGTTTTTAGATCGAATGTAGCATTTGAACAAAACTCGACTTTCTTTCCAGCGAAGTTCGAATCTTGGGTCTCCAACACAGACGAGTCACAATCACACACCCAAGGTCGAACACAGAGATTCGACCTTTTAGGGATGGCGGCGAGCCGCCCGTAGGGGAGTAGGTTACCTGGTACAGCGCGACACGTTAACGCAATGCCCAACGAAGCTCAACGATCTTCGCAAAGCGGTCGCGATTTTCGGATGGCCTTCGTACGTGCTGAAAACAGCACACACTCGCCTCACGTGCACCCGCACGTTCACTCGTGTGATACGAGTTGAGTTCACATTTGACATTCGAACTTATGTGCCCCAAAATTCTCATGCCTTCGCCAAAGCTTCCTGACGACATTAGCGAATTTGGTAACCACACAAAGTTCGACCTTTTTTCCGAACTTGAAAATAGATCACACGGGCCCTTTGCTCCCAACTTGCAACTCTGGATGTTGCATCCCGCTCCCAGCAGTTCGACAAGCTAGAACCCTTGACAATATCATTACGGATATAGTGTTTGACACGAGTTTGCTTTCTAGCACAGCAACAGTGCCCTGCAACCCAAATTATAACAAAGCGGCAGTACTGTGTCAATAAGAAAAATAACTCAATAATCGGCTACTAAGAAGCACTTGATATCAAGAAAAGGGGAAATTGGGAAAGACCCGGAAAGGTACATTACTACCAGGCAGCTTCAGGGGCGGAATATCGTGAGCACGACAGGAGGGAACGACAGCCGGGTGGAATGGGCGGACACTACTTGGTGGCAAGCGATGTGGTGGGCACGGACGGACCGGTCCAGAAGTGGATGGGATGGCACGGGAGCTACATGTTGAGCCAAACGGTGGTGCTGTGCTGTGGTTGAGGAGAGTTGAATGCGATGGCACGGCGGCAGCTACTTGTTGAGCCAGTAGACGAGGAGGAAGAGTGTGCAGGCGGCGATGACGGCAGCAAGAATGAGCGAGTCCCGTGACTTCTTCCTCCTGATGGCCGATAGAAGCGTGTTCAGCTGTACAGGGAGAGGGGAGAGGGGAGGAGGGGTGGAGGGGTGGAGGGAAGGAGGGTGGAGACAAAAGCAGAAGAGCATGTGGATGAGCTTATGGTGGTGCAGCACCAGTTGGTGATTGTGGTGCAGCACCAGTTGGTGATTGTGGTGCAGCACCAGTTGGTGATTGTGGTGCAGCACCAGTTGGTGATTGAGGTGTTGAGCATGGTGGGGTTGAGGCAGCATGGGAGATGGGAGGCATACTGTGAGAAAGAATGGGGAGGAAGCAGCCTATGTCATTCATGTGAGCTGCTATGGCACACAGAGGCAAAAGAGACAAGGAGAGTGACGCACAAAGGGAAAGGGAGCAGGAAGAGAGCAGCAGGACAGGCATGATAACAGCAGGGTAGGCATGACAGCAGCAGGGTCGGCATGACAGCAGCAGGGTAGGCATGACAGCAGCAGGGTAGGCATGGCAGCAGCAGGGTAGGCATGGCAGCAGCAGGGTAGGCATGGCAGCAGCAGGGTAGGCATGACACTTCACTAGAAGCATGTGGGAGAGAGGCATCAACACAGGAACCTACCCCTGGAATTCGGTTGCCCAGGAGTGTGACTTTAGAGAATGTGCCTCCAAGGAGCGAGCGCTGCTGTGCCAGAGATGATGACGTGGCGTATGCTTGCTTGATGACGTCATCAGCCTGACGGGAGCAGGGAAACGGGTGGCAGCAAATAGCACAGACGAAGCGATTGGGCAAATGCCGAGTTAGCATGTGTGAAAGATGGCATGCGCTGTGTTGGAACGCGCTGTGTTGGAACGCGCTGTGTTGGAACGCGCTGTGTTGGAACGCGCTGTGTTGGAACGCGCTGTGTTGGAACGCGCTGAATAGGTATGCGCCAACAACGAGTAAACATGCACTGTATACAAGATGTAGAATGCATGTAGCATGCATGTATGCAGTGAGTGAGGGGGGAGTCGTGCAGAGAACAAGAAGTGAGGGCGCAGGTGGGGAAGAGAGGTAGTTCACACCTGAGAGAGTGCGGAGTGGATGGAGGTGCGCTCATTGAGCAGTCTGGCCGTTTCAGACAGCACCTCCGCGCCCGCACTGCTGCCCGCGCCGCCACCCTCCCTGCCACCCGCCTTGCCGAACACTCCCAGCAGCTGCGCTCGCTCCAGGTTGGTGGTCACTGCTGCCCGCGTGCGGGCGAACTCCTGCCAGCACAGTCGAATGCGAGGCGTCAGAGATGCAAAGGCGTGAAGAAGAGACCAGAGAAGCCGCTATTTAACATGTGGGGAAGGGTTGAGAGTGGTTGGTTGTGAATCACACACACTCACACATGTGCGTCCTCACACCCCCCCACTGGCACGCACTCCAAGCCTGCCTCGAGAATTTCCAAAACATGCTACCGTGGGGAGTGAGTGTGTGAGCGGGTGCATGTGTGCGCCTGCAGATGCAAGTTGCTGTCCATACACGCATCCACCCACACACACTGGAACCGAAACATGTCCAAACACGCACACACACTGGAACCGAAACATGTCCAAACACGCACACACACTGGAACCGAAACATGTCCAAACACGCACACACACTGGAACCGAAACATGTCCAAACACGCACACACACTGGAACCGAAACATGTCCAAACACGCACACACACTCCCACGAGTGCCATACTCTCACTCTCACCCACCCTTGCAAACCCCGCAAAGATGCTGTTGTGGCAATTGAGAGTGCGTCTGCAGCTCCCAGCTGCTCACCCAAACTACAGACGCCAGCCCACTCACGAACACTCTCACTCACACAGTCACACACACTCTCACCCACAATCACACACACACCCAAACTTTACTCACACACACAAGGCCGCACTCTCCCACCCACCCTAGAGAACTCCAGCAGAATGTTGTTGTGGCGGGTGAGAGTGTGCGCCTGCAGCTCTGAGCTGCCTCCTCCCGCCCCGCCCGCAGCAGCACATGCGCCCATGGCGTCGTTCAGCGACGCCAGCTGCTGCAGCAGCGCCTCTATCTCGCCCTCTCGGATCTGGATGGGATTTTAAAGGGGTGGCGAGGGATGCAGTGCGGTGGGTGGGACTCCCAAAGCGCCCGTGGCATCGTTCAGCGACGCCAGCTGCTGCAGCAGCGCCTCTATCTCGCCCTCTCGGATCTGGATGGGATTTTAAAGGGGTGGCGAGGGATGCAGTGCGGTGGGTGGGACTCCCAAAGCGCCCGTGGCATCGTTCAGCGACGCCAGCTGCTGCAGCAGCGCCTCTATCTCGCCCTCTCGGATCTGACCACAGGCAAGCATGAAAGGGAGAGAGGAGGGTGGGATGGGGGGGAGGCGGGCAGCAGGCAGGAGACACTTCTTATCTGGCACGCTCTACTCTGTCTCGCCCTCGCGGATCTGATGATGAACAACGGAAGGAGGGGAAGAGAGGAGGGAAGGAGGGGAAGAGAGGAGGGCAGGGGGGGATTTGCAGTGGGTTGGACAGACAAACGTGCGCCCATGGTGTCGTTAAGAGAAGCCAGCTGCTGCAGCAGCACCTCTATCTCGCCCTCTCGGATCTGATGATAGGGGGAAAAGGTTTTCAAAGTGGTGGGAAGGGATGCAGTGGGGTGGGTGGGATTCCTGATCCGCCCATGGCATCGTTGAGCGATGCAAGCTGCTGCAGAGGCGCCTCTCTCTCGCTCTTGCGAAGGGGGGGGAGGAGAGGGGAGGGGGACAACGCATTGGCATGGAGAGAGACGAGGGGAGGAGGGAGGAGTGGGGGGAAAGTTGGGAGGATAGGGGAGAGTAGAGGGGGGAGAGCGGGAGGAGAGGAGGAGGCGACGGCGGAGGCGAAGGGAAAGTTGGAGCCTCAGCGGAGGGCGACGGGTGTGCTGGGCAGGAATTGGGAAGTAAAGCAGCAGAGGCGGAGGAGGAGCGGGCGAGAGAGGGCAGGGCAGCAGAGAAGCACGGAGACCCGCTTGGGCCTCTGGGAAAGGGATCAGAGAAGCAGAGGGGCGGAGTGGGGGAGCAGCAAGGTGTGGCGGAAGTACACTCAAGGGCGCCAACCCACCTGCGCCTCGGAGGGGTCGGGCAGCGAGCCAGCAGCGGTGGAGGAGGAGGCGAGCGCGAAGGCGGCGCCGAGCTTGGAGTAGGCGGCTAGGCGGTGGTCCACCTCGCTCTCCACTCGCCGCGCCTGCAGGGGGGGCGGTAGGGTGGGAGGGGGGGAGGTTGGGGAGGTGAGGGAGCGGGGGAAGCGCCAGTCAAGGCTGGTAGGGGGTGATTCACTTCGCTCTCCACCCGCTGCCACTGCAGTGTGGCGGGGGAGGTGGGGGGAGGTGCGAGTGCGCGCATGTCAACCCACCACGTGTCAGCAATTCCATGGTTGGATCCTGTATCAACGTGCATTACCTAAAAAGGGGGAACGGCAACGGCTGCTACCGAGTAATGTGTGCGACAGCGCGACCGTGCGACCGTGCTACCGGCGTGCGACTGTGCAACCGCGCGACTCACATCTTTCCGCAGATCCTCCCATCGCCTTCCCCCCGCCACGAATCCGCTGCTCACGCCTCCTCCTAACCCGCTCAGAGATCCCCCGCTGCCCGACATCCCGCCACCCCGCCCTTCCCCGCGGCTTTGCACTGCGCCGCTGCCACTCCCCTGCTCCGCTCGCGGTTCTTCTTCCCCCACCGACGGAACTCTCGGCGGTGCTGCCCTTCCGCTTCCCCTGTCAGCGCAATGCGCTCGTGGCTGCGCGCGCGCCCGGATTCGAGCCGCAAATTCGCGAGATCGCGGTCGGAACTGTTTCTCGCAAAGAATCACCTATAACGGAGGGAAACTGGGAGACCGAGGAGGACGCCGATTCGCGCGTCAGCGGGGGAAATGAATCTCTCTAGATTTGTCGACTGGGTGTCGATTGGGCCAGTGTTGGTGCAGATGCTGCTGCTTGTTACGAAACTAGGGCTATGGTGAGGCACGTTCGAAGAAGTTACAGTACTAGGTCTGGTGAGATGCGAGTGTGACCCGGCGAATCATGATCGCAACGAATTTCGAACGCGATTGTAACGCGCTCGCAGACGCAGGCCAGGCCAAGAAGCCAGGGCACGAGCAGAGAGCCGGTTCGGGTGGAGATCGGCAGCGACGGAATCTAGGCTACGGAGGAGCGACCCTTGCTTTGCTTTGCTTTGCGATCCAGACTCACGCGCACTGTGTCAGGTTGGCTACCTGAGAACAATACATCCCAGCACAGACTGCCTCGTTATTGAATCATTATCTACCTCTACCCTATTCTTCGGTTGAACTAACAATCCAGTCTTTGCAGAACTTGTTTTCGCAATTCGCTGAAGGCGTCAGAATGAGGCACCGCAAAATGACCCACCAGGCACCCTGGCGGTGGTGAGGTGAGTCACTCCTTATCAGATCTTTGACAACAGGGTTATCCACAGCACCTACGTGTCATCAGGCCATTAGCAGCTCCTCTTTCTCGTTCCCGTGACCCGTCCCGTTCCTTTCCCGACACCGCACTTGGTCTGAATTACAGGACGGCGACAGCGAGGGATGGCAGGACGGCGAATTACAGTACGCAGTGTCCCTCCCTCAATCACCTATTCGTCCTACAAGTATGCTAACCCGTTGCTGTCCAATGGCTCTCCGCAAGTAGTGAGAACGCTTTTCCTGCGCATCGGGTCTAGTTTTCACCGCCGTTCATCCTAACCGCTCTTATTCACTCACGGCCGCATGGCCATGTGGTTGCGGCGATTCGTGTCGAGCGACGAGTGGCAGGACGCCGCAGCCGCGGGCATCACGCTCGTCATCTGCCTCGGCTGGCTGCTCTCCGTCCAATCTCTCGTCGCGCTCCGTCTGATCTCCGTCTATCTCAGCCGTAAACTCATCCACATCTTCACCGGTCCCATCTTCATGCTGACGTGGAACCTCTTCTCCAATCAGCCCTACGCGCGCCTCGCCGCTGCCGTCGTCCCGCTCTTAATCACCCTCCACTTCACACTCGTCGGTCTAGGCATGGTTAAGGATCAGTCAGCTATTAACTCCGTCACGCGGCGCGGCGATCGCAGGGAAATGCTGCGCGGGCCCGTGATGTATGGGCTGTGTTTCGTCGCCTTCACTGTGCTCTTCTGGCGCCACTCCCCCTCCGCCTTTCTCGCGCTCAACGCGCTCTGCGCGGGAGACGGATTTGCGGAACTCGCGGGTCGGCGGTTCGGGAACGCGCCTTCGCAGAAACTTCCGTGGTCCGGAGTCAAGAGCTGGCCTGGCAGCGCGGCGATGCTTCTCTGCAGCTTCGGGTTTGGGTTCGGATCGCTGCTGCTCTTTGATTCGTTCGGCAACTTCGCCCCGCGCCATGTCCACGTGGCAACAGCAGCGCCTGCCACGTTGGCGATAGCGGCAGGTGCGGCAGCAGTGGAAGCGGTTGCGCCTGGCGATTGGGACAACGTGCTTGTGTGTGTGGTCGTGGCTGTAGCGGGGGAGTTGGCAATGCCTCTGCTTGTGAGGTAACTATAGCGAGGAAGCATTGTCTCTGGTAGTTACTCCATTCCCCCCTCTGGTGGGACGAGGCAAGCAGCATGGCAGCTCAATGGTTGGTGCAGTATCAGCCTGACCTGCCGCAGGTGCCATTTGGAAAAACAGAGGGAAGATGGTCGATAATATTTGAGCAGATGTGTGGACCGGCACACCAGAGAGATGATGTAGCAGGAGAGGAGATGACATGCAGATGAGGAGTTGAAGCCGCTGCTTGTGCCCACTGTGACAGGTTTTGTGGCTTGACTGAGAGTAGCACAGGTGACGTGTTGTTCACAGTCAAGAGGACAGGATCTTGAGAGAAACCAGGCGATTGTAGTAGCGTATGTCAAAACATGTACCATATTTATATGTTTTGTATGTGTTTGTTGTAGGCTATGTAGAGGTGACATTAGAGGGTACTACAATGTCAAATGTTGTAGCCTGTAGTGAGGCTTGTCTTATGGGGTACAAATGTTAGGGTTAGGACCATGTACCTCAACCCACATCAATGCACACACAATTCAGTTTCTGACATGGTATCAACTAGGTTAGGATCCCGTGGGATCACGTTCTTCTCGTTCACGTTCGTAGCGCCCAAGCCTGTCCCGTTAGTGCCTATCCCGCTCTTCTCTCTCGTGCCCTAGCGCCCGCTGCGCCTGCCATCGTGTCGTCCCTGCCAGTCGTGTCCTGTCCCGTCGTGTCGCCCCCTGCTGCGTCGCGCCGCGTCGTCCTGTCGCAAGCGCTCCGTGTGCCCTGCGCGTCCGTCGCGCCCCCCCCCCCCCTCTGTGCCCTGCCCGTCCGTCGCGGCCCGTGCGCCCGTTCCGTCCCGTGCGTCCCGTTCTGCCCCGCGCGTCCCGTTCCATCCCGCGCGTCATGTGCGTCCCGCGCGTCCCGTCCTGTCCCGCTCGTCCCGTGCATCCCGTCCTTAGCGGCCGCTCGAAACGCCCGCTCGCGGGCCTCCCTTACGCGCTCGCCACCCCTGCCCTACCCGCTCGCCTGACCTCCGCACGCGCTCCGCGCCTGCCTTAGCGCCCGAGCGCCGCGCCTGCCGCCGCACCTGCACCCGCACGCCGCGCTTACTACTATGCCTATCGCCACGCCTGCCCCCGAGCTTGCAGCGCCCGCTCGTGCCCATCGTGCTCACTCTGTCTGCCGTGCTCGTCTCGCCTGCCGTGATCTACCATAACTGCTACGCCCGTCCCGCCTGCTGCGCCCTGCCCGCCTATTCGCTTCCGCTTCCGCTATGGCGACCCCTAGGGTCCTTCGCTTTGATGCCGAGGGTAGGCCCCTCGAATTCTTTATCTGGCTCCAGCGTGCTCAGCGTCTCCTAGAGAGTTAGGTACAGGCGAGCGAGTCCCTGTGGGCGCACGCTTCCAGTGAACTCCGCGTGCCTCCCGATCCTGATACCCTATGTCTTGACACTACCCCTAAGGACAGAGAGCGTGTTGCGCGTCAGCGTGCTGACTTGACAGCCTAGAGATCGCGCGACGCTGCCGCCTGCATTGCCCTCAGCAGCCTCCTCCCTGAGTCTGAGGAGGTTAGGTTCGCACGGCTAGTGAGTTCTTGACTGCGATCAAGGCCCGCTACGCTACTCCCACCACTGTTTCTCTTGGTCGCCTGTTCCCCCCGTTCCTGTTTCCTGACCTCGCCTCGTTTGAGCGCTTTGCTGACTTGATTGCTCACCTGCACTCGCTCGATTTTAGCTACCGCGCTGCCTGCACTGCCACACAACTTGCACTGCTCCCTCCCCCCATGACGATTACAATCTATTTCATCGCCACTAGCCTCCCTGACCGCGTGCCTCGGTTTGTGACGCGCTTCTTCTGAAGCACCCTAGCGAGCTCACTATCGAGGTCCTTGAGTCTGCCCTCAAGGACGTTGAGAGCAACCTCCGCTCGGTAGCCTCCGCCTCTGGCACTGTGCCCCCTCCACTGTTTCACGGGTGCACTGTTCCTCAGCTGCCCACCTTTACCACCTCCCTCGCCACTGGCGCTGCTGACGTGACCGCAGCTGCCGTTACGACTTCTTCGTGGTCTAGGGGTAGGCGTGGCGGGACGGGCGGTCAGGGTGCGGGCGGTGGTGGCGGAGGCGGCGGAGGTGACGTGGCGAGCGGCGGTGGCGGGAGTGCAGGAGTTGGAGGAGCGCCTCGTGCAGCGGCTAGTGTCTCCCCTACTGCAGCTGGTGGAGGTGACGCTAGGGTACGTCAGTGTCAAATGTTGTAGCCTGTAGTGAGGTTTGTCTTAGGGGGTACAGAAGTTAGGGTTTGTCATATGTACCCCAACCAACATCAATGTTCAGACCATTCCTCATTCTGACATGGTATCAGAGCTAGGTTAGGATCCTGTGGGATCCCGTTCCTCCGTTCTCCGTTCGTACCTCCCGAGCCTGATCCTACCTCTCGTTCGTACCAGTTCCGTTGTTACCGAGCCTAGCGCCCTTTCCCCCGTCGCTTAGCGCCCTTTCTCCCCGTCGCCTAGCGCCCCCCCCCCCCGTCGCGTCGCGCCCTTTCCCCCCCCCCCGTCACGCCCTTTCCCCCCGTCGCGTCGCGCCCGTTCCCCCCGTCGCGTCGCGCCCGTTCCCCCCATCGCGTCGTGCCCGCCTGTTCCCCCCCGTCCCGTCGCCCTGTCCCGTCGCGTCGCCCTACCCCGTCCCGTCACCCTGTCCCGTCCCGTCGCCCTGTCCCGTCGCGTCGCCCTACCCCGTCGCGTCGCCCTGCCCCGTCCCGTCGCCCTGCCCCGTCGCGTCGCCCTGTCCCGTCGCGTCGCCCTGCCCCGTCGCGTCGCTCCCGCCCTTTCCCCCGTCGCGTCGCCCTGCCCTACGCCCTGGCCCGTCGCCCTGCCCTAAGCCCTGGCCCGTCGCCCTACCCTAGGCCCTGGCCCGTCGCCCTCCCTAAGTCCTGGCCCGTCGCCCTACCCTAGGCCCTGGCCCGTCGCCCTACCCTAGGCCCTGGCCCGTCGACCTACCCTAGGCCCTGGCCCGTTGCCCTACCCTACGTACTGGCCCGTCGCTCTAGCCCGCTCTTCCGCTGCGACTGAGTCCTCTTCCCCCCCGATTGTTACTCGCCTGTTCGTTCGCTTTAGTCCTCACTATGGCGACTCCGCGAGTTCTTCGTTTCGACGCTGACGGTAGACCCCTTGACTTTTCCGTCTGGCTTCTTCGCGCTCGCCGTCTGTTAGAGAGTCAGGTCCAGGGGGGCGAGACCCTCTGGTCACACGCTACTGGTGACCTCCCTGAGCCCCCCGAGCCTACAGCTTTAGGCCCTGCTCCTGACGACGCTGCTACGGCTCGCTTTGCCCGTCAGCGCGCTGACCGGACGGCTTGGACGTCGCGTGACGCTGCGGCCTGCATCGCACTCAGCAGCCTCCTCCCTGAGTCCGAGGAGGTCCACTTTACTCAGGTTCGCACCGCTGCTGCGTACCTCACTGCGATTAAGGCCCGCTACTCTACTCCCGCTACTGTCTCTCTTGGCCGTCTTTTCCTCCCGTTCCTGTTTCCTGATCTTGCCTCGTTTGAGCGCTCTGCTGACTTGATCGCTCACCTCCGCTCGCTCGACGCTAGTTACCGCGCTGCTTGCACTGAGGCACAGCTTACACTGCTTCCTCCCCCCATGGCGATCACTGTCTATTTCATCGCCACTAGCCTCCCTGACCGCCTTGCCTCCGTTCGTGACGCGCTTCTGCTGAAGCACCCTAGTGAGCTGACTATCGAGGTCCTTGAGTCTGCACTCAAGGACGTCGAGAGCAACCTTCGTTCGGTAGCTGCCGCCTCTGGTACTGTGTCCCCCCCACTCTTCCACGGGTGCACAGTCCCGCAATTACCCACCTTCACTGCCTCTCTTGCCACTGCCGCTACTGACGCGACTGCGGCTGCTGTTACGACTGCGTCGCGGTCCCGCGGCAGGGGGGGCAAGAAAGGTGGTTCTGGTGGAGGTGGAGGCGGAGGTAGCGGAGGTAGTGGGGGTGCTGTTGCGACTGGCGGTGGTGGGAGTGCAGCGTCTGGAGAGACCCCTCGTGCAGCGGCTGGTGACTCCACTGCACCTGCTGGTGGCGGCGACCCCCGAGCTCGTCAGTCGCCTCCTGTACTGCCGGCCCCGCTAGGTGGAGCAGCGGCGTGGTACCAGGCTCAGCGTCAGCAGCACCTTCAGCAGCAGTAGCAGCCCCTTTCCTCCCAGCAGCCTCAGCAGCAGCAGCGTCAGCAGCTGGCTCCGGGGTCGGGGCTGCGTCAGCCCCAGCGCGGTGCGGCTTACCCTCCCTGCCCCTACCAGGTTCAGACAGGTCCTCGTCGGGGCCACCCTTGTGGCCGCTTTCACCCCCCTGGTCAGTGCTTTGCTCAGCTCACTGACACGGTCCGGTTGACCTACGGGGTTGGCGGTCCTGCTCCTGACTGGCTTCCTCTGGTTCAGCGCTACGGCTCCGCTCTGTGGGGCATGTCTGCTGAGCAGTTAGTTGATCTGATTAGTGCTCCTCATGCTATGTATGCTGTTGTTGACTCTAGTGTTTCTGACTCTGTTTACTCTGGTGTTGTTAGCTTAGGTGCTAGTCTTGCTCAGTTGCCTGTTGCTAGTGTAGGTACTTGTGTAGACTCTAGACCAGCGACTACCTCAGGGGACGCTTCGCTGTCATTCACACTGGACTCTGGAGCCTCCCACTGCTTCTTCCGGGACAGCACGATACTTACACCACTTCCTGCGCCTGTTTCTGTAGCGTTGGCTGATCCCACTACGGGACCAGTCACTGCCCGTCACACTACCACTTTACCGTGTCCTGCTGCTCCCTCCGGGTCTCTCACTGGGTTTCACGTCCCCTCGTTCTCCCGGAACTTGGTGGGCGTGCGACCCCTCGTGAGTCAGCACGTGGGTGTGTGGTTTGAGCCTTCTGGAGAGACTGCGGTGTGTGTTGACGGAGACTCTTACCAGCCTCTTGCTACCTTAACTGCTGAGCCGGGCTCGGGTCTCTACACTCTTCACACTGGCCCGCGTGCGCCACAGCAGCAGCCGCAGCAGCAGCAGCAGCTGCAGCCGCAGCAGCAGCAGCAGCAGCAGCAGCAGCACCAGCGGCCGCACCAGCAGCCCCCCCTACTGCCACTGCCCCCGGTTCCCCCCCCCGTTCGGGTCCCCGTGTCTCACCAGGTTGCTTCGTCCCCCCAGGTGTCTGTGTCGTGTCAGGTTCCTACGTCTGTTCCAGTCGCTGCGTCGTGCTCCTGCCGGTCGCTTGCCCACCCCACCGTTCTGTGGCACCACCGGATGGGGCACCCGTCCCTTCCTCGTCTGCGCGCTATGTCTAGTCAGCGTCTTGTCCTAGGCCTCCCACGTGTCTTGCCGTCGCTGCCGCCTTCGCTTGCGCCGCCGTGTCGTCCCTGCGTCGAGGGTAGGCTGCGCGCCACCCCTCACTCCTCCTCCCTTCGTCCGGCCACCGAGCCTTTTGAGACGCTTCACTTGGACGTCTGGGGCCCCGCCCCTCGTCTAGGCCGTGAGCGTGAGCGTTACTTTCTGGTGGTCGTTGACGACTTCTCCCGCTACACCACAGTGTTCCCACTGGCGAAGAAGTCTGAGGTGACTTCTACGCTGATCAGGTGGTTGCTCACCACCGAGGACACTCGTGGTCGTCGTGTCAGCTGTCTCCACTCCGACCGTGGGGGTGAGTTTCGCTCCGGCATTCTCGCTGGATTCTGTCGCGAGCAGGGCATTCGTCAGTCCTGGACGCTTCCAGAGTCCCCACAGCAGAATGGGGTTGCTGAGCGCCGCATAGGCCTGGTCATGGAGATCGCCCGCACCTCCCTGACTCACGCCTGTGCCCCCCATTTTCTGTGGCCCTACGCGGTCAGGTACGCCGCGCACCAGCTGAACCTCTGGCCACGTGTCTCTCGGCCAGAGGTTTCACCGACCAGTCTTTGGACAGGGTCCCCTGGTGTTGCGTCGCGGTTTCGTGTCTGGGGGTGCTTGGCTCTTGTCCGCGACACCTCCGCGGACAAGCTCTCGCCTCGTGCCGTCACCTGTGTCTTCCTTGGTTTCCATGAGGACTCCTCTGACTTCACCTTTTACCACCCTCCCTCTCACCGGTTCTTTGACTCCCGTGACGTCCGTTTCGAGGAGTCCACTCCGTACTACGTCAGGTACCCCAGTCGAGGTCTCCCGGTTCCTCCTCCCCCCCTCTTCCTGACTGCCGCTCCCCCTCCTGCTCCCCTGGTACAGCCTCCCCCCCCTGGCCCAGCCCCGTCAGGTGTGTCCCAGGCTACCCCTCCTCCTTCGGTAGCCCCTCCGGTACAGCCTCCCTCCCCACAGTCCTCCTCGCAGCGTGCCGCTGGTGCTAGCTCTCGAGAGGTTGGTGCTGCGCCTGTTCCTGTACCGGTTTCTGGTTCTGGGGGTGCTGGAGTTGGAGCTGGTGTTGGAGCTGGAGGTGGAGCTGGAGTAGGCACTGGAGTTTCTGGTTCTGGGGGTGCTGGAGTTGGAGCTGGAGTTTCTGGTTCTGGAGTTGGAGCTGACCCGGTGGGTGCAGAGGACGCTTGTCGTCCGGGAGCCGGTGCTGGCCGCGCGGACTCTGGGGGTGCTCCCTCTGGGGGTGAGGGTGCGCCTGCTTCGGGTTCTGGTGCGCCTGGGTCTGGAGCTGGTGTTAGTGCTGCCTCTGGGGGTGGTGCGCCTGGTTCTTCGGGGGTTGACTCTGGAGCTGCCGCTGCTTCGGACACTACTCCGCCCCCCCACCCCTACCCGACTAGGCACCAGGCTCGTGTTCGCCGTGCGCGTGACGAGCAGCTGGAGTTGGAGAGAGAGGAGAGGGAGTTACAGCGGCTGGCGGAGCAGCAGCAGCAGCTAGACCCGCAGGAGCAGCACTCCCAGCAGCAGCCGCGTCCGGAGCTGCAGCAGTCGCAGCAGCAGCAGCAGCAGCCACTTCCTCCTCCTGTCTCGGGTCTTCGGGCCCTTGGTCTCCCCTCCCCTTCTCCTCCCTCCTCTGCCTCTCCTCCTGTCTACGGTCCCACGTTTCCTCCGCCTGACTCCTCCCCCGCTGTTTTCTCTAGTTCTCCGCCTTTGTCCTCTCCTCCTCCGTCTCGTTCTTGGGCTACTCGTCGCTCCCCTCGTGCTCGTCCCTCGTCTCCTGTTCCCTTCACTGACCTTCGTACTGCCTTACTTTGTTCCAGTCCACCTCGTCCGTCTCAGTCTGTGCTTCCGTCTCCTCCTGAGTCGGCCCTCACCGTGTCGCTCCCTGCTCCTGTCACTGACTACTACCGCACGTACCGTCCTGTTCTCTCTCGTGTTCTCCCCTCTCTTGTTACTCACCCTCGTGCCTCTGTGTCCTCTGTGTCTGCTCTTACTGCCGCGGTTACTGACTTTGCCGCTACCCGCCGCCTTGACTACGCCACCACGCTTGTGGCTGCTCCTCCTACCAGTCCTCTGGCCGTCAGGGGTGTGTCTGCCCTTGGCTGTGACGCCCTAGAGGACAGGCAGTTTGAGCTAGAGTTCCTGGCGGCCGCTTCCCCTCATCTCTGTGCCATGCTCCTCGCCCCTGAGGGTGACCCCGACGCCCTTGACATTCCGACTCCTCGCACTTACGCTGAGGCAGTGTCAGGGCCTTGGGCATCTCAGTGGAGAGCTGCCATGGACGCAGAGATGGCCTCCTACAGATCCACAGGCACCTACGTCGATGAGGTTCCTCCCCCTGGGGCGAACGTAGTCGACGGCATGTGGATCTACAGGGTGAAGCGGCCACCGGGATCTCCCCCGGTCTTCAAGGCGCGCTACGTGGCTAGAGGTTTCAGTCAGCGCGAGGGAGTTGACTTCTTTCAGACCTTCGCACCTACCCCGAAGATGACCACTCTTCGGGTGTTACTACACGTAGCAGCACAGAGAGACTACGAGTTACACTCTCTCGACTTCTCCACTGCTTTCCTTCAGGGCAGCCTACACGAGGAGGTCTGGTTGCGTCGTCCCTCGGCCTTCACTGGCACTTTCCCTCCTGGGACCCAGTGGAGGCTGAGGCGACCTGTTTACGGTCTTCGCCAGGCCCCTCGCGAGTGGCACGACACTCTGCGTTCTACCCTCTCTGACCTTGGGTTCCAGCCGTCTTCTGCCGACCCGTCGCTGTTCGTTCGTCGTGGCTCCACACCGTTCTTTGTTCTGGTCTACGTCGACGACCTCGTTTTCGCCACTCCGGACAGGGTTGCTTTGGCAGACGTGAAGTCCGAACTGCAGAAGAGACACACGTGCACTGATCTTGGTGAGCTGCGCCACTACCTTGGCCTGCAGATCACCAGGGACAGAGCCGCTCGCACCATTACACTCTCACAGTCACACATGGTGCAGCAGGTCCTTCAGCGGTTCGGGCTTCAGCACTCCACCGTACAGCGCACACCTCTCGCTGTTGACCACAGACTCACTGGTCCCTTTCCTGACGAGCCGTTTGAGCCTAGTGGTCCCTACGCAGAGCTTGTGGGTTGCCTCATGTACCTGATGACTTGTACTCGCCCGGACCTCGCCTTCCCTCTTAGCATCCTTGCGCGCTTTGTTGCGCCAGGGAGACACCGTCCTGTTCACTGGACGGCAGCTGTGAGGGTGGCGAAGTACCTAGCGACTACATCAGGCGTGGGGCTAGTTCTTGGAGGGCAGCAGTCTGTCGTACTCACTGGTCACTGTGACTCCTCTTACGCTGACGACGCTGAGACTCACAGGTCTACTCAGGGGTACTGTTTCAATCTGGGTTCTGGAGCTGTTTCTTGGCGTTCCACGCGCTCCTCTTCTGTCTCGACCTCTACAGCTGAGGCTGAGATTTACGCTGGTGCCATGGCGGCACAGGAGTTGCGGTGGTTGACCTTCTTGCTCGCCGACCTTGGTGAGCGGCCGAGCTCTGCATCGACCTTGTTTACTGACAACAAGGCGTCGATCCTCCTCTGTCGTGAGCCGCGACTGGAGAGCAGAGTGAAGCACATTCACGTCAGGTACTTTCTTCTGCGAGAGTTGCAGAGACGTGGACAGGCTCGCTTCGAGTTCGTGGAGTCCGAGGCCAACACTGCAGACATCTTCACCAAGGCGCTTCCGCCTTGTGACCACCAGAGGTGTTGTGTGCAGTTAGGCCTTGTTGACACAGGTTCTAGTCATGTGTAGACTTGAGTTTATTGCCTGCTTCGTCTGTACACTTGCTATATATATTTGTGATCTCTTGGACTGGCCTTGTGGCCACTGTTGCTTGTGCTCAGAGTGTGTGGTGACGTTGTGATCCACCCTGAGCTTTGTTTTCTTTTGGACTGGTCTTGTGACCGTACTCTTTTTGATTTTGCTAGACACCCCTCACTTAGGCTATGGGGGTGTGTCAAATGTTGTAGCCTGTAGTGAGGTTTGTCTTAGGGGGTACAGAAGTTAGGGTTTGTCATATGTACCCCAACCAACATCAATGTTCAGACCATTCCTCATTCTGACAGTCTGGCACCTGCTGGACTGCCACCTGCAGGTGCTGGAGTGGAGGCTTGGTACGTGACTCGGCGATAGCAGCAGCATCAGCCACTCCTCTCGCAGCAGCCGCAGCAACAGCAGAGGCAAAGGCAGGTGCCGGAGCAGGGGTCAGGACCGCGTCAGCTGTCGCGCAGTGTCGTCCACTCGAGTGTTGTTAGCTTAGGTGCTAGTTTAGGTCCTTGTGTCGACTCTAGTTCTAGAGCTGTTCAGGAGGACGCTTCGTTGTCTTTCACTCTGGACTCTGGAGCTTCGCACTATTTCTTCCGCGACCGCACGACGCTTACCCCGCTTTCTACTCCGGTCTCTGTAGCATAGGCTGATCCCACTTTAGGACCAGTCACTGCTCGCTACACTACTACGCTTCCGTGCCTGGCTGCTCCCTCCAATTCTCTGACCGGCTTCCACGTCCCTCGTTCTCGAGGAACTTGGCGGGCTTGAGGTCGCTCGTGAGTCAGCACGTGGGTGTGTGGATTGAGCCTTTTGACGAGATTGCGGTTTGTGTCGACGGGGACACATACGCGCCTCTCGCCACCTTTACCGCTGAGCCGGGATCTGGTCTCTACACACTTCACACTGGCCCCCGAGGGCAGCAGCAGCGGCAGCACCAGCAGCAGCAGCAGCAGGTGCAGCCACTGCAGCCACAGCAGCAGCTGCCCCCGGCACATGTCGCAGCCCTCCATCAGGTCCTCGTGTCTCACGAGCCGCCTCCCCCCAAGTAGCTGTGTCTAGTAGGGTTCAAGTGTCTGTCATTGTTGCTGCGTCTTGCTCGTGTTGGTTGTCAACGCGAGTTGTGTTAGGCCCCGTCCTCGCTTGGGCGGAGCCGACTTCGTGGTCGGGTGTACGGGGGAGTGCAGCCGACCTGCTACAGTGGGCGAGCTGGACGACGAGTGTGGTCGACCTGCGCGGGGGCCACTGCACTGGCGCCGACTTCTGGGCGCAGACTTTGGGGTGGTCGTCCTCGTCGTCGACCTGATTTGGTGGTTGACGAAGGAGGGACGGCGATGTCGACCTGGATGGGGGGGTCTGGTGACGCCGAGCTGGAGGGCGTCATGTAGCAGGACGCCGAGTAGCTAGGCGCCAAGTGTGGGGAGACGACCTGGCGAGGCCGGCCTGGCAAGGCGCCGACTTTAGGGCGCCGACCTTGGGTGGCCGACGACTTGGCGAAGTCGGCGGCCTAGTCCCGAAGTGATCGACGAGGGGACGCAGACCTATCGGCATCGACCTGGTTGCCTACTCGACCGTGTCACCCAAGCAACGAACTTTTACGGAAGCGTGTGAAGGTCGCTGATGTGGTTTTTGCGAGGCCGACCTCGGAAGTGGTATTGTGAGGCCGACGTGGCTGGTTGGCGCAATCGGTGGTGTGGGGTCTGCTAGTCGTCTGCGTTGGGCACGTGACAACTGTCAGAATGTTATTATCTAGCCTGTAGTGGGGTGCTCTATAGCGAGTACAACCCTGTTAGGGTTTGCTATATGTATCCCAACTGCTGCTAGTGAAACCCCTCCTTTGTTCATTTCTCTCTTGCCTAGCTAGCTAAACCCTAGCTATGGCTCCTCACTATGCTCACTATTCTCACAACAACGCGTGGTGCACCAACCAGCTGCGCACATCTGCGAAGCAGGTGCTTCGTTGTCCTGCAGGTGCAATGCTGTGCAGCCGAATTACTGCAGCGTTGGCATGCCGTAGACTTGCAACGTTGGCAAGCCGCAACTTTGCTCTGCTGGAGTGCAGACGACCAAGTCGTGTTGGCATGCGGTCGACCGTGCTGCGCTGAAGGTAGACGAGCACCTTCGCTAGGTCTGATATTGTCTTGCATGCCAATGTTGTTTCCATTATTCTGGATCATTGTTGTGATGTTTTCCTAGTGGAACTCTTGCAAATTCTCCCTGTGAACTAGCAAGCACCGTGAACATAAGGAAACAACGAAGGAACAAACGTAGAGATTACACGAGCATCCGTACCTAGCCCGTAGTCTAGTCCCCGTTTATCTCCGCATGGTGCGGTGAGCATGGACGGCACCGCGACGTAGTTTTCAGTCTGGTCGACTTAGTCCCACTTACCTAAGTTGTTCGTAGGCCGGCAGTTGTGCGTTAGTCACCACCATGGTTGGCGTAGGTGACACGTCGGTGGTGGACACCCTGGAGGCACGTCTGGAGAACGCGAGGAGACGTCACGAGGCTAACGAGTATGGCAACCTGCCATGGGCGGTCGTCGAGGCTGCCATCCGTACCGTGTGGGCAACGGAGCACCCTTCTTGGCCTGTCTCTCCTTGACCGGTGAACACCGAGGGCAGCGTCAAAGCGGGCGTCAACGTAGGTGTGAGAGTACGACGGCTTATGCTAGCTTTACTAGCTTGCCTGGACTTTATTACGCATTATCTAGCTTAGCTTGATTTTGCTTTGCTTGCTTTTGCTTGATTTCCTAGGTTCCTTGCTTTTGCTATAGTTATTATAGTTATAGCACCGAACTAGGTTGAGTGCACCGAATTCTAGGCTTTTCGGTCGCCACCAAATTGCCTTCTACCGAATTCGGGAAGGACCCGCTTGGGACGCTTCGCGACCCGCGGAACCTTCTAGTAACAACCGGGTTACTGCCTTTGTGTCGAGCCTATATATAGTCTCGCCTTGTACCCACGTGAATCATTCAATAGATTTATCTTTCCTGAACCAGATCCTCACACTTGGTAATCAGAGCATGTTTGCACGCGAGGTCTTCAACCGTTTAGTTCCGGCCTTTAAAAACCGCAGGGGCGACGACGAAAGCGCCGATACGGGTATGTAAAACAAGTTCTGCGCAATTTTTCTAAGTCCCCCTTGATTTGGTTTTCGAACACCACTCAGATATGTCAAACTTATATGATCTAGCCTGTGTAGGCTATAGCGAGTTAGATACTAAGGGGTACACAATTCTAGGGTTTAATATTTGTATCACTTTCATTCCTTTGTCAATCCATTCTCGTTCTAAGTTTCTCATGGTATTGAGCAGGTTCCCTAGTGGGAACTGTCCTAGGGCCCACCAAGATCGAACTTTTTTTTTTTTTTTTTTTTCCTGCCCGAGGCGCGCCTAGTGTTCTGCCCTTAGCGGCCCGTCACGCCCTCCTTAGCGACCCCATCGCGCACTCCTTAGCGGCCCCGTCGCGCCCTCCTTAGCGGCCCGTCGCGCCGCCCTTAGCGGCCCTGTCGCCGCCTCTGCTGGCCTCGTTGCCGCCCTTGACGGCCGCGTCGCCACCCCTACCGGCCTCGTTGCCGCCCCTGACGGCCCCGACGCCGCCTCCCTCTTTCAGCGGCCCCGTCGCCGCCCTTTCAGCGGCCTCGTCGCCACCCTCTCAGCGGCCCTGTCGCCGCCCTTTCAACTACCCCGTCGCCGCCTCTTAGCGGCTTCGTCGCCGCCCTTCAGCGGCCCCGTCACCGCCCTTTTCAGCGGCCCCGTCGCCGCCCCTTAGCGGCTTCGTTGCCGCCCTTCAGCGGCCCCGTCGCCGCCCTTTCAGCGGCCCCGTCGCCGCCTCTTAGCGGCTTCGTCGCCGCCCTTCAGCGGCCCCGTCGCCGCCCTCTAGCGGCCCCGTCGCCCCCCCTTTCCGTGGCCCCGTCGCCGCCCCTTTCCGCGGCCCCGTCGCCGCCCCTACTCGGCCTCGTCACCGCCCCCTTTCGGCGGCCTCGTCGCCGCCCTTCAGCGGCCCCATCGCCGCTCCTTTGAGGCAGCGACGCCGCCCTTCACAGCCCCGCCGAGCCGCCTTCGCTGCCGAGCCGCTGAGCCGCCGAGCCGCCTGTGCCGCCGAGCCGCTGAGCCGCCGAGCCGCCTGTGCCGCCGAGCCGCACTACAGCCGAGCCGCCGAGCCGCCGGGCCGCCGCAACCGAGACGCCGCCGTCACTGCAGTAGCGGCCCTGTCCCTGCTGGCCTGCCCCAGACCGCCTCACTTGCCTGGTAAGCGCAACGCCTCTACCACTGCACTGCCCTACCCCGCTATGTTCACTGCATGTCTACTGCTGTCATGGCCACCCCCAGTGTTCTCACCTTTGACGCTGAGGGTCGGGCTGTTTACTTTGAGGTCTAGGTAGATGATCTGCAGCTTTTCCTCCAGTGCGATAGGGCACACGGTCTCTCCCTGTTTGACCTCACTTCTGGTGCCTCTCCTGCCCATACTGTTGATGCTGACACCACTGTTCGCTCACAGTGGGCCACGCGCGATGCTGCTACCCGCCTTGCTGTGCGCGGCCACTTACCGACCGCTGAGCGTGCGCATTTTAGTCAGTACAAGAGTGCTAAGACCTTGTACGACACTGTAGTTGCACGCTACTCTTCCCCTGCCACTTCTGCTCTTAGCCGCCTCATACTGCCGTTCCTCTTCCCTGACCTCGCCGCTTTTCCCACAGTCGCTGATCTCATTACACACCTTCTCACTAGTGACATTCGCTACCGCGCTGCGCTTCCTGCTGAGTTCTACGCCAAGAACCCCCCCCCCCTATGTACATCACCCTCTACTACATAGTCACCCGGCTCCTTGACACCCTTCGTGTCACAATGTTATAATTGTCTAGCCTGCAGTGTGGTACTCTATAGCGAGTACAACCCAATTAGGGTTTCCTATGTGTATGCCAACTGCTGCTAGTGCAACCACTCCTCTCTTCTTCATTCCTCATTCTTCACACTTCGCTCGGTCAGGGACCACTTCCTCTCTGTTTGCCCCACCAATATCACTGTTGACCTCCTCGAGGAGCGCCTCCTAGCAGCAGAGAAGAGTATAGTCGTAATAGGAGCCTCTCGTGGTGACCCTCGCACCCCTATCTTTGAGGGGTGCTCCCCCTCCCCCCTCTTGCCCTCTGCTGCCTCTGCTGCTGCGGCCGACCTCGTTGGTCTTGAGTCGGTCGGCGCGGCGTCTGCCCCTAGCGGGAGACGCTGCTCAGGCAAGGGCAAGGGGGGCAAGGGCGCTGGAGGAGCTGGCGGGGGCGGTGGAGGCGGCGGTGGAGGCGGCGGAGGGGGTGGGGGTGGCGGTGGGAGTGGTGGCGGTGGTGGGGGCGCTAGTGGCGGCAGTGGAGGCGGAGGAGGCGGCGGTGGTGGCGGTGCGGGCGGAGGTGGCGGAGGTGGAGGCGGTGGTGGAGGTAGCGGTGGCGGAGGTGGAGCTGGTCGGGGCGGCGCTATGCACAGGGTCGGCTCCGGTGGTGGTCAGCGCCAGCAGCAGCAGCAGCAGCGCACTCGTGAGACCCCTTCCCCCCAGCAGCTTCGTGAGTGGTACACTGCTCGTCTGCGGGGTGGGGGCGCTGGCCCCTGTACCTACGTTCTACGCACCGGCGACCGCGCGGGTGAGCAATGTGGGGGTCCGCACTCCGCCCAGCGCTGCTTCTGCCGCCTGACGGACTCTTGGCGTCATCAGTTCCCTGACGCTACTAAGATCCCTCGCTGGGGCGAGCTGTTTAGGGCGGGTGTTTCGATCTTTGATCTTGACTATGATGCTATTCGTGCTGCCATGTATGCTGTGACTATTAGTGATAAGGGTGACTGTTACCAGTGTTTTCCGCCTGACCCGGGCATTAAGGCTGCTGCTCTAGGTGCTTGTGAGGCTGCTGCTTTAGGTGCTAGTGAGCCTGCTGCCCCAGGTGCTAGTGAGTCTGCGCTCTCAGGTACCGCGTCGGCTTCGGCCACCCACACCTTCACCCTTGACTCGGGTGCTTCCCGCTCCTTTTTTCGAGACCGCACCACGCTTACGCCGCTTAGTCGGCCAGTGGCAGTCTCCCTGGCAGACCCCTATGGGGGTCTTGTCCTTGCCCACTTCTCCACTGTTCTACCGTGTCTGGCGGCCCCTTCTGGCACCCTGTCGGGTCTTTACCTCCCCTCGTTCTCTACGAACTTGGTGAGTGGTGCTGACCTCCAGGATGGAGGGGTTCACCAGTTCACTCTTGCGAGTCAGCGAGTGACCCACTGTACCTGTGCTCGGACGGGCCGTCACTTGGCCACGTTTACCCGTCAGCCGGGGTCGAGCCTGTACACACTGAATACTGAGTCTCCTCCGGTCGCTGAGTCTGCTCAGGTAGCCGCGTCGGGTCACGTGTTTGCTGCGGCATCCAGGTCTGGTCCTGAGTCTGCCCCCTGCTCGTGTCGTCTCCTGTCTCACTAGACTCTCCTCTGGCACCACCGCCTTGGTCACCCCTCCCTGCCTCGTCTTCGAGGCATGGCCTCCCGTGTCCTTGTCTCTGGTCTTCCCCGGTCCCTCCCTTCCCTTCCTCCGGGGCCTGCACCTACCTGCGTTCCCTGCGTCGAGGGGCGGCAGCGCGCTGCTCCTCACTCCTCCGATTTCTCCTCTGACCTTCTGCGAGCCTTCTGTCGTGCACGAGGTATCCGCCAGACCTTCACGCTTCCGGACTCTCCGCAGCAAAATGGGATTGCTGAGCGCCGCATTGGCATGGTCATGGACGTCGCTCGTACGTCCATGGTCCATGCGGCTGCCCCCCATTTTCTGCGGCCGTTTGCGGTTCGGTATGCGGCGCATCAGATCAACCTTCAGCCCTGGGTCTCCATGCCGGAGACCTCCCTTGCTTTGCTATGGACAGGGAAGGTTGGCGATGCGTCTGCGTTCCGCGTCCGGGGATCTCGGGCGTTTGTCCGCGACTTGTCTGCGGACAAGCTGTCCCCCCGTGCTGTTCCCTGCTTCTTCCTTGGCTTCCCCCCTGACGCGCCGGGCTGGCAGTTCTACCACCCCACCTCGCGCCGTGTTCTGTCCTCCCAGGACGTCACGTTTGACGAGTGAGTTCCCTACTACCGTCTCTTCCCCTACCGCAATGCGTCCCTCCCCCCCCCGCCGCTCTTCCTTACGCCAGGTCCCCCTCCGGTAGACCCCCTCCCCCCTCAGGGTCCTGCCCCCTCAAGTGTGTCTCAGGTAGACGCAGTCGACCCTGTCAAGGTAGCTGTTGACTCTGGTGCTGCTAGGGGTGCTGAGCCTGCGGGTGCTGGGTTTGGGGGTGCTGACTCTGGGGGTGCTGAGCCTGGGGGTGCTGACTCTGGGGGTGCTGCGCCTGGGGGTACTGAGCATGGGGGTGCTACGCCTGGGGATGCTGCGTCTGGGGGTGCTGAGCCTGGGGGTGCTGCGTCTGGGGATGCGGAGTCTGAGGGTACAAGACCTGCTCGTGTGGCGTCTGGCGGTGCTGAGCCTGGAGGTTCTTCGGGTGCTTCGTCCCGGCGGGAGCTCCTCTCTCCACAGGAGCTGCGTGAGTGGTTTGCCCGGCGCTGGAGGCGAGCGGTGGAGCTGGAGGTGCTGCAGGTGCTAAAGGTTCTGCTGCTGCTGAGGGTGCTGGTGCCGTGAATCCCGGAGGTGCTCCTACTGGGAGTACTGGAGCTGCTGGGCCTGCGGGTGCTTCTTGTACTGGAGCTGGTGGTGCTGCGGGCGTCGGTGCTACTGAGGGTGCTGGAGCAGGACCCGCTGCGTCTTCTGGTGGTCTGGCTGGAGCTCGAGCTGCTGGGGGTGTTGGCGCTGAAGGTGCCTCTGGTGCTGGTGCCTCTGAGGGTACTGGAGTTGGCGCTGCTGGAGCTGGAGGTGCTGCTGGCACTGGTGCTGTCGTTCGGGGTGCTGGTGCTGTCCCTTCTCGTTCTGGTGGTGCTGTGCGGCCGCGGCCATACTTCGTTCAGCTCCTTGAGCATGTTCTTGGTCTTCCGCCCTCTGCTAGTACAGCTCCTCCCTTAGAGTGTCCACCGCCGGTCCAGTACGAGTCACACTTACAGCCTACCTCTGCTCTGCCTGCTCCTTCTCCCTACACTGGTCCTACTGGAGGTCTTGCTGAGCGTCGTGAGCCTGCGTCTCGTCCCGTGTCGCCTGTCAATGCTGCTCGCACTAGTAGTCGTGCTTCCCGTCAGCGTCCTCCTCCTGTCCCTGGCACGCACCGGATGTCTCTGCGTCCCTCCACTGCTCCGCTGCGTGCCCCTTTGCCTTCTCCTCCTGAGTCCTCTCTTCCTGTTCTTGCTGACCCGGAGTCGGACTCCCTTCGTGCTGCCAGTCCTACTGTCACGCGTCTCCTTGCTACTGTCGTCACTAACCCTTCCTTTGAGTCCGCTGCTGCGTTTGCCTTAGTTTCTGAGCTTGTCGACTTCGCTACTCGCTGTCGCCTAGACTACGCTACTAGTCTTGTCGCTGAGTCTGAATCTGTCTGTCCTCCGTCCGTCGGGGGTGAGTGTGCCCTTGGCACGGACGTCCTTGAGGACAGGCAGGAGGAGTTCCAGTGCTTTGCTGCTGCTTCACCTCATCTCGTGTCCATGCTGCTTGCCCTTGAGGGAGACCCGGATGCACCAGACATCCCGACTCCGCGTTCTTACGCGGAGGCGATAGAGGGTCCCTACTCCTCTCAGTGGCAGGCAGCCATGGATGCAGAGATGGCTTCCTTGAAGTCCACAGGCACCTACGTCGACGAGGTTCCCCCTCCTGGGGCGAACATCGTCAGTGGCATGTGGATTTTCAGGGTGAAGCGGCCGCCGGGTTCTCCGCCTGTCTTCAAGGCGCGCTACGTGGCTCGTGGCTTTAGTCAGCGGCAGGGAGTTGACTACTTTCAGACCTTCTCTCCCACCCCGAAGATGACCACTCTTCGGGTACTGCTTCACATAGCCGCTCACCGTGACTACGAGCTTCACTCTCTTGACTGCAGCACTCCTTTCTTGCAGGGCAGCCTGCACGAGGAGATCTGGCTGCGCCGCCCACCTGGCTTCACTGGGTCTTTTCCTCCTGGTACCCAGTGGAGCCTCCGACGGCCAGTCTACGGTCTCCGCCAGGCACCTCGTGAGTTGCACGACACACTGAGGACTACACTTGCGGCTCTTGGGTTTGCTCCCTCTATTGCCGACCCGTCGCTGTTTCTGCGTACCGACACTTCTTTGCCGCCGTTCTACATCCTCGTGTATGTCGTCGACTTGGTCTTTGCCACAGCTGACACTGCTGGACTCGCCCACGTGAAGTCCGAGCTGTAGAAGAGACACACGTGCACAGACCTACGTGAACTGCGCAGCTACCTTGGCTTGCAGATCACCCGGGACAGAGCACAGCGCACCATTACCCTGACTCAGTCACACATGGTGCAGCAGGTCCTTCAGCGCTTCGGCTTCACGTACTCCTCGCCTCAGGCCACTCCTCTGTCTACTCGCCACTCGCTCTCAGCTCTGCCTTCGGATGAGTACGTAGAGTGGAGTGGCCTGTACCCAGAGCTTGTTGGCTGCCTCATGTACTTGATGACCTGCACTCGACCTGACCTTGCATACCCTCTTAGCATTCTGGCACGCTATGTTGCTCCTGGGAGACACCGACCAGAGCACATGGCTGCAGCGAAGAGGGTGTTGCGCTACTTGTGCAGTACGTCGGGCATGGGGCTTGTGCTTGGAGGGCGGAGTCCAGTGGTCCTCACTGGTCACGCAGACGTTTCTTGGGCTGACGACCAGGCTACGCAGTGGTCGTCACAGGGTTACTTCTTCAGCCTTGGTTTCGGCTCTGTTTCGTGGCGGTCTACCCGCTCGTCTTTTGTTCTCAGCTCCAGTTGTGAGGCTGAGATCTACGCAGGGGCTATGGCTGCACAGGAGCTACGCTGGCTCACCTACCTGCTGACTGACCTAGGAGAGCCGCCTCGTTCTCCTCTAGTTCTGTACGTAGACAACAAGGCTATGCTGGCCTTGTGTCGGGAGCACAGGCTGGAGCACAGAACGAAGCACATCGCTCTTCGCTACTTCCTTGCTCGTGAGCTGCAGCAGCACGGTCAGCTGCGTCTTGCTTACGTGGCCTCTGAGGCCAACACCGCTGATATCTTCACTAAGGCACTTGCGCCTTGTGACCATCAACACTTCTGTACTCTGTTAGGTCTTGTACCTACCTTGCCTCACTTGCTCACTTCTTGACTTTGCTTGTACTGTTACATATATATATACCTGCTCTTGCTTGTTTAGCATTATATATATGTGTGTCCTCATGCATGTGAACTGGCCTTGTGGCCTTGAACTTGTGCTCAGAATGTGTGGTGACGTTTTGATCCACCCTGAGCTTGCTTTGCCTTGCTTTGCTTGATTGGTCTTGTGACCCCTTGTTCTCCCCCACTTTGCCTATGGGGGTGTGTCAAACTTACATGATCTAGCCTGTGTAGGCTGTAGCGGGTTAGATACTAAGGGGTACACAATTCTTGGGTTTCATATTTGTATCATTTTCATTCCTTAGTCAATCCATTCTCGTTCTTAGTTTCTCAAGATCTATTGGTGGAAATGTTTGAATTTCGACCGTTCGATCGACTCGAATTCCAACGGCCCAGAGAATATCGCCCAAAAAAGTTGAAATTTGGAGCGTCGGATTGTTTTTTTCCTCAACGGCCAAGATCGAGCGTGAATTAAGACTAAGGGAGATTCACGTGACCTACAGAATTTGCGCTCGTCGATTCTACAGTCAACTCGACTCGTAGTAAGTCGACCATCACCTAGAATTTGATTATTTTCGTCGCGCATCTTCCTGTTAATTGCCAAATTGAGGGAAGCAGAGACATTTCACTACAGAAAATCGCGGAGTTAAGTGCTGAGCATAAGCGGATACGTGCGGCGCTCCCACGACTCGAGAAACTCCTTGCGAACCAGTCTGCAACCGCCACAGAAGCAGCGAACGCAGCGGCGAATGCAGCAGCGATAGCAGTAGCAGCAGCAGCGGCGGACGCGACACCAACAATTCTATCTGCGAC
Organism: Closterium sp. NIES-65; assembly: GCA_948144175.1. NCBI lineage: Eukaryota > Viridiplantae > Streptophyta > Zygnematophyceae > Desmidiales > Closteriaceae > Closterium > Closterium sp. NIES-65. The sequence continues at coordinate 317,338 of CANXME010002176.1, read as the reverse complement.
TTCGGCAGCAGTTACAGTTAACCTCGAAGTAGTGAAGCCGTGACTACCGGAGGCGTTCGATCCTACAGTTAAAGGGAACGACGTTCGTCGATTTGTAGCTGAACTAAAATTTTATTTCGAAGCCGTTGGATGCACGACCCCGACAAAAGACGCAATGCGCATACGGCTCGCAGCAACACTGTTACGAGGCCCAGCTCTAGAGTGGATCAACAACAGTATAGTCCAAGGCAAAGGGACGTGGGCGCAGTTTTGTGCAACACTGATAGAACATTTTGACGTGTTGAGCAGTAGCTACTACAGAACACAACGCAACAAGCCAAATAGTGGCATGGGGCAATTGGAACCACCCACGACTGCCGACCCGATGGAGAACGACAAGGGCGATATGGAGCAGCGGCTAGCAAAAAATGAGACGTGCGAATTTTGCCGCGCTACAGGACATCGTTTCTTGGCGTGTTGGAAAATGGAGAAAGCACGTGCGGAGCTGAGGGACAAGAACAATGCGGCACCCCCGAAGAAGAAAACGGACAACGTGGCAACTTTGGAGAGGGCAAAAAAAGAAGAATATGATGGCGTGAATTTATAACGTCACGACCAGCCGACACCAGGGTAACTCGACGAGACTAAAGGAGGATCCGCGAAACAGGACCCTGCACCGACTGGGAAACTCCAGCCGTACACCCCGACAAGTAAGAATATTACTTCTCGTGGGTTTCAAGCCTTTATTAAGGGAGAGTCAGAAATTAAACCAGTACCGGGTAATATGGGGACCTAACTCCGGAGCAATAATAAGGGTCGAGCGTTCCGAGGAGTTAATATTCTCTCCCACCAGCTCTGTTTAAAGGCTCCTTGTTACCCACAGATAAAGCCTACACAGTTGCAAAGGTTTAGGGGAAGGTTGAGAAAGTACGAACGAGGAGGAGAATGACTATGAATGAAGTGAGTACAAATAGGAAACCCTAATTGGGTTGTACCCCCTATGGGATACCCCACTATAGCCTACAGAAACAAGTAAGCTATGAGTTCTGACAAAGGTTCCATGCCCAAGAGAAGCTGTACCAGCCTCGGATAAATCCTTCTAACCCTACTCAGGTGATACCTGATATTGAGACAGCAGCTTCGAGCGCAGGACCAAGGGATGATACATTTGATCTACCCTATGATCCTATAAGCAACACCATCTACAGCTACTCGGAGCGGCAACAACCGCTAGTACTCGAGTTGATCTGCAACGTGCGACGCCTCCAGGCCCTAGTGAACAGTGGTGCGTCCCACTTGGTGTGCGACCGCGGGACGTTGGAGAAAATTGGAGAGTCATCGGAGGAGACCTAGTTTACAGCAACGATGGTGGACGGTATCAAGCTTCCCATCCACGGCGAGTCAACACTGCAGCTGCAGATAGGGGCGTTGAAGTGGAAGGGATATGACCCATCGGAGGACAGTTGGGTTGCAGAAGCTGATATGGGCAACGCACGCCGTGCTCTCAAGGACTATCTTGTCAAGCAGGGTGTTTCTCACGCCACCGAGCTTTGAGGGGGGGACGTGTGAGAGTACGACGGCTTATGCTAGCTTTGCTAGCTTGCCTCGACTTTATTACGCATTATCTAGCGTAGCTTTATTTTGCTTTGCTTGCTTTTGCTTGATTTCCTAGGCTCGTTGCTTTTACTATAGTTATTATAGTTTATAGGCACCGAACGAGGTTGAGTGCACCGAATTCTAGGCTTTTCAGTTGCCACCAAATTGCCTTCTACCGAATTCGGGAAGGACCCGTTCGGGACGCTTCGCGACCCGCGGAACCTTCTAGTAACACCCGGGTTACTGCCTTTGTGTCGAGCCTATATATAGCCTCGCCTTGTACCTTGGTGAATCATTCAATAGATTTATCTTTCCTGAACCTGATCCTCACAGCAAGCAGTGACCAAGTCGGCACCAGTGCTGGAGGCACGTCAAGGCAGCGAGGAGTGATACATGCCGATTAAGGCGGTGGCGTTCAAGCGCGAGGGGTGTGTTCGTCGGCGGCTGCAGGCTCCTCGCAAGGCGACGTCGGAGGTCGACGAAGCGGTTTGTCCCCAATGTCGGTGACCCATGTGACTGCGGGTGGGATAGCACCGAGCTACAACTACTTCAAGTTTCCGCCTGATAGGATCTCGGTCACCCCCCTGCTGGACGGTCGACCAGACATTCTCACATGGAAGGAGGCAATTGAGCCTTAGCTGGAGATGGCCAAACTGATGGGCTTCGCCGCCGACACCGTGGCAATGCCGTCGGAGTACTACCCCGACTAGCGTGCGGAGTTCCGCGGTGTGCAGCTGCTGACCTTCACGGTCATTTCGCGTTGCTGCTTGCCAGGCATGCAGATTGCCTTGAAGCCGTACAGGGAGTACCTAGACGCCGGCCACCAGGCGTGGCACTTCATCGATTCGACGTACCAGGTCACCGACGACCTGTACATCGGCCAGCTCGAGGAGCAGATGACACATCTGCGGATGGGCAACCAGGAGACCGCGACCGACTACTCCAACCGGGCACGGCCACTTCTCGCCACCATGAGGAAGTCTGGCGTGCTGTAATCCATGGCGTCATACGTCACCCATGTCTTAAAGGGGCTCCCGAGCAGCTACAACCTGCTAAAGCAGCTGTCGGTGGTGCCAAGCATGCGGGCGACGCTCAATGAAGACTCCCTGACCTCGTATATCCAGTGGGACGAGGCGATGCAGGAAGCCGAGCGGTCCTCAGAGCTCCTGCCGCAGGCAAACTACGTCGCCCCGGCGAAGTCAGGTGGTCGACCGGGACAACGCGGGCAGTCTGGCGGTGGTGGAAGCAGCGGCGGGAAGCCGACGAAGGACGCCGACAAGAGGAAGTCGGCCCAGGATGGCTGTCAAGGAGGAGGAAGTCGGTGTCGGGAGTGCTGGATCTGTCACAGCCCCGACCACCTTTCCTTTGAGTGCCCCGACCGCAGTGACTCCGACGACAATGCCGCCAAGGGAGGCCGTGGGAGGTCTAGCAGCCGTCGTCCTCACGCGAGGAGGAGCAGTCGACCAAGTCGACCTCGGTGAATGACGACGACTCCTCTGCTGGCGGCAAGGGTCGAGACGACAAAGAGGCCTCATGCTCGCTGGTCTGCGTCGACGAGCCGTCTGTCTTGTTGGCGCCAGAGGCCGGCAAGGACTTCCAGGCGCTAGCGGCAGCTGCGCAAGCGAACGCGTTGGTGGTCCTGCTTGACAGCGGCTTCTTCCACTACCTGATGGGGACGAAGGAGGTCTTCGTCGACCTGCAGCCGAGCGGCGACGTCAAGCACGTACGCGGCTTCAATGGGGCGCTGCTAGACGTCCAGGGCCGCTGCACCGTCACTCTGCAAGGGGAGGCGAGGAAGCAAGTGCTTATTCCTGATGTGCTCTATGTTCCGAGCGTGCATGCTAATCTGCTGTCGGTTGGCCAGCTGAAGGAGAATGGTGTGAAGCTGAAGGAGGACGGCGACGGGATGCTGCTTGTCACAACGGCAGGCGACGTCCTCGGTCGGGCCTCCTATACCGGCCGGGTCCTCTGCACCGACCTGCGTCCTTGCTCGACAAACTCGACGTCGCCCACCTCGAAGGTGGTGGCCCTGCGGGTGATAGCCTCGGCCATGAAGACGACGCCGGACCGGCTGCATGCGAAGCTTGCGCACGTCGGCATGGACACCATCCGGAGTTCGGCGAAGCATGAGGTCACCACTGGGCTGGACCATACGTCAGCGTCTGGCGCTGACTCACCGTGTGTTTCGTGCGTCGGCGGGAAGCTGGCGAGGCACATCTTCCCTGATCAGGGCTCTGACGCCGATGACGTGCTGGCCATCGTGCACATCGACCTGTGTGGGCCGTTTCTGCGTGGCTGCCAAGGACGGCAGCCTTTACTTCTTGCTACTGAAGGACCGCAAGACCCGCTACGTGTGGGTGAGGCTTGTCGTCAAGGAGTCAGATGTTCTTGCAGGAGTTCGTGTAGTGGCTTGCAGTGGCTGAGCGGCAGACGAAGAAGTCGATCCTGATGCTGTGTTCTGACCGGGGTTGGAGAATTTCTCGGGAAGGACTTCACCGCCTTCGTGAACGGCAAGGGGGTCGTCTGTTACGATATATGAATCAATGACTAGAATGAGCAAGTACAAGGGTAGATATAGCAACCCTAGCACTAACCAAGGTGTACACCACCTAGACGAAACAATAAAAACAATAATTATTATAGTTTGACACACCCCCATAGTCTAGGTGACGATAGTCTTGTGGAGAGCAACAAACAACCCAAGAGCAAGGGTCACAGGACCAGTTAGCAAGAACAAAACAACTCTCATGGTGGATCTCAAGATCACCACACGGTCCGACAACAGCCAAAGGGCCACAAGGCCAGTCCACATGCAAGTATATAGGTGAAATACGAGATGCAAGAGTACAATACATGTATGACAAGCATCTCTATAGAAGCAAGGGGGGCCAGAAGGCCTGTCCACATGCACAAATATAGAATATATAGTGAGATGCAAGAGTACTAGACAAAGCATCTCTACGCGAGCAAGTGAGGATCTGTAGACACAAGGCCAAGCTGGGTGCAGAAATGCTGGTGGTCACAAGGCGGCAACGCCTTGGTGAAGATGTTTGCAGTCTTGGCCTCAGAGACCACACGTCGCACGAGTGCCTGTCCACGCTGCTGCAACTCTCGTAGAAGGAAGTAACGAAGCTGGATGTGCTTTGCCTTCCCAACCAAGTGGGGTTCCTCGCACAACAGGATAGCAGACCTGTTGTCGGCGAACAAGACTGGAGGAGAGCGAGGCCGCTCACCAAGGTCCGTGAGGAGGAAAGACACCCAGCGAAGCTCCTGGGCGGCCATGGCCGCAGCGTACACCTCTGCCCCACAGCTTGAAGTAGAGACGGACAACGCCCAGGTCGACCTCCACGAAACAGCTCCAGTCCTAAAGCTAAAGCAGTAACCCTGTGTAGACCGCATCGATTCTGCGTCGCCGGCCCACGACGAGTCCGAGAAACCTGTAAGTGTAACTGGTTGCTTCCCTCCAAGGACAAGTCCCATGCCTGATGTACTCGCCACCTACTTCGCCACCCTCTTAGCAACGTACCAATAGGAACGTCTGTGTCAACTAGGTGCAACAAAACGTGCAAGGACGCTTAGAGGGTAAGCTAGGTGTGGGCGAGTACAGGTCATCAGGTACATGAGACAACCCACCAACTCAGGATGTGGACCACTGGACTCAAATGACTCGTACGAAGGTGGAGCCGTGAGCCCATGATCCATAGGAAGAGGGGTGGGTTGTACCTTGGAGAACGGGAAGCGAAGCCGCGTGAGGATCTGCTCGACCATATGCGACTGAGTCAGCGTAATGGTGCGAGCTGCCCTGTCCCTTGTGATCTCTAGGCCAAGGTAGCGCTGCAGCTCACCAAGGTCAGTGCAAGTGTGTCTCCTCTGCAGTTCCTCCTTCACGGAGGCCAGTGCGCGTTGGTCGGGAGTGGCGAAGACCAGGTCGTCAACGTAGACTAGAACAAAGAACGGGGTCGAGCCACGACGGACGAACAGCGACGGGTCGGCAGACAACGGAAAGAAGTCAAGCGATGCAGGAGTCGTACGTAGCGTGTCGTGCCACTTGCGGAGAGCCTGGCGTAGGCCGTAGGTCGACGCAGCTGCCAATGGGTCCCAGGAAAGTGCCAGTGAAGCCAAGCGGGCGACGCAACCAGATCTGCTCGTGCAGACTCCCCTGAAGAAACACGGTTGAGAAGTCCAAGGAGGGCAACTCGTAGTCACGCTGAGTAGCAAAATATGTAGCAACACCCGAAGAGTGGTCATCTTCGGGATGGGAGCGAAAGTCTGGAAGAAGTCTACCCCCTCTCGCCGACTGAAGCCTCTCGCCACGTAGCGTGCCTTGAACACTGGTGGTGCTCCAGGCGGTCGCTTCACCTTGTAGAGCCACATGTCACTGACAACGTTCGCCCTAGGTGGTGGGACGGTGTCGACGTAGGTGCCTGTGGACCCATAAGATACCATCTCTGCCTCCTCAGCTGCTATCCAGTACGAAGCCCAGGGTCCCAAGACTGCCTCAGCGTGAGTGCGAGGGATCGGGATGTCAAGGGCGTCAGGATCCCCCTCAGGGGAAAGAAGCATGGCGCAGAGATGAGGAACACCGCGAGCAAGGAAACCAAGCTCGAACTGCTCTCCTCCACGAGAAAGACAGGAGCACCCCCAGAGGACGGAGAATGAGCAATGTCGCTCACCATGTGGGCGGCGTAGTCAAGGCGGTGGGATGAGGCAAAGGCACTAACAGTTGTGATAAGGGCCGAGATAGACAGCGGAGGGCAGTCGGGTGAGTGACTAACGCGGACAGAACGCGGGAGACGACAGGGCAAGAGGTATGGAGGTAGTCAGACAACGGTTCGTGAAGCACAGTGAGGGACGGCTCAGGAGGCTGTGGAAGGATAGGTGGAGACGGAACACGAGAGTGAAGAATAAGGTGAAACGGGCCGTCGGCACGGTAACGGGATCGGTGAGGCTCTGAGGACACAGCACGACTGAGGGGAGAACGATGAGTCTACTGGGATGAGGAAAGGGACTCGATAGGGGGAACAGGAGGGGACGGTAGGGGACCACGAACCAAACGTGCAGGTGCTGGGTCGGGCAGGTCGTGCACTCGCTGCTGCTCCGCCTCCTCTGGCGTCTGCTGTGGCGGCACCTGCCCCTGCTGCTGCTCCTGTAGCTCCTCCTCTTCTCTCTCCTACTGTGGCTGCAACAACACCTGCTACTGCGGCTGGGACTCCTGCTCTACCCTCTCCTGCTGCGGCCGCAACCGCACCTGCTACTGCGGGCGGGACTCCTTCTCTACTCTCTCATCAAGCCAAGAAACACGCAAGCACGGGTGCGCAGAGATAACTTGTTCGTGCCAAGGGCACAAACGTGGGCCGGGGAACCCCAGACGCGGTAGTTTGCTGCTACACCCACAGAACCTGTCCAAAGGGAGATTGGCGTCACCCGTGACCGTGCGTCACTAGGCCACAGGTTCAGCTGGTGCACGGCGTAGCGGACTGCCTGAGGCCACAAGAACTGGGGGGGCACCGGCGTGGCACATGGAGGTCCGGGCAACCTCCATGATGCGTCGCTCGGCTACCCCATTCTAGTGCGGCAAGTTTTTGTAGCGTGTAAGACTGGATGATCCCCCGACGATAACAAAACGTCTCTAGGTGAGTGGAAGAAAACTCACCACCACGGTCCGAGTGCAGGCGGAGCCCATAAAGGGCCTGGGCGCCACCCCTCGAGGACGGTAGGTACTTCGGCCTTCCGTCGCAAAGGTGAAACCGTGGTGTAGCGGGACTAGTCTTCCACCACAATCAGGAAATAACGCTCCTGACATGGGCCACGGACTGGGTAGGGGCTGCAGACGTCCAAGTGCAGGGTCTGGAAGGGAGCTGTGGTGGGGGTGAACGACGAGGTGTGAGGGGCAGTGCGCTGCCGACCCTCGACGCAGGGAGTGCACGACGGCGAAGGGGAGCGAGGAAGCGGGGCAAGCGCCTCTGGGAGACCTGAGACCAGACGGTGACGTACCATCCTACTGAGACATGGAAACGACGGGTGTCCTAGACGGTGGTGCCAAAGAACCGACGGGTGGGTGAGTGACCGACAGTCGCAGGACACAGCAGCTACCTGACCTGACTTGACCTAGTGTGGTGGGACCCAGTGTGTAGTGAGTACAGACCAGAACCCGGCTCCTTGTGGAAAGTGGCCAGAGGCACTCTAGTGGCACCGACTGTGCAGGAGGCAACTGGCTCATCCAAAGGAAAATTAGTGACAAATCCAAGGTCGTGGAGGTGACTGACACCCTCCAAGTTCCCAAAGAACGAGGGGGTGTAGTAACCTATGAGAAACCCAGAGGGAGCCGCCGAACACGGGAGAACGGTGGTGGTGTGGGCAACTACAGATCCCACGGAGGGGTCAGCGAAAGCAACAGTGACTGGACTGTGCAGTGGCGTGAGGTCGGTGTAGTCGCGAAAGAAACAGCTAGATGCTCCTCAATCTAGGGTGAAGGAACGTTGTGTAGTCGGTGAGGTCGCTCTCGAGCCAGCAACAAAGGCCGGCACTAGTCTAGTGGTAGCCGCAGCTCCCACACTAAGTACCTCTGAGTCGTCTAGACTGGAAACTACTCAAGCACCAAGACTGGAAACACAAGTCTCAACCCCAGCTGCAGCTCCCACGTACCAATGTGTGTACTGGCCAGGTTCGACAGGGCCCCATGGTGGAAACTGCTGCTGGCTCTGCTGCTTGACCCGTAGCTGCTGCTGCTGCGGTGGCCACTGCTGCTGCTGCGGACACATGTGCTGCGGCCACGGCTGGTGCCGCGGCCAAGGCTGCCGCTACGGCCACTGCTGTTGCTACGGCCACCGGTGCTGCTGCCACCACTGATGTTGTGGCCACTGTCGCCACATCAAAATGGCACGCTAGTTGGTGGCTGCGGCTCAGGGTAGGGGCCAATCGAGGCGGTAGTACTAGTGGGAGGACTACCTAAGCTGGTGCTGGCGCGACTGGAAGTAGCCTAAGCTGCTGTTGATGCGTCGGGGTGGGGCAGCCTATGCTGCAGCTGGTGATACTGGTGGCAGTCTGGACCGCTGCTAGTGCGCTGGCGGTAGTGGAGGTTGTTGCAGGTGCCCCTGGTGGTAGTCTAGTTTGCTGCTAGTGGTACTGGTGGCAGCCTAAGCTGCCGCTGGTGCGCTTGGGGCAGCCTATGCTGCTGCATGTGCCACTAGTGGCATGTGAATAAATGAGGAAATGAATGAACTAGCAAGCAGGTGGGTACAAGTAGGAAAACCTAAAAGTGTTGTACCCCATATTGTCTACCCCACTACAGCCTACACAGACTATAGCATTTGAGTTTGACACACCCCCATAGGCAAAGTGGGGGAGAACAAGAGGTCACAAGACCAGTCAAGCAAAGCAAAGCAAGCTCAGGGTGGATCACAACGTCACCACACATTCCGAGCACAAGTTCAAGGCCACAAGGCGAGTTCACATGCAAGATCATATATAAAGGTAAACAGGCAAGTGCAGGTATAGAAAGATCACAGTACAAGCAAGGTCAAGAAGTGAGCAAGTGAGGCCAAGTAGGCACAAGACCTAGCATCGTACAGAAGCGCTGATGATCACAAGGCGGAAGTGCCTTGGTAAAGATATCAGCAGTGTTGGCCTCAACGGTCACGTAAGCAAGGCGCAGCTGACCATACTGCTGCAGCTCACAAGCAAGGAAGTAGCGAAGAGCAATGTGTTTCGTTCTGTGCTCCAGTCTGTGCTCCCGACACAAGGCCAGCATGGCCTTGTTGTCTACGTACAGAACTGGAGGAGAACGAGGCTGCTCTCCTAGGTCAGTCAACAGGTAGGTGAGCCAGCATAGCTCCTGTGCAGCCATGGCCCCCGCGTAGATCTCAGCCTCACAGCTGGAGCCGAGAACAGAAGACGAGCGGGTAGACCGCCACGAAAAAGAGCCGGAACCAAGGCTGAAGGTGTAACCCTGTGACGACCGCTGCGTAGCCTGGTCGTCAGCCCAAGAAGCGTCTGCGTGCCCAGTGAGGACCACTGAACGCTGCCCTCCAAGTACTAGCCCCATGCCTGACGTACTGCACAAGTAGCGCAACACCCTCTACGCTGCAGCCATGTGCTTTGGTCGGTGTCTCCCAGGAGCAACATAGCGTGCCAAGATGCTAAGAGGGTATGCAAGGTCTGGTCGTGTGCAGGTCATCAAGTACATGAGGCAGCCAACAAGCTCTGGGTACGGGCCACTCGGCTCTACGGACTCATCCGAAGGCAGAGCTAAGAGCGAGTGGCGAGTAGACAGAGGAGTGGCCTGAGGCGAGGAGTACGTGAAGCCGAAGCGCTGAAGGACCTGCTGCACCATGTGTGACTGAGTCAGGGTAATGGTGCGCTGTGCTCTGTCCCGGATGATCTACAAGCCAAGATAGCTGCGCAGTTCACCCAGGTCTGTGCACGTGTGTCTCTTCTACAGCTTGGACTTCACGTAGGCGAGTCCAGCAGTGTCAGCAGTGGCAAAGACCAAGTCGTCGACATACACGAGGATGTAGAACGGCGGCAAAGAGGTCTCAGTGCGTAGAAACAGCGACGGGTCGGCAGTAGAAGGAGCAAACCCAAGAGCCTTAAGTGTAGTCCTCAGTGTGCCGTGCCACTCACGGGGCGCCTGGCGGAGACCGTAGACTGGTCGCCGGAGGCTCCACTGGGTACCAGGGGGAAACGACCCAGTGAAGCCAGGTTGGCGGCGCAGCCAGATCTCCTCGTGCAGGCTGCCCTGCAGGAATGCTGTGCTGAAGTCAAGAGAGTGAAGCTCGTAGTCGCGCTGAGCGGCTATGTGCAGTAGCACCCGAAGAGTGGTCGTCTTCGGGGTGGGAGAGAAGGTATGAAAGTAGTCAACTCCCTGTTGCTGAGTGAAGCCTCGAGCCACGTAACGCGCCTTGAAGACAGGCGGAGAACCCGGCGGCCGCTTCACCCTGAAAATCCACATGCCACTGACGATGTTCGCCCCATGTGGGGGAACCTCGTCAACGTAGGTGCCTGTGGACTTCCAGGAAGCCATCTCTGCGTCCATGGCTGACTGCCACTGTAAGGAGTAGGGACCCTCGATCGCCTCAGCGTACGATCGAGGAGTCGGGATGTCTGGTGCATCCGGGTCTCCCTCAGGGGCAATCAGCGTGGACACGAGATGAGGCAAAGCAGCAGCAAAACACTGGAACTCCTCCTGCCTGTCCTCAAGGACGTCCGTGCTAAGAGCACACTCACCCCCGACGGACGGAGGACAGACAGACTCAGACTCAGCAACAAGACTAGCAGCGTAGTCTAGGCGACAGCGAGCAGCAAAGTCGACAAGCTCAGCAACCAAGGCAGACACAGCAGTGGACTCAAAGGAAGGGTCAGTGACAACAGTAGCCAGGAGACCCGTGACAGTAGGACAGGCAGCATGAAGAGAGTCAGACTCCGGGTCAGCAAGGACAGGAAGAGAGGACTCTAGAGGAGACGGCAACGGGACACGTAGAGGAGCAGTGGAAGGACGCAGTGCCATCTGGTGTGTGCCTGGGACCGTAGGAGGACGCGGACGCGGAGCACGACTACTAGTGCGAGCAGCACGAATAGGCGACGCAGGACGAGACGCAGGCTCACGACGCTCAGCAAGACCTCCAGTAGGACCAGTGTAGGGAGAAGGAGCAGGTACGGGGGAGGCGGGCTGTAAAGGTGACCGCGACTGGACAGGCTGTGGACACTCTAAGGGAGGAGCAGGACCAGTAGAGGGCGGTAGACAAAGAACCCGCTCAAGGAGCGGAACGAAGTATGGCCGCGGCCGCGCAGCGCCTCCAGAACCAGCAGGGACAGAACGAGTAACCCCAGCGGCAGCACCAGCGCCAGCAGCACCTCCAGCTCCAACAGCGCCAACTCCAGCACCCTCAGAAGCACCAGCTCCAGCAGCACCTCCTGCGCCAACACCCCCAGCAGCTCCTGTTCCAACAACGGCAGCTCCAGCAGAACCGTCAGCTCCAGCAGTCTCAGCAGCACCCCCAGGCCCAGCAGCTCCAGTACCGCCAGTACGAGCACCTCCAGGACCAGTGGCTCCAGTAACTCCAGTGCCGACCCCAGGGTCAGCAGTAGCAGCAGCACCTCCAGCTCAAGCAGCACGGCTCCAGCGGCGGGCAAACAAGTCGCGCAGCTCCTGCGGAGAGGGTAGCTCCCGCCTCGACGACGCACCCGAAGGGGCCCCGAACCTAGCACCGCCAGAGGCCACACGAGCAGACCTAGCACCCCCAGGCTCCGCACCCCCAGGCTCAGCACCCCCAGGCTCTGTACCCCCAGGCTCCGCACCCCCAGGCTCAGCACCCCCAGGCTCCGCACCCCCAAGCTCCGCACCCCCAGGCTCCGCACCCCCAGGCTCCGCACCCCCACGCTCCGCACCCTAGGCCCAGCACCCCCAGACTCAGCATCCCCAGGCTCTGCACCCCCAGACTCAGCACCCCTAGCACTACCAGAGTCAACAGCTACCTCGACAGGCTCGACTGCGTCTACCTGGGACACACCTGACGGGGCAGGACCCTGAGGGGGGAGGGGGTCTATCGGGGGGGGACCTAGCGCAAGGAAGAGCGGCGGTGGGGGGAGGGGTGCAGTGCGGTAGGGGAAGAGACGGTAGTAAGGAACCGACTTGTCAAACGTGACGTCCTAGGAGGACTGAACACGGCGCGAGGTGGGGTGGTGAAACTGCCAACCAGGCGCGTCAAGGGGGAAGCCAAGGAAGACGCAGGGAACCGCACGAGGGGACAGCTTGTCCGTAGACAAGTCGCGGACAAACGCTCGAGATCCCCAAACACGAAACGCAGACGCATCGCCAACCATCCCCGTCCACCGCAAGGTGGGGGAGGTCTCGCAGTGGCCAAGTGTCAGACGGGTAAACGTGGCCAAGTGTCAGCCCGTCCGAGCACACATACAGTGGGTCACCCGCTGACTCGCAGGAGGGAACTGGTCAACCCCCCCATCCTGTAGATCAGCACCACTCACCAAGTTCGTAGAGAACGAGGGGAGGTACAGACCTGACAGGGTGCCAGAGGGGGCTGCCGGGCACGGTAAGACAGTGGAGAAGCTAGCAAGGACAGGACCCCCAGACGGGTCCGCCAGGGAGACTGCAACCGGCCGACTAAGCGGCGTAAGTGTGGTGCGGTCTCGAAAGAAGGAGCAGGAAGCACTCGAGTCAAGGGTGAAGGTGTGTAAGGCCTGAGCCAACGTAGTACCTGAGAGAGCAGACTCACCAGCACCTGGGGCAGCAGACGCACTAGCACCTAGAGAAGCAGCCTCACCAGTATCTAGAGCAGCAGCCTCAATGCCCAGGTCAGGCGGAACACACAGGTAACAATCACCCTCATCACTAGTAGACACAACATACATGGCAGCAGGAATAGCATCATAATCCAGATCCAAGATAGCAACCCCCGACCTAAGCAGCTCGCCCCAGCGGGGGATCTCAGTGGCGCCACCGAACTGGAGACGCCAAGCGTCCGTTAGGCGGCCGAAGCAGCGCTGGGTGGTGTGCGGGCCACCGCACGGCTCAATAGTGCGGTCGCCGGTACGCAGGACGTATGCACAGGGACCAGCACCCCCACCCCGCTGACGCGCAGAGTACCACTCACGAAGCTGCTGGGGGGGCGGGGTCTCACGAGTGCGCTGCTGCTGCTGGCGCTGACCACCACCGAAGCCACCCCGCTGCGCAGAGCCACCCCGACTAGCTCCACCTCCTCCGCCGCCACCTCCGCCACCGCCGCCACCGCCTCCTCCTCCGCTCCCACCGCCACCGCCGCCGCCGCCTCCGCCTCCACCGCCGCCACCGAAGCCCCCACCCAAGCCACCACTCCCACCACCACCCCCACTCTCTCCGCCTCCTCCACCGCCACCTCCACCGCCCCCGCCAGCCCCTATAGCGCCCTTGCCCCCCTTGCCCTTGCCGGTGCGGCGTCGCCCGCTAGGGGCAGACGCAGCGCCGACCGACTTCGTGCCAACGAAGTCGACGGCAGCAGCAAAGGCAACAGAGGGCAAAAGGGGGGAGCGGGAGCACCCCTCAAAGACGAGGGCACGAGGGTCACCACGAGAGGCTCCTACAGCGACTATACTCTTCTCAGCTGCCAGGAGGCGCTCCTCGAGGAGGTCAACAGTGAGTGTGGTGGGGCAAACAGAGAGGAAGTGGTCCCTGACCGAGCGAAGGGAGTCAGGGAGCCGGGTGACTATGTAGTAGAGGGTGATGTACATGGGGGGGGGGGGGGGGGGGGGGTTCTTGGCGCAGAACTCAGCAGGAAGCGCAGCGCGGTAGCGGGTGTCACTAGTGCGAAAGTGCGTAACGAGGTCAGCGACAGTGGGAAAGGCGGCGAGGTCAGGAAACAGGTACGGCAGCATAAGGCGGCTAAGGGCAGGAGTGGCAGGGGAAGAGTAGCGTGCAACTACAGCATCGTACAAGTTCTTAGCACTCTTGTACTGACTAAAGTGCGCGCGCTCAGTGGATGGCAAGTGACTACGCACAGCAAGTCGGGCAGCAACATCGCGTGTGGCCCACTGTGAGCGAACAGTGCTGTCAGTATCGGCAGCAGGGGCAATAGAGGCGCCAGACGTGAGATCGAACTGGGAGAGACCGTCCTTCCTATCGCACTGTAGGAAAAGCTGTAGATCATCAACCCAGACCTCAAAGTCAACAGCCCCACCCTCAGCATCAAAGACTAGAACACTAGGGGTAGCCATGACAGCAGTGGCAGTAGGCTAGGGGCAGCAGTAGCAGGCGTGGCTCGGCAGTGCTCTCACCAGGGCTGGTAGGTAGGGGCCAGCAAGCGGTGGGGCAGGGCCGAGGCGCGTCGGCAGGGACAAAGCCGCGACCGGCGGCAGCTCCTGCTGTCAGTGGCGGCGGCAGTCGCTGCTGTCGGCGGCGAAGGCTGCCGCTGGTGGTGGCCGCCGCTGTTGTCGGCTGCTGTTGGCGGCGGCGGCGGCGGCTGCTGCTGGCGCCGGCTGCTGCTGGTGGCGGAGGAGCCGAGGAGAGGCCGGGAAGGGTGGCGACGTGGCCACGAAGGGCGGCGACGGGGCCAAGAAGAGGCCGCGAGGGGCCGTGAAGGGCGGCGACGGGGCCGCTAGGGGCGGCAACGGGGCCGCGAAGGGCGGCGACAAGGCCGATAGGGGCGGCGACAGGGCCGCGAAGGGCGGCGACGGGGCCGCTAGAGGCAGCGACGGGGCCGATAGGGGCGGCGACGGGGCCGCGAAGGGCGGTGACGGGGCCGCTAGGGGCGGCGACGGGGCCGCGAAGGGGCCGCGAGGGGCCTCAAGGGCGGCGACGGGGCCGCGAAGGGCGGCGACAGGGCCGCTAGGGGTGGCGCGAGGGGCCGTGAGAGGGGCATCTAGAAGGGCGCGACGGGCCGCTAAGGGCAGGGAACGAGATGAGAGGGCGGCCCACGGGGCGCGCCTCGGGGAGGGGTGACTCGCGCTCCGGTCAGAAAAAAAAAAAATATTTGCGATTTTCAGTGGTGGGCCCTAGGAAGCGCTCCCACTAGGGAACCTGCTCTATACCATGTGAAGAAATGAGGAAATGAATGAACTAGCAAGCAGGTGGGTACAAGTAGGAAAACCTAAAAGTGTTGTACCCCATATTGTCTACCCCACTACAGCCTACACAGACTACAGCATATGAGTTTGACATGGCAGTCTAGGCTGCTGCTGGCACTACTGGTGGTAGCTCAAGCTACTGCTGGTGCGCTAGGGGCAGCCTATGCTGCACGTGTGGAATGCAGTTCTGAGCAGTTGTGTGCGGTTCCATGGGAGCTAGCACGGGTGGAGTGCGGTTCTATGCAGATCTATGCGGTTCTGTACGATTCTGTGCGGTTCTGTGCGGTTTTGTGCATATCTATGCGGTTCTGTGCAGTTCTGTGCAGTTCTGTGCGGTTCTGTGCGGATCCAGGGGAGCTAGCACGGGTGGAGTGCGGTACTGTGGCACTCCAGGGGGGGTTAGCACGGGTGGAATGCGGTGCTGTGCAGTTGTGTGCGGCTCTGTGCGGTTCTGCGGGTATGGGTGGTAGACTATGGTGTGGCTAGATGGTGGATCTGAGGTGAACTGGTGGGGCGGCGGCTAACGGATGGGGCAGCAGGTAAGGCAGTAGTTAAAGGGTGGGGGCAGCGGTGAAGGCGGCGGGTAGCGGGTGGGGCGACGAGTTGCACGTGCGCGCGGTTGCTGCTGTGCGTGCATACGACTAACAACGGGACCACGGGGCCCGCTATCGAAAGGGCCGTGGGGCCCGCTATTGAAAGGGCAGCGGGGCCCGCTATCGAAAAGGGGGCCGCGGGGCCTGTTCCTACGGTCGATCAACAAGCCACGGGTGGGGCGTGCTTAGGAAACGGACGGGCAACGGGCATCAGGAGGGGAAAATTCGACGGGCGATGGGCGTCGGGAAGGGAAAAAACGACAGCCGACGGGCGACGGGAGGGGAAAAACGGGAGACGGGCGACGGGAGCAGAAAAATTGACAAGCGACGATAAAGCTATGGGCGACGAGGAGGGTACTGACGACGGGCGCACTCTGGGCGACGGGCGATGGCCTACGAGGTGCGCATTATGACGAGGCGCGCGTTAGAACAAGGTGCGCGCTAGCGAATTAGGTGGGCCCTTAATCGATCGAGTGAAAACGCTAGGGGAAACCCTAGCTAGGGAAACCTAGCTCTATACCATGTTATAATATGAGAATTTATTACTAGAATGAGCAAGTACAAGGGTAGATGTATCAAATCTAACCCTAGCACTAACTAAGGTGTACACCATCTAGACTAAACAATACAATCGACAACATCGTCCACGACCTCACCTGCCCGTACACACCACAACAAAACGGCATGGCGGAGCGGTAGTTGCGGACGGTGGTGGAGTCGGTGCGGACGATGCTGCTGCGCATGGGTGTGCGGCACCACTGGTGGCATCTCACTCTGCGTCAGGCCATCTGGATCCGCAACTACCTTGAGTGGTCGGTTCTGCCACTGGGGACGACGCCGTACCAGCTGCTCACCGGGACGAAGCCCGACTTGTCGCTGGCACAGGTGTGGGGCTGCATGGCGCAGTTATTGGTCCCCGAGCAGCAGCGTGGTGGGAAGCTGAAGCCGAAGGCCATATGGGGCCTTCACCTCGGCATGTTGGAGGAGAGCAAGGGCTGGGAGCTCCGCGACATCGCCGACAACTGGGTGGTCACCACGTCCGACGTGGTGTTCTACGAGACCATGTCGTTGGAAGTGTGGAAGTCGGCGCACGGGCCAACGTCGGGACGGACGCAGGCCAACCCGCCGTCTGACACCTCGACAGCGACACTTCCTCTGCTCACCATGGTTAGTGAGCCTGCTGCTGAGGATGCTGAGGATGTCCCCTCGCCCTCCCTCTTCCTTGCCCCTCCCCTTGTGGCCGGCCTGCGTAGGCTGACTCCGGTGTCGGCCTACGGCGGTGAGGGGAGAAGTGGGACGTCACCTTCGGCGCTGGCCAAGAGCATCGCCGGCGGCCAACGTGACAAGAAGCAAGTCGACGTGGGAGTGAAGTCGACGTTGATAGGGGAGGAGCCGGCCGAGGAGATACAACCGACTTTGGTGAAGCCGGCGAAGAAGGCACCAGCAGGGCATCAGCCGACAGGGGAGCAGGTAGCAGGGACGCCGACCAAGGAGCAGTCGGCGACTGGACATTCGGCAGGGGAGCCGACCACATGAGAGAAGTCGGCAAGGAAGCCGACCGAGGTGCAGCAGGACGATGAGGCCACCGACATTGACGTGGTGGAGGTCCAGTGTGGACCATAGCAGTCATGCCGAATTTGGAGGCCGCCCGACTTGTATGTACCGGCTGCCTTCACCACGTTGTATGACGAGGTCGACGACAACATATTGTACGACGACGCCGAGGAGGATGAAGAGCTGCCGGAGCTCGACCCCGACATGCACGTCGACCCTGAGCACCGCTGGGACATCTGCATGATGAAGGAGGTGGAGGAGGTGTTGGCGAGCTAGAAGGCCAAGGCGGTGAAGGCCGCCATGGAGAAGGAGATCCGCAGCCTCATCAACATGGGCACTCGGGAGCTGGTCGAACTCCCACCTGGGGTGAACATCATGAAGAACCGGTGGGTGTTGATGACGAACTGCCACATCGACGACACCGTCGAGCGCGAGAAGGCAAGGCTGATCTTCAAGGGCTTCACGCAAGTATATGGCGCCGACTACGACGATACGTACGCGCAGGTGAGCAACTACGTCACGCTGACGATCTTCCTCAGCATCGTCGCCATCCTCAACCTCAACCTGATGCAGCTCGACATGAAGAATGCCTTCTTGCATAGCAAGCTTGACCGGGTGCTGTACATGTACCACCTGGACCACTTCAACGACGGTACCGGCCGGGTGTGCAAGCTGCTGAAGAGCCTCTACGGGCTGAAGCAGTCGCTGCTGTTGTGGTACAAGGCTCTCAACGACGTGCTGGTTGGCACCGGCTGGAAGAAGAGCCAGGTCGACCCGGCGCTCTACTTCAAGGTTGTCAACATCAAGGTGGCCTGCTGGGTACTGGTCCGTCGACGACTTGCTTGCCGCCAGCAGTAGTGCCGAGAATTTTGAAGGAGCTGCTGGAGGCCGCCTTTGAGCTGCGCGAGATCTCGCCGGTGCAGAAGTACCTCGGGCTGAAGTTCGTGCGCGACAGGCCGGCAAGGAAGCTGTGGTTGCACCAGCAGGGCTACGCCGACAAGCTGTGTAGGCGGTTCCTCAAAGAGGAGGAGACCAGGCGTACCCCGAAGACGCCAGTCTCGATCGGTGCCTACGCTGAGCAGACCTTCGACGAGAAGGAGGCTCTGGAGCGCCAGGAGGAGGAGTACCGGCAGAAGGTCGGCTAGCTGCAGTTCGCAGCGACAACGACAAGGCCGGACATTGCCTTCGCCTGTAGCAAACTGAGAAGCGGCCTCACGGTAAGGAGCGACCAGCACTGGCGCAAGGTCGACCGCTGCCTCGCCTACCTCGCCAACACGTACGACACCGCCCTGGAGTTCGGCGGTGGACCAGAGTCGCTGAAGCTGGTCGGCTACGTGGACGCTGACGATGCCAGCAATAAGAAGAACAGGATGAGCATGGGTGGCTACGTGTTCTTCTACGGAGGGGCCGCGGTCTCCTGGTCGAGCCAGTGCATCAAGTGCGCGACGCTGTCGTCGACCGAGTCGGAGTATGTGGCGGCCACTAAAGCTAGCAAGGAGGGATGCCGCCTTCGCTTCCTTCTTGCAGAGTTCTGGTAGCTGGGCGCTGGGACGCCGATGGTCCTTCGTGTGGACAACAAGTCAGCCATCACCGTTGCCGAGGGCATGGGGTTGATGGGCAAACTCAAGCACATGGAGCGGCGACAAGCCTGGCTGCAGCACATGGTGAAGCGCGGGAAGTTTCCGCTGAAGTACATCCCGGGGGTAAGTCTGCCCTTGGCTGTGACGCCCTAGAGGACATGCAGTTTGAGCTAGAGTTCCTGGCAGCAGCTTCCCCTCATCTCTGTGCCATGCTGCTCGCTCCAGAGGGAGACCCCGACGCCCTTGACATACTAACTCCTCGCACTTATGCTGAGGCAGTGTCAGGGCCTTGGGCCTCTCAGTGGAGAGCTGCCATGGACTCAAAGATTGCCTCCTACAGATTCACAGGCACCTACGTCGACGAGGTCCCCCCCCCCTGGGGCGAACGTAGTTGATGGCATGTGGATCTTCAGGGTGAAGCGGCCACCGGGATCTCCTTCAGTCTTCAAGGCGCGCTATATGGTAGAGGTTTCAGTCAGCGCGAGGGAGTTGACTGTTTTCAGACCTTCGCGCCTACTCCAAAGGTGACCACTCTTCGGGTGTTACTGCACGTAGCAGCACAGAGAGACTACGAGTTACAATCTCTCGACTTCTCCACTGGCTTCCTTCGGGTAGCCTACACGTAGAGGTCTGGTTGCGTCGTCCCTCTGCCTTCACTTGCACTTTTCCTCTTGGGACCCAGTGGAGGCTGAGGTGAGCGTTCTACGGTCTCTGTCAGGCTCCTCGTTTGTGGCACGACACCCTTCGTTCTACCCTGTCTGACCTCGGTTTCCAGCCGTCTTCTGCCGACCCGTCAATGTTTGTTTGTCGTGGCTCCACACCGTTCGTTGTACTAGTCTACGTCGATGACCTGGTTTTTGCCACTGCTGACAGGGTTGCTTTGGCTGACGTGAAGTGTGAGCTGCATAAGAGACGCACGTGCACTGACCTTGGTGAGGTGCACCACTACCTTGGCTTGCAGATCACTACGGACAGAGCCGCTCGCACGATTATACTCTCAAAGTCACTCACGGTGTAGCAGGTCTTTCAGCGGTTTGAGCTTTAGCACTCCACAGTACAGCGCACGCCTCTTGCTGTTGACCACAGACTCACTGGTCCCTTTCCTGACAAGCCGTTTGAGCCTATTGGTCCCTACGCAGAGCTTGTGGGCTAAGTCATGTACCTGATGACTTGTATTCCCCCGTACCTCGCCTACCCTCTCAGTATCCTTGCTCGCTTTGTTGCGCCAGGGAGACTAGACCGCTGTTCACTAGACCGCTGCTGTGAGGGTGGCAAAGTACCTAGTGATGACATCGGGCATGGGGTTGTTGCTTGGAGGGACACTGCCGGTCGTCCTTACTACTCACTGTGACTCTTCTTACACTGACGATGCCGAGACCCACAGGTCTACTCAGGGTTACTGTTTCAGCCTGGACTCTGGAGCTGTTTCGTGGAGGTCCACACGCTCCTCCTCGGTCTCGACCTCTACCGCTTAGGCTAAGATCTACGCTGGAGCCATGGCTGCACAGAAGCTGCGTTGGTTGACCTTCTTACTCACAGACCTTGGTGAGCGGCCGAGCTCTGCACCGACCTTGTTCATTGACAACAAGGCGGCAATTCTTCTCTCCCAGTAGCCTCGACTGGAGAGCAGAGTGAAGCACATCAACGTCAGGTACTTTCTTCTGCGAGATTTGCAAAGGCATGGACAGGCTCGCTTGGACTTTGTGGAGTCCGAGGCCAACAGTGCATACATCTTCACCAAGGCGCTTCTGCCTTGTGACCACGACAGATGCAGTTAGGTCTCGTTGACACTGGTTCTCGCCCTGTGTAGACGTTGCTTGTTTTTTTGTTGTACCCGTTGCTTATACACATGTGAATTCTTAAACTGGCCTTCTGGCCGTTCTACTTGTGCTCGGAATGTGTGGTGACATTGAGATCCACCCTGAGCTTTGTTTCTTTATGACTGGTCTTGTGGCCGTACTCTTTTGGTTTTTGCTTGACACCCCTCATTTAGGCTATGGGGGTGTGTCAAATGTTGTAGCCTCTAGTGAGGCTTGTCTTATGAGGTACAAATGTTAGGGTTAGGAACATGTACCCCAACCCACATCAATGTACACACAATTCAGTTTCTGATATACTGACATACATACTAGTTCAGTACGTGAACAAGCCCAACTTTCATAAGACCACGTGCCTCACCTCCCGAATGTGCTTCATGTCGCCTTCAGGTTCGACAACCTCGAAAAGCACCCAACCATTTCAACCCCGAAGGTCCCGCATAGCTAACCCTTCGCTATGTCACTGGTATGTTCAGCCACGGCTATGTTCATATATTTTTGTGCCCCAACTCTGTAATTTTCAGAGATATTTCAAAGCTAACCCTGACGTTTCAGAGTTTTTCGAGAGTGTAGTCTGATCATTCAGAGTACAAATGCGTACCGACTCCGTTTTCTGCTTGAGTTCTTGACGGGTGATCCGATTCGGACTTCACGGGTCACAACAAATTCGCACTATTAACACAAATTCGGCTTGAAAAATAAAAATCTGCGCCTTACAGCACAAGATTCTCGCCCAATCACAGCAAAATCGCCCTGACATCGCTTCCCCTCCGCTCGCTTCCCCTCTGCTCGCTTCCCCTCCGCTCGCTTCCCCTCCGCTTGCTTCCCCTCCGCTCCCTTCCCCTCCGCTCACTCCGCACGAAGCACCGCTCACACGAGCCTAATCTCTAGAAATCTCTGGTCCTGTGAAGGCAGTGGATGTGGACCAGATTGGAATCACCCTGTGTTTCGTCTTCTGCTTCTCTCTGCCTGCCCGCTTCACTTGTTGCACCTCTCCTCATAACCGCGTCTCATCTCTCCACTTGATCCGCTTAAGGACTCCTTTGCTGATCTGTTTCGACTGCTTGCTGCCACAGCTACTTGCACAACTGTGTTGGTCCATTCCCACAGGCTTCCTTCCATCATGAGTATTACTCTCCTACCATGTGCCACCGCACTGCACCCCTTTCCACCTGCCAGGGCCACCTGCACACGTACCGGTTCTGTGAGAGCCTGTGGACGTTCATTCTGACGGATGCGGTGTTTTAGACGGACGATGAGGTGTGTCAGAACATATAGCTTGTGCTTATTGTGTAGGCTATAGTGGGGTAGCCCAGAAGGGGTACAACCCAATTAGGGTTAGTACTTGTACTGAGTTCATTCATAGTTCAATCATTCTCGTTTCTTATCATGGTAACAGAGCAGGTTCCCTAGTGGGAACGCTACCTCGGGCCCACCACGATATTTTTTTTTTCCTGCCCGGAGCGCGCCTTAGACTAGACCGAGTCGCGCGCGCCCCGTGTGCCCTCCCTACCGTCGCGCCATTTTTTGTGGCCCCTTGAGCTGCCCGTCGACCCCGCGCGCCGCCCTTGCGGCCTCGCCTACCTTACCTGCGGCCCCGCCGCCCTCACCTGCGGTCCCCGCCGCCCTTACCTCCGGTCCCCGCCGCCCTAAACTGCGGCCTCGCCGCTCTTACCTGCGGCCTCGCCGCCCTCACCTGCGGTCCCCGCCGCCCTCTCCTGCGGCCTCGCCGCCCTTACCTGCGGCCTCGCCGCCCTCACCCGCGGTCCCCGCCGCCCTCAACTGCGGCCTCGCCGCCCTTACCTGCGGCCCAGCCACCTTCCCTGCGGCCCCGTCACCTGCTGTAGCGCCGCCCGCCACCTGAGCCGCCCGGGCCGCCTCACCTCGCCGAACAGCCGACCGCCGCGCCGCCCTGCAGCAGCACGGCCGAGCCGCCCAGCAGCTGAGCAGACGAGTAGCCGAACCGCCCAGCAACCGAGCAGCCGAGCCGCCCTGCCGCCGAGCCGCCCAGCGGCCGAGCCGCCCTGCAGCCGAGCCACCCAGCAGCCGAGCCGCCCTGCAGCCGAGCCGCCCAGCAGCCGAGCCGCCCCGCAGCCGAGCCGCCCAGCAGCCGAGCCGCCGTGCAGCCGAGCCGCCGAGCCGCCCTACCTCCGAGCCGCCCGAGCAGCCCCGTCCGGTGAGCACAGTGCCTCTTTTCTTGCACTGCCCTCACTCTACTGTTGCTGTGCTAGTCTACTGTGGTCATGGCTACCCCTAGTGTCCTCGCTTTTGACGCTGAGGGTCGAGCCATTGACTTTGACGTCTGGGTAGATGACCTGCAGCTGTTTTTACAGTGTGATAGGGCAGACGGTCTCTCACTCTTTGACCTCACCTCTGGCGCCTCTCCTGCCCCTGCTGCTGATGCCGACGCCACTGTTCGCTCCCAGTAGGCCACGCGCGACGCTGCTGCACGTCTTGCTATGCGTCAGCACCTGCCTACCTCCGAGCGCGCGCACTTTAGTTAGTACAAGAGTGCTCAGACCTTGTACGACGCTGTAGTTGCGCGCTACTCCTCCCCTGCCACTGCTGCACTGAGCCGTCTCATGCTACCGTACCTCTTCCCTGACCTTACTGCCTTTCCCACAGTCGCTGACCTCATTACGCACCTCCGCACTAGTGACACTCGCTACCTCGCTGCGCTTCCTGCTGACTTCTGCGCCAAGAACCCCCCCCCCCCCCATGTACATCACACTCTACTACATAGTCACTCGCCTCCCTGACTCCCTTCGCGTAGTCAGGGACCACTTCCTCTCAGTCTGTCCCACCACTCTCACTGTTGGCCTCCTCGAGAAGTCCCTCCTAGCGGCCGAGAAGAGCATAGTCGCTGTAGGGGCCTCTCGTGGTGACCCGCGCACCCCCATCTTTGAGGGGTGTTCCCCCTACCCCCTACTGCCCTCTGTTGCCTCTGCTGCTGCGGCCGACCTCCTTGGTTTTGAGTCGGTCGGTGCGGCGTCTGCCCCTAGCACGAGACGCCGCACTGGCAAGGGCAAGGGGGGCAGGGGCGCTGGAGGGGCGAGCGGGGGCGGTGGAGGTGGAGGTGGAGGCGGCGGGGGGAGTGGGGGTGGCGGTGGGAGTGGTGGTGGGGATGGAGGTGTCGGTGGCGGCAGTGGAGGCGGAGGCGGCGGCGGCGGTGGCGGTGGGAGCTGAGGTGGCGGAGGTGGCGGCGGTGGAGGAGGCGGCGGAAGCGGCGGTAGTAGCGAAGGCGGCGGAGGCGGCGGGGGTGGCGGTGGAGCTGGTCGCGGGTCTACGTAGAGGAGTGGCTCCGGTGGTGGTCCGCGCCAGCAGCAGCAGCACGATCGTGAGACCCTGTCCCCTCAGCAGCTCCGTGAGTGGTACACTGCACGCCAGCGGGGTGGGGGTTTTGGTCCGTGCACCTACGTCCTGCGCACCGGCGACCGTGCGGGTGAGCAGTGTGGGGGTGCGCACCCCACCCAGCGCTGCTTTGGTCGCCTGACGGACGCGTGGCATCACCAGTTCCCGGAGGCCACAGAGATCCCTCACAGGGGCGAGCTGTCTAGGGCGGGGGTTTCCATCTATGATCTTGATTTTGATGCTATTCTTTCTGCCATGTATGCTGTGTCTATTAGTGATGATGGTGACTGTTACCGGTGTTTCCTGCCCGATCCGGGCATTGAGACTGCTGCTCTAGGTACAGGTGAGGCGGCTGCCCTAGGTGCGTGTGACGCTGCTGCTCTAGGTGCTAGTGCGTCTGCGTCCTCAGGTACTGGTGAGTCTGCGCTCTCAGGTACTACGTCGGCTTCGGCCTCCCTCACCTTCACCCTTGACTCTGGGGCTTCTCGCTCCTTCTTTCGGGACCGCACCACACTCACGCCGCTTAGTCGGCTGGTTGCGGTGTCTCTGGCTGACCCCTCTGGGGGTCCTGTCTTGACTCACTTCTCCACGGTCCTCCCGTGTCCGGCGGCTCCCTCTGGCACCCTGTCTGGTCTCTACCTCCCCTCGTTCTCTACGAACCTAGTGAGTGGTGCTGACTTACAGGATGGGGGAGTACACCAGTTCACTCCTGCGCGTCAGCGGGTGACCCACTGCACAAAGGCTAGCACATGCCGACACCTGGCTACGTTTACCCGTCAGCCGGGGTCGAGCCTGTACACACTGACCACTGCGTCTCCTCCAGTTGTTGAGTCTGGTAGGGTCACTGCGTCAGGTCAGGTGTTTGCTGCAGTGTCCAGGTCTGGTCCTGAGTCTGCCCCCTGTTCGTGTCGTCTCCTGTCTCACGAGACTCTCCTCTGGCAACACCGCCTTGGTCACCCCTCTCTGCTTCGGCTCAGAGGCATGGCCTCCCGTCTTCTTGTTTCTGGTCTCCCTCGGTCCCTCCCTCCCCTTTCTCAGGGCCCTAACCCTACCTGTGTCCCCTGTGTCGAGGGGCGCCAGCGGGCTGCCCCTCACTCCTCCCAGTTTCCTCCGACAGAGGCCCCATTTCAGACGCTTCACATACACGTGTGGGGCCCATCCCGCGTCCGTGGACAGAGTCACGAGCGCTACTTCCTGCTCGTTGTTGATGACTACTCGCGTTACACTGCAGTCTTCCCCTTGCGCAGCAAGGGTGATGTCACTGAGGTACTGATCGACTCGATCCGTGCAACTCGTCTCCAGCTCAGGCAGAGCTTTGGCTCGGACTTTCCTGTTCTGCGTCTGCACTCGGACAGAGGCGGAGAGTTTTCTTCTGGCCTTCTGAGAGCCTACTGTCGCGCACGAGGAATCCGTCAGACCTTCACGCTTCCGGACTCCCCGCAGCAAAATGGGATTGCTGAGCGCCGCATTGGCATGGTCATGGACGTCGCTCGAACGTCTTTGATGCATGCGGCTGCTCCCCATTTTCTGTGGCCGTTTGCGGTGCGGTACGCGGCGCATCAGATCAACCTACACCACAGGGTCTCCAGGCCGGAGACCTTCCCAGCCTTGCTGTGGACGGGGAAGGTTGGCGATGCGTCGGCGTTACGGGTCTGGGGATCTCGGGCGTTTGTCCGCGACTTGTGTGCGGACAAGCTGTCCCCTCGTGCTACTCCTTGCGTCTTCCTGGGGTTCCCCCCTGACGCGCCTGGGTGGCAGTTCTACCACCCCACCTCTCGCCGTATTCTGTCCTCCCAGGACGTCACGTTTGACGAGTCGGTCCCCTACTACCGCCTCTTCCCCTACCGCACTCCGTCCCTCCCCCCGCCGCCGCTCTTCCTTGAACCAGGTCCCCCTCCGATAGACCTCCTCCCCCCTCAGGATCCGTCCCCTTCAGGTGTGTCCCAGGTAGACGCACTCGAGCCTATCGAGGTCACTTGTGACTCTGGTGCTGCTGAGGGTGCTGAGCCTGGGGGTGCTGCGACTGGGGGAGCTGAGCCTAAGGGTGCTGAGCCTAGGGGTGCTGCGACTGGGGGTGCTGAGCCTGGGGGTGCTGAGCCTGGGGGTGCTGAGCCTGGGGGTGCTGAGTGTGAGGGTGCTGCGCCTAGGGGTGCTGAGCTTGGGGGTGCTGAGCCTGGGGGTGCTGAGCCTGGGGGTGCTGAGCTTGGAGGTGCTCCGCCTGGGGGTTCTCCGAGTGCTTCGTCTCTGCGGGAGCCACTCTCTCCACGGGAGCTGCGCGAGTGGTTTGCCCGGCGCTGGAGGCGTGCTGCTGGTGCTGGAGGTTCTTCGCCTATTGAGGGTGCTACTGTCGCGGGTCCCGGAGGTGCTCGTACTGGGAGTACTGGAGCTGCTTGGCCTGCGGGTTCGACTGGAGCTGGTGCTGCTGAGGGTGTTGGAGCTGAGACTACTACTGGCGGTCCTGCTGCGGGTACTCCTAGTACTGCTGGAGGTTCAAGCGCTACTGGAGGTGCAGCTGGAGCGGGTGCTCCTGCTGGGGGTACTGGTGCTGTCCCTGCTGTGTATGGCGTCGCCGCTCGGCCTCGACTGTACTTTGTTCCACTCCTACAGCAGGTTCTTGGTCTTCCGCCTTCTACTGGTCCTCCTCCTTCTTTAGCGTGTCCACAGCCAGTCCCGTCACAGTTACAGTTGTAGCCTACCTCCTCTTTGACTGCTCCTTCTCCCTACACTGGTCCTACTGGAGGTCTTACTGAGCGTCGTGAGCCTGCGTCTCGCCCTGCGTCGCCTGTCCGTGCTGCTCGTGCTAGTGGTCGTGGTTTGCGTCAACGTCCTCCTCCTGTCCCTGGCACGCACAAAATGTCTCTGCGTCCTTCTACTGCTCCTCTGCGTGCCCCTTTGCCTTCTCCTCCTGCTTCCTCTCTTCCTGCTCTTGCCGACCCGGAGTCGGACTCTCTTCGTGCTGCCAGTCCTACTGTCACGCGTCTCCTGACTACTGTAGTCACTGACCCTTCCTTCGAGTCCACTGCTGCGTCTGCCTTAGTTGCTGAGCTCGTCGCCTTTGCTGCTCGCTGTCGCCTAGACTATGCTGCTAGTCTTGTCGCTGAGTCTGAGTCTGTCTGTCCTCCGTCCGTCGGGGGTGAGTGTGCCCTTGGCACGGACGTCCTTGGGGACAGACAGGAGGAGTTCCAGTGTCTGGCTGCTGCTTTACCTCATCTCGTGTCCGTACTGCTTACCCCTGAGGGAGACCGGGATGCACTTGACATCCCGACTCCGCGCTCTTACGCGGAGGCGATAGAGGGTCCCTACTCCTCTCAGTGGGGCAGCTATGGATGCAGAGATGGCTTCCTTGAAGTCAACAGGCACCTACGTTGACGCTGTTCCCACTCCTGGGGCGAACATCGTCAGTGGCATGTGGATCTTCAGGGTGAAGCGGCCGTCGGGTTCTCCGCCTGTCTTCAAGGCGCGTTACGTGGCTCGTGGCTTCAGTCAGCGGCAGGGAGTTGACTACTTTCAGACCTTCTCTCCCACCCCGAAGATGACCACTCTTCGGGTACTGCTGCACGTTGCTGCTCACCGTGACTACGAGCTGCACTCTCTTGACTTCAGCACAGCTTTCTTGCAGGGCAGCCTGCACGAGGAGATCTGGCTGCGCCGCCCACCTGGCTTCACTGGGTCTTTCCCTCCTGGTACCCAGTGGAGTCTCCGGCGTCCAGTCTACGGTCTCCGCCAGGTGCCCCGTGAGTGGCACGACACACTGAGGACTACGCTTGCGGCTCTTGGGTTTGCTCCTTCTACTGCCAACACGTTGCTGTTTCTGCGCACCGACACCTCTCTGCCGCCGTTCTACATTCTGGTGTACGTCGACGACTTGGTCTTTGCCACAGCTGACACTGATGGACTCGCCTACGTGAAGTCCGAGCTGCAGAAGAGACACACGTGCACAGATCTGGGTGAACTGCGCAGCTACCTTGGCTTGTAGATCACCCGGGACGGAGCAAAGCGCACCATTACTCTGACTCAGTCACACATGGTGCAGCAGGTCCTTCAGCGCTTCGGCTTCACGTACTCCTCGCCTCAGGACACTCCTCTGCCTACTCGCCACTCGCTCTCAGCTCTGCCTTCGGATGAGTCCGTAGAGTCGAGTGGCCCGTATCCAGAGCTTGTTGGCTGCCTCATGTACCTGATGACCTGCACACGACCTGACCTTGCATACCCTCTTAGCATTCTCGCACGCTATGTTGCTCCTGGTAGACACCGACCAGAGCACATGGCTGCAGCGAAGAGGGTGTTGCGCTACTTGTGCAGTACGTCGGGCATGGGGCTAGTGCTTGGAGGGCGGAGTCCAGTGGTCCTCACTGGGCACGCGGACGCTTCTTGGGCTGACGACCAGGCTACGCAGCGGTCGTCACAGGGCTACACCTTCAGCCTTGGTTCCGGCTCTGTTTCGTGGCGGGCTTCTCGCTCGTCTTCTGTTCTTGGCTCCAATTGTGAGGCTGAGATCTACGCCAGGGCCATGGCTGCACAGGAGCTTCGCTAGCTCACCTACCTGCTGACCGACCTTGGAGAGTAGCCTCGTTCTCCTCCGGTCGTGTACGTAGACAACAAGGCCATGCTGGCCTTGTGTCGAGAGCAGAGACTGGAGCACAGAACAAAGCACATTGCTCTTCGCTACTTTCTTGCTCGTGAGCTGCAGCAGCGTGGTCAGCTGCGTCTTGCGTACGTGGCCTCTGAGGCCAACACTGCTGATATCTTCACCAAGGCACTTGCGCCTTGTGATCATCAGCGCTTCTGCACGCAGCTGGGTCTTGTGCCTGTCTTGCCTCACTTGCTCACCTCTTGACCTTGCTTGTACTGTTACATATATATACACCTGCTCTTGCTTGTCTAGTCCTTTATATATATGTACTCCTGCATGTGAACTGGCCTTGTGGCCTTGAACTTGTGCTCGGAATGTGTGGTGACTTTGTGATCCTCTGAGCTTGCTTTGCTTTGCTTTGCTTGACTGGTCCTGTGACCCCTTGTTCTCCCCCACTTTGCCTATGGGGGTGTGTCAGAACATATAGCTTGTGCTTATTGTGTAGGCTATAGTGGGGTAGCCCATAAGGGGTACAACCCAATTAGGGTTAGTACTTGTACTCAGTTCATTCATAGTTCAATCATTCTCGTTTCTTATCAAGGTGCAGATGGTGGACTGCGTCAAGATCGTGGCCGCTGACTCCAAGCTCATCGCCAGATAGTGCAGCTTTGTGTGCGGTGGAGAGTGGTTGTGGTGCGGTGCAGATGGGTGCTGCAGTCAGATTTCGGCCGTCAGAGCACAACAATTTTGCCCAATCACTAAGAAATTTCACTTGACATTGCAAATTCGCCCTTTCATATCACATAATTTGCCCTGACACAAAGTTTTGGCATGTCAGAACGTGTTCTCCCGGAAATCCCCTTAGTCTAACATGCTTCGATATCAGATGAAACATTGAAAACATTTCTAATGAAACATTAAATTAGTTGATGTTTCAGACATTTTTTTTTAGACACTTAGAGATTTGCAAAGCAACCTATTACAATCGTTATGTTTATTTTTTTTCAAAAAAAAAAATATGGAAAAAAAACATTCAGAATTACTTCAACGACTACATTACTATACTTGTCGTGGTACGTATGTGGCTGTGTGCTCCGTCTGTGTGTTCAATTCTTGCCTACTTTGTGGCTGTGTATCCTGTAATGCGCATATTAATATGATGATTTTAAATAATGATTGCATAATGCATGAATATGATGCATAGTAGAATGCATATTAGCATGGTACATATTACTGCAGCATGTATGCTAGTAAATGATAGAAATGCGTATGATAGTTATATGACCTAAACAACGAGGCTACCGCATCCCCTGCCTAGCATGGGGGGGAAGTCAATAGCCTAGCATTTAAGTCATACAACAATCACATGAATACAACACAATCTATGAATCCTTAAAAAGTGATCAGTGTCAAACTTATATGCTATAGTCTGTGTAGGCTGTAGTGGGGTATTCATATGGGGTACAACACTTTAGGGTTTCCTACTTGTACTCCTCATGCTGCTGAATGCAATCATTCCTCGTTCTTATTCTCACATGGTATTAGAGCAGAATCGTTCCTAGGGCCCACCGAACATTCCGCCCTGCCCTAACTTTTTTTTTTTTTTTTTAAGCTGCCCCCGCGGCCGCGCTGCCCTTGCAGCCCGCGTGATGCCCCTGCGACCATGCTGCCACTGCAGCCGTGCTTGCCCCTGCAGCTGTACCTGCCCCTGCACCCGTGCCTGCCTCTGCAGCCCGTGGGAGCTGCCCCTGCAGCCCGCGCGCCACCCTCCCGAGCAGTTGTGCCTGCCCCTGCAGCCGTGCCGACCCCTGCAGCCCGTGGGCGCTGCCTCTGCAACCGTGCCTGCCCCTACAGCCAGTGGGCGCTGCCTCTGCAGCCGTGCCTGCCCCTGCAGCTCGTGGGCGCTGCCCCTGCAGCCGTGCCTGCCTCTGCAGCCCGCGCACCGCCCTAAACCGTGCTCGTCGCGACGCCCCTGCGGGACCCGCGCGGCGCCCCCCCCCCCCCCTGCTCGTCGCGGCGCCCCCTGGGCGCCGTCCCTGCTCGTCGCGGCGCCCCCGGGGCGTTGCCCCTGCTCGTTGTGGCGCCCCCTGGGCGCCGTCCCTGTTCGTCGCGGCGCCCTATGGGCGCCTTCCCTGCTCGTCGCGGCGCCCCCGGAGCGCATTCCCAACTCGTCGCGGCGCCCCCGGGGCGTCGCCCTTACTCGTCGCAGCGCCCCCGGGGCGTCGCCCCTGCTCCTAACGGCGCCCCCGGGGCGCCTTCCCTACTCGTCGCGGCGCCCCCGGGGCGTCGCCCCTGCTCGTCGCGGCGCTTCCCCCTGTAGCAGCTGCCTCGGAGCCCCGCCCTGCAGCAGCTGCCGCGGAGCCCCCTGCAGCCGTAGCGGCCCCGCCCTACAGCAGCTTCCGCGGAGCCACCTGCAGCAGTCGCGGCCCCGCCCTACAGCAGCTGCCGCGGAGCCCCCTGCCGCTGTCGCGGCCCCGCCCTGCTGCAGCTGCCGCGGAGCCGCCTACAGCATTCGTGGCCCCGCCCTGCAGCAGCTGCCAAGAAGCCCCCTGCCGTTGTCGCGTCCCCGCCCTGCAGCTGTCCCGGCCCCGCCATCGCCGCCGTCGTGTGCCTACCCTGCTCGCCCGGCGAGCGACTGCCCTTCCTGCCACTGGTGAGCACTTGCCCTACCCGCGCTTCCCGTGCGCCTGCCTTACTAGCGCGCTGCCACACTGCCCTGCTCGTGGTGCTACTACTGTTTCTACTGCTACTGCTGCTACTACTGCTACTCCTGCTACTGCTGCTGCTACTGCTACTCCTGCTACTGCTGCTCCTGGCGGTGGCCAGATGTAGCTCCAGCGACGTCCGCGTGAGTCCCTCATGCCCCAGCAGCAACGTGAGTGGTACGCTAGTTGGGGTTGTAGGGGTGGCCGCGCTGCTACTGCTGCTACTGCTGTTACTGCTGCTACTGCTGCTACTGCAGCTACTACTGCTACTACTGCTCCTGGCGATAGCCAGATGCAGCTCCAGCGACGTCCGCGTGAGTCCCTCACGCCCCAGCAGCTTCGTGAGTGGTACGCTAGTTGGGGCTGTAGGGGTGGCCGCGCTACTACTGCTGCTACTGCTGTTACTGCTGCTACTGCTGCTACTGCGGCTACTACTGCTACTACTGCTCCTGGCGATGGCCAGATGCAGCTCCAGCGACGTCCGCGTGAGTCCCTCACGCCCCAGCAGCTTCGTGAGTGGTACGCTAGTTGGGGTTGTAGTGGTGGCCGTGGTGGGAGTCGCCCTGGAGCGGGTCGTTCGGGAGCTTCTTGTAGTGACCAGGAGCAGCCGTAGCAGCGTCCGCGCGCGGTTCTTTCGCCCCAGCAGCTTCGTGAGTGGTACGCTCAGAGTGGAGGGTCACGGAGTACTGCTCGCTGCTCGTACGTCGTTTGCACTGGTGCTCGGGCTGGTCAGCCTTGCGGGACGATTGGTCACTCTCCCGTTTGAGCGACGCCTGGCGTGCAGAGTGTGGCGACGCGGCTGAGCTCCCCGACTGGGTGGAGCTGCTTAGGCAGAGGGTAGTTATCTTTGCTCTTGACTATGATGCTATCCTCATCGCCATGTATGCATTGCCTACTAGTGCTGAGGGTGTCTGTTACCTCTGTGTGCCGCCTGACCCAGGTGTAGAGTCTGCTGCTCTAGGTGCTGGTGAGGCTGCTGCTCTAGGTGCTGGTGTGTCTCTTGCTCCAGGTGCCGGTGAGGCTGCTCCTCTAGGCGCTAGGGAGTCCACTCCTCCAGGTGCTTGTGAGTCTACTCTCTCTGGTACTACGCCTGCTGCGGCCTTGCACACTTTCACCCTTGACTCGGGTGCTTCCCGCTCCTTCTTTCGCGACTGCACCACACTCTCGCCGCTCAGTCGGCCAGTGGCAGTCTCTCTGGCTAACCCCTCTGGGGAGCCGAGCCTTGCACACTCCTCCACGGTTCTGCCGTGTCCGGCGGTCCCGTCTGGCTCTCTGTCTTGCCTCCACCTCCCCTCGTTCTCCACAAACTTGGTGAGTGGAGCTGACCTTCAGGACGCGTGGGTTGACCAGTTCACTCCTGGAGGTCAGCGGGTGACCCACTGTTCGTGTACTCGGACGGGCCGGCACTTGGCCACGTTCACCCGTCAGCCAGGGTCGAGCCTGTACACCCTGACTACCGTGTCTCCTCCGGTTGCTGAGTCTGGTCAGGTAGCTGCGTCGGGTCAGATGTTTGCTGCAGCGTCCCGGTCTGGTCCAGAGTCTGCCCCCTACTCGTGTAGCATCATGTCTCACCAGACTCTCCTCTGGCACCACCGCCTTGGTCACCCCTCCCTGCCTCGTCTTCGAGGCATGGCCTCCCGTGTCCTTGTCAATGGTCTTCCCCGATCTCTCCCTCCCCTTCCCCCGGGGCCTGCCCCTGCCTGCGTTCCTTGCGTCGAGAGGCGGCAGCGCGCCGCTCCTCATTCCTCCGAGTTCCCTCCGACGGAGGCTCCCCTGCAAATGCTTCACATGGACGTGTGGGGCCCAGCCCGCGTCCGTGGCCAGGGTCGCGAGCGCTACTTTCTGCTGGTCGTTGACGACTACTCGTGTTACACCACAATCTTCCCCTTGCGCCACAAGGGTGAGGTCACTGAGGTGCTGATCGACTGGATCTGCGCTGCCCGTCATCAGCTCGGCGAGAGTTTCGGCTTGGACCTTCCTGTTCTGCGTCTGCACTCCGACAGAGGTGGAGAGTTTTCCTCTGACCTTATGCGAGCCTTCTGTCGTGCGGAGGGCATCCGCCAGACGTTCACGCTTCCGGCCTCTCCACAGCAAAATGGGATTGCTGAGTGCCGCATTGGCATGGTCATGGACGTTGCTCGTACGTCCATGATCCATGCGGCTGCTCCCCATTTTCTGTGGCCGTTCGCGGTTCAGTACGTTGCGCATCACATCAACCTTCAGCCTCGTGTCTCCTTGCCGGAGACCACACCTACTCTGCGGTGGACGGGGAAGGTTGGCGATGCGTCTGCGTTTCGTGTCTGGGGATCTCGGGCATTCGTCCTCGACTTGTCTGCGGACAAGCTGTCCTCCCGTGCTGTTCCCTGCGTCTTCCTTGGCTTCCCCCCTGACGCGCCTGGTTGGCAGTTTTACCACCCCACCTCGCGCCATGTTCTGTCCTCTCAGGACGTCACGTTTGATGAGTCGGTTCCTTACTACCGTCTCTTCCCCTACCGCACTGCCCCCCTCCCCCCCTCGCCGCTCTTCCTCGCGCCACGTCCTCCCCCGGAAGACCCCCTCCCCCTTCAGGGTCTTGCCCCCTCAGGTGTGTCCCGGGTAGACGCAGTCGAGCCTGTCGAGGTAGGTGTTGACTCTGGTGCTGCTGGGGGTGCTGAGCCTGAGCGTGCGGAGCCTGGGGGTGCGGAGTCTGGGGGTGCTGAGCCTGGGGTTGCGGAGTCTAGGCGTGCGTAGCCTGAGGGTGCTGATCCTGCACGTGTGGAGTCTAGAGGTGCTGCGCGTGGAGGTCCTTCGGGTGCTTCGTCCCGGCGGGAGCCACTCTCTCCACAGTAGCTGCGCAAGTGGTTTGCTCGCTGTTGGAGCCGTGCTGCTGGAGTTGGTGGTGCTACGGGCCCCTGGAGGTCCTGCTGCTGCTGGAGCTGCTGGGGGTTCTGGAGCCACTAGTCCCGGAGGTGCTCGTACTGGAGGTACTAGAGCTGCTGGGCCTGGTTGTGCTGCAGGGGCTGGAGCTGCTGGAGGTGCTGGAGCTAGCGGTAGTGCTGAAGCAGGTGCTGCTGGAGGTACCGGGGCTGGATATGCTGGCGCTGCTGGGGCTTCTGGTGGTCCTGCTGGAGCTGGAGCTGCTGGGTGTGCTGGAGCTAGAGGTGCTGCTAGAGCCGGTGCTCCTGTGGGTGCTGGAGTTGGCACTACTAGAGCAGCTGGAGGTGCTGCTGGAGCTGGTGGTGCTGCTGGAGTTGGAGCTCCCGCTGGGGGTGCTGGTACTGTCCCTGCTGGTTCTGGAGCCGCTGCGTGGCCGCAGCCGTACTACGTTTCGCTCCTTCAGCACGTTCTAGGTCTCCCGCCTCGTACTGGTCCCGCTCCTTCCTTAGAGTGTCCACTGCTTGACCAGTCGCAGTGACAGTTACAGCCCGCCTCCCCACTGCCTGCTCCTTCTCCTTACACTGTTGTCATTGACCCTTCCTTTGAGTCCACTGCTGCGTTTGCCTTAGTTGCTGAGCTTGTCGTCCTTGCTGCTCACTGTCGTCTAGACTACGCCGCGAGTCTTGTCGCTGAGTCTGAGTCTATTTGTCCTCCGTCCGTTGGGGGTGAGTGTGCTCTTGGCACG
This sequence comes from Closterium sp. NIES-65, assembly GCA_948144175.1. Lineage (NCBI taxonomy): Eukaryota > Viridiplantae > Streptophyta > Zygnematophyceae > Desmidiales > Closteriaceae > Closterium > Closterium sp. NIES-65. The sequence goes on along the minus strand of CANXME010002176.1, from coordinate 282,435 downwards.
GACGTCCTTGAGGACAGGCAGGATGACTTTGAGTGCTTTGCAGCTGCTCTACCTCATCTCGTATCCATGCTGATTGCACCTGAGGGAGACCCGGATGCACCAGACATCCCGACCCCGCGCTCTTCCGCAGAGGCGATAGAGGGTCCCTACTCCTCTCAGTGGCAGTCACCCATGGACACAAAGATGGCATCCTGGAAGTCCACAGGCACCTACGTCGACGAGGTTCCCCCTCCTAGGGCGAACATCGTCAGTGGCATGTGGATTTTCAGGGTGAAGCGGCCGCCGGGTTCTCCGCCTGTCTTCAAGGCGCGTCACGTTGCTCGTGGCTTCGGTCAGCGACAGGGAGTTGACTTCTTCCAGACCTTCTCCCCGACCCCGAAGATGACCGCTCTTCGAGTTCTGCTGCACGTCACTGCTCAGCGGGACTACGAGCTTCACCCTCTTGACTACAGCACTGCTTTCCTGCAGGGCAGCCTGCATGAGGAGATCTGGCTGCGCCGCCCACCAGTCTTCACTAGGTCGTGTCCTCCTGGTACCCAGTGGAGCATCCGGTGGCCAGTCTACGTTCTCCGCCAGGCGCCCCGTGAGTGGCACGACACAATGAGGACTATGCTTGCGGCTCTTGGGTTTGCTCCTTCGCTGACCCGTCGCTGTTTCTGCACACTGACACTTCGCTGCCGCCGTTCTACATCCTCGTGTACGTCGACCACTTAGTCTTTGCTACTGCTGACACTGAGGGACTCGCCCACGTGAAGTCGGAGCTGCAAAAGAGACACACATGCACAGACCTGGGTGAACTGCGCAGCTATCTTGGCTTGCAGATCACCCGGGACAGAGCACGGCGCACCATCACCTTGACTCAGTCACACATGGTGCAGCAGATCCTTCAGCGCTTCAACTCCTTGCCTCAGGCCACTCCTCTATCTACTCACCACTCGCTCTCAGCTCTGCCTTCGGATGAGTCCGTAGAGCCGAGTGGCCAATAACCTACGTGCTGACCGACTTGGGAGAGGCGCCTCGTTCTCCTCCACTTCTGTACGTCAACAACAAGGCCATGCTGGCCCTGTGTCAGGAGCACAGACTGTAGCACAGAATGAAGCACATTGCTCTGCGCTACTTCCTTGCTTGAGAGTTGCAGCAACGTGGTCAGCTTCGTCTTGCTTACGTGGCCTCTCGGGCCAACACTGCTGATATCTTTACCAAGGCACTTTAGCCTTGTGATCATCAGCGTTTCTGTACTATGCTAGGTCTTGTGCCTACCGGGCTTCATTTGCTTACCTCTTGACTTTGTACTTTGATCTTTATATACCTGCACCTGCATGCTTACCCTTGCTAGGTTGAGATCACTCTCTTGCTTGTTCACCTTGCTTTATAATCCTGCATGTGAACTGGCCTTGTGGCCTTGAACTGGTGCTCAGAATGTGTGGTGACGTAGTGATCCACCCTGAGATTGCTTTGCTTCTCTTGACTGGTCTTGTGACCTCTTGTTCTCCCCCACTTTACCTATGGGGGTGTGTCAAACTTATATGCCGTAGTCTGTGTAGGCTGTAGTGGGGTAGTTCATATGGGGTACAACACTTTAGAATTTCCTACTTGTACTCCTCATCTTGTTGAATGCAATCATTCCTCGTTCTTATTCTCACAATCAGTTCCATCAAATCCCGTTCAAGTGGACACACTCAGTGAGTGCGCAAAGAACGTTCCCGGAAATGATAGGCTGATCAAGTTTTTAAGACCCACAGACTGTGAAGAAATGAGGAATGATTCACTAAGGGAAAAGGTTGGGTACAAGTACAAACCTAGAAATCTGTTGTACCCCATATGTGCTACCCCACTATAGTCTACACAGGCTAAGTCATACAAGACAGACACACCCCCATAGGCAAAGTGGGGGAGAACAAGGGGTCACAAGACCAGTCAAGCAAATCAAAGCAAGCTCAGAGTGGATCTCAACGTCACCACACATTCCGAGCACAAGTTCAAGGCCACAAGGCCAGTTCACATGCAAGATCATATATAAAGGTAAACAAGCAAGTGCAGGTATAGAAAGATCACAATACAAGCAAGGTCAAGAAGTAAGCAAGTGAGGCCAAGTAGGCACAAGACCTAGCATCGTACAACAGCGCTGATGATCACAAGGCGGAAGTGCCTTGGTAAAGATATCAGTAGTGTTGGCCTGAGAGGCCACGTAAGCAAGGCGCAGCTAACCACGCTGCTGCAGCTCACGAGCAAGAAAGTAGCGAAGAGCAATGTGCTTCGTTATGTGCTCCAGTCTCTGCTCCCGACACAAGGCCAGCATGGCCTTGTTGTCTACGTACAGAACCGGAGGAGAACGAGGCGGCTCTCCTAGGTCGGTCAGCAGGTAGGTGAGCCAGCGTAGCTCCTGTGCAGCCATGGCCCCCACGTAGATCTCAGCCTCACAACTGGAGCCGAGAACAGAAGACGAGCGGGTAGACCGCCACGAAACAGAGCCGAAACCAAGGCTGAATGTGTAACCCTGTGACGACCGCTGCGTAGCCAGGTCGTCAGCCAAAGAAGCGTCTGCGTGACCTGTGAGGACCACTGAACGTCACCCTCCATGCACTAGCCCCATGCCCGACGTACTGCACAAGTAGCGCAACACCCTCTTTGCTGCAGCCATGTGCTCTGGTCAGTGTCTCCCAGGAGCAACATAGCGTGCCAAGATGCTAAGAGGGTATGCAAGGTCAGGTCGAGTGCAGGTCATCAGGTACATGAGGCAGCCAACAAGCTCTGGGTACGGGCCACTCGGCTCTACGGACTCATCCGAAGGCAGAGCTAAGAGCGAGTGGCGAGTAGACAGAGGAGTGGCCTGAGGCGGAGAGTACGTGAAGTCGAAGCGCTGAAGGACCTGCTGCACCATGTGTGACTGAGTCAGGGTAATGGTGCGCTGTGCTTTGTCCCGGGTGATCTGCAAGCCAAGGTAGCTGCGCAGTTCACGTAGGTCTGTGCACGTGTGTCTCTTCTGCAGCTCGGAATTCACTTGGGCGAGTCCAGCAGTGTCAGCAGTGGCAAAGACCAAGTCGTCGACGTACACGAGGATGTAGAACGGCGGCAAAGAGGTGTCGGTGCGCAGAAACAGCGACGGGTCGGCAGTAGAAGGAGCAAACCCAAGAGCCGCAAGTGTAGTCCTCAGTGTGTCGTGCCACTCACGGGGCGCCTGGCGGAGACCGTAGACTGGCCGCCAGAGGCTCTACTGGGTACCATGAGGAAACGACCCTGTGAAGCCAGGTGGGCGGCGCAGCCAGATCTCCTCGTGCAGGCTGCCCCGCAAGAAAGCTGTGCTGAAGTCAAGAGAGTGAAGCTTGTAGTCGCGCTGAGCGGCTATGTCCAGCAGCACCCGAAGAGTGCTCATCTTCGGGGTGGGGGAGAAGGTCTGAAAGTAGTCAACTCCCTGCCGCTGACTGAAGCCTCGAGCCACGTAACGTGCCTTGAAGACAGGCGGAGAATCCGGCGGCCGCTTCACTCTGAAAATCCACATGCCACTGACGATGTTTGCCCCAGGTGGGGGAACCTCGTCGACATAGGTGCCTGTGGACTTCTAGGAAGCCATCTGTGCGTCCATGGCTGACTGCCACTGTGAGGAGTAGGGACCCTCGATCGCCTCAGCGTACGATCGAGCAGTCGGGATGTCTGGTGCATCAGGGTCGCCCTCAGGGGCAATCAGCATGGACACGAGATGAGGCAAAGCAGCAGCAAAACATTGGAACTCCTCCTGCCTGTCCTCAAGGACGTCCGTGCTAAGAGCACACTCACCCCCGACGGACGGAGGACAGACAGACGCAGACTCAGCAACAAGACTAGAGGCGTAGTCTAGACGACAGTGAGCAGCGAAGTCGACAAGCTCAGCAACTAAGGCAGATGCAGCAGTGGACTCAAAGGAAGGGTCAGTGACGACAATGGCAAGGAGACGCGTGACAGTAGGACTGGCAGCACGAAGGGAGTCCGACTCCGGGTCAGCAAGTGCAGGAAGAGAGGACTCGGGAGGAGAAGGCAAAGGGGCACGCAGCGGAGCTGTTGAAGGACGCAGAGACATCTGGTGCGTGCCGGGGACAGGCGGAGGACGCTGACGCGAACCACGACCACTTGTGCGAGCAGCACGGACAGGCGACGCAGGACGAGACACAGGCTCACGAAGCTCCGTAAGATCTCCAATAGGACTAGTATAGGGAGAGGGAGCAGGCAGTGGGGAGGGTGGCTGTAACTGTGACTCGGACTGGACAGGCGGCGGACACACTAAGAGAGGAGCAGGACAAAGAGAGGACGGAAGACCAAGAACTTGCTCAAGGAGCGGAACGAAGTACGGCCGCGGCCGTGCAGTGCCCCCACAACCAGCAGGAACAGCACCAGTACCCCCAACGGCAGCACCAGCGCCAATAGCACCCCCAGCTCCAATAACGCCAACTCTAGCACCCTTAGAAGTACTAGCGCTAGCAGCACCTCCTGTCAGTAGAGCTACACTGTGAGATCCCCGATCGATCCTAGGGGGGGTTACAGGCGCGTTTGCCTGGGGGGTTATGGCGCACTGACCCGCTACTGAAACAAGCCCTTTTATCCCAATGGTCTAGTGGTTGGGATTTTGACATGGTATCAGAGCGGTCTCGGGTTCGAATCCCGGTGTATGCACATGTTGGCCGTTGCCACTGTGCTCAGTCCTGGGCCTTCCAGTGTGGGGGGGTGTCAGTAGAGCTACACTGTGAGATCCCCGATTGATCCTAGGGGGGGTTATAGGCGCGTTTGCCTGGGGGGTTATGGGCGCACTGACCCGCTACTAAAACAAGCCCTTTTATCCCAATGGTCTAGTGGTTGGGATTCTGACACCTCCAGCTCCTCTCGGACCACCAGAAGACGGAGCAGCTCCAGCTCCAGCACCTCCAACAGCACCTACTCCAGCAGCACCACCAACTCCAGCACCAGGAGCACCCGCAGGCCTAGCAGCTCCAGTACCCCCGGTACGAGCACCTCCGGGACCTATGGCAACAGCACCCTCAGCAGCAGTAGAACCGTCAACACCAGCAGTACCTCCAACTCGAGCAGCACGGATCCAGCGCCGAGCAAACCACCCGCGCAGCTCCTGTGGAGAGAGCAGCTCCCTCCTGGACGAAGCACCCGAAGGACCTCCAGGCCCAGCACATTCGTTTTCACCAACCCGACCGTTAGTTTCTGCCCTGCCCAGCGTTTCGCATTGCCCTGCCCCTTTCTGCCGTACGCAGCCCGTACAATCCGCGTAGGCCCAAGCACAGCCCGTACAGCCCACGTCAGGCCGTCGCGTAGCCCATACAGTCCGCGAAGGCCCGTCACGAAGCCCGTACAGCCCGCGTAGGCCCGTCGCGAAGCCCGTACAGCCTGCGCGAGGCCATCGCGCAGCCCGTACAGCCCATGTCAGGCCCGCACGCAGCCCGTACAGCCCGCGCCAGGCCCGCGCGCAGCCCTTACAGCTCGCGCCAGGCCTGCACGCAGCTCGTACAGCCCGCGCCAGGCCCGCACGCAGCCCTTACAGCCCATGCATGGCCCGCACGCGGCCCGTGTTACTGCTGCAATCGATGCTGCTGCTACGCTGCTGCACCTGAACTGCTGCTGCAGTACTTCTGCCGCCTGCACTGCCCTGCTACTAGTGCTGCTACTTGCTGCAGCTGCTCCTCCTTGCTGCTGCTACTGCTACTTGCTGCAGCTGCTCCTCCTTGCTGCTGCTGCTGCTACTTGCTGCAGCTGCTCCTCCTTGCTGCTGCTGCTGCTGCTACTTGTTGCAGTTGCTCCTCCTTGCTGCTGCTGCTCCTCCTTGCTGTTGGTGCTGCTGCTGCTTGCCGCTGCTGCTCTGCCACCTGTCCGAGCCGCGCCGCCCAACCCAAGCTGTCACTGCTGCTACTGCTGCAACTACTGCTGCTACTGCTGCAACTACTGCTGCTACTGCTGCAACTACTGCTGCTACAGCTAGTGCTACTACTACTGCTGCTAATACTGCACTTGCTACAGCTGCTACTGCTGCCACTGCTACTACTGCTATGGCTAACCTGTCAGTTCTTACGTTCGACGCTGAGGGCCGCACGATTACCTTTGATGTCTGGCTCGACGATCTTTAGCTGTTCCTGCAGAGCGAGTCTAAGGATGACGTTTCCCTGTTTTTACACACTGAGGGAAAGCTCCAAGCCCCTGCTGCCGACGCTGTAGAGGATCTGTCTAAGTGGCTCATGCGTGATGCAGCCGCCCACTTTGCTGTCCGCAACCACCTGCCCATCACCTCCTCCCATGCTTTCTGCTGCTTGGGCTGTGTGACTGGCCTCCTGAGCAAGTGTCACAGTTTTTTCTGTATCGTAGGTTTCCCTTCATCGCACACAAAGGACGCCCACAGCCGAGCCACCAGGTCCCCCGCCTGCCCCAATACACACCCTCTCCGAACCACCATCGGCGTTAGAAGCCCCAGCGATGCCGGCTATTGGACCTCCTCCCCCGACTGCCGAGTAGTCCCTTCACTATCAACATTTACCTTCTCACACCTCAGCTCCTCGTTATTCCTTAGCGCCATCTGAAGATAGTTTTGCTTCCCCGCAACCGCCTACCCCACCCTGACCAGAGTAGTGGCCTCCGAGATATCCGCCGCCGTCACCTTCGTTAATAGCTTCGCTTTCCAGCCTTTCAGCACCGCCTCCCAAGCCAGGAGCGCCCACCTTGCAGTAGACGATCACCCCGTCTACTTAGTCAGCATCCACGTATCTTTCACTTTCCAGCTTCCGCCATACTCTTGCTGAATCATATCCTCCAACGTCATCCCTCTTAGGCATTCTGACCCTTTTTGCCTGTGGAAAGGGCTGCTTCCTCGGTAGTAACTACTGAACCACTTGTGTTCTTTCTCCATCTCCCACCTGTTTGCCGGCTCTGGCAGCTGCTTATCCCACATGAACGGCACCAGTGACCTCCAACGTGCGCTCCCATACGTCCACTTTGCAAGAATCTGTCAAAACATTATATGCTTTCTATCTTTCTAGGCTATGTAGGGGTTATCCTTAGAGGGCACGCCACGTTTCTCAACACTCTTGTACCCCCCCCCCCCCCCCCCCTTACCTAATCGACACTTCTTCTCTCTACTCTAATCACATATGGCTACTAGTTTAGGCTAGATTCTAACAGAATCGCCTTGTGCGTCTGCAACGTTGCCCACCCCAAGGGCATGTTCGCTGCTTCCTCCAGCAGCCACTGCTTCATCGGGTTCCCTTCCAGCAACCGAGCCCAGGCTCCATAGCGTCTGGCCGTTAAATCTCTCCGTCGGGTAAATAACTCCTAGCCCCCCGTCTTTCCTTCCCAGGTGGGCCAGTTCCTTGCTCCAGAGAATGAAATGCCTCTCCATGTCTGCATACCCCTTCGACGTGAATTGTGAAACAGCTTCAGAATCTTCTGCCAGATCTGCTTTGGCGGCAGGTACACCTGCGCTTAGAACAGCACCACTAGCTACTTCTGTATGTATTGGAGTATCTACGGATTCTAATGCCGTCGAAAGGCGAATCTTGCCTTACCGAGTTATACAATCTCCTTAGGCTGGGCGGCAGGAAAAGGTTGGCTGCCTGGGACCACTTTGGCTGGTTATGTTCGTGAGAGCCTAGCCGAGCCTTGGTTTGGGCGTCCTCGTTGCAGTAGAGCAGATCACCAGGGACGTTCATCAGTTGGTTCGGTTTCAGTTTGGTCATGTGACTCGCAGGAGTGAACTGGTCAACCCCCCCATCCTGTAGGTCAGCACCACTCACCAAGTTCGTAGAGAACGAGGGGAGGTAGAGACCTGACAGGGTGCCAGAAGGGGCTGCCGGACACGGTAAGACAGTGGAGAAGTGGGCAAGGACAGGACCCCCACAGGGGTTTGCCAGGGAGACCGCAACTGGCCGACTAAGCGGCGTGAGTGGGGTGCGGTCTCGAAAGAAGGAGCGAGAAGCACCCGAGTCAAGGGTGAACGTGTGGGAGGCCTGAGCCGACGTGGTACCTGAGAGAGCAGACTCACCAACACCTGGGGCAGAAGACTCACTAGCACCTAGAGCAGCAGCCTCACCAGCACCTAGAGTAGCAGTACCAATGCCCGGGTCAGGCGGAACATACAGGTAACAGTCACCCTCATCACTAGTAGACACAGCATACATGGCAGCAAGAATAGCATCATAATCAAGATCAAAGATAGCAACCCCCGACCTCTGCAGCTCTCCACTAGCGAGGGATCTCACTTGCGTCAGGGAACTGAAGACGCCAGGCGTCCGTCAGGCGGCCGAAGCAGCGCTGGGTGGGGTGCGGGCCCCCGCACTGCTCACCCGTCGTTCGCCGTTACACATGACGTAGGTACAAGGACCAGCACCCCCACCCCGCTGACGCGAAGCGTACCACTCACGAAGCTGCTGGGGGGACGGGGTCTCACGAGTGCGCTGCTGCTGCTGGCGCTGACCACCACCGGAGCCACCCCTCTGCGCAGAGCCGCCCCGACCTATCCCACCGCTGCCGCCGCCACCTCCGCCGCCGCCTCCTCCGCCTCCACTGCCGCCACCGACGCCCCCACCCCCGCCACCACTCCCACCACCACCCCCACCCCCTCCACCGCCTCCACCGCCACCTCCACCGCCCCTGCCAGCTCCTCCAGCACCCTTGCCCCCCTTGCCCTTGCCGGTGCGGCGTCTCCCGCTAGGGGCAGACGCAACTCCGACCGACTCGAGGCCAACGAGGTCGGCCGCAGCAGCAGAGGCAACAGAGGGCAGGAGGGGGGAGGGGGAACACCCCTCAAAGAAGGGAGTACGAGGGTCACCACGAGAGGCTCCTAAAGCGACTATGCTCTTCTCAGCTGCCAGGAGGCGCTCCTCGAGGAGGTCAACGGTGAGTGTGATGGGGCAAACAGAGAGGAAGTGGTCCCTGACCGAGCGAAGGGAGTCAGGGAGCCGGGTGACTATGTAGTAGAGGGTGATGTACATGGGGAGGGGGGTTCTTGGCGCAGAACTCAGCAGGGAGCGCAGCGCGATAGCGAGTGTCAGTAGTGCGAAGGTGCGTAACTAGGTCAACGACTGTGGAAAAGGCGGCGAGGTCAGGGAACAGGTACGGCAGCATGAGGCGACTAAGAGCAGCAGTGGCAGGGGAAGAGTAGCGTGCAACTACAACGTCGTACAGGGACTTAGCGCTCTTATACTGACCAAAGTGTGCGCGCTCAGAGGACGACAAGTGACTACGAACAGCAAGACGGGCAGCAGCATCACGTGTGGCCCACTGTGAGCGAACAGTGCTGTCAGCATCGGCAAGAGGGGCAAGAGAGGCGCCAGACGTGAGATCGGACAGGGAGAGACCATCTGTTCTATCGCACTGTAGGAGAAGCTGTAGGTCATCGACCCAGACCTCAAAGTCGACAGCCCGACCCTCAGCATCAAAAGTGAGAACATTAGGAGCAGCCATGGCAGCAGTGGCAGCAGCAAGCTAGCAGTAAGAGCAGGGCGGTGGCAGAGGCGCTGCTCAGGAGTGCTCTTACCAGGGCGGGTAGGTAGAGGCCCGCAGGTGGTGAGGCAGGGCCGAGGCGCGCCGGCAGAGACAGGGCCGCAACAGTGGCGGCGGCGGCAGCGACAGCGGCTGTGGCGGCGGCTGCGGCTCGACAGTTGCGGCGGCTGCTGCTGTAGTCAATGGCCGCGGCGACCGGGGCCTCGGCTGTGGCTGCTGCGGCGGCTGCTGTCTCGGCTGCGGCGGCGGCGGCTGCGGCTTCGGGAGCGGCAGCGGCGGCGGCAACGGCGGCGGCGGTCGGCAGCAGAGGCGGCTGCAGTCGGTAGGGGCTGTGGCTGCAGCGGTAGAGGTGGCTGCTGCTGCTGCTGGGACCGGGGAGGGGCCGCGTAGGGCGGCGACGGGGCCACGAAGGGGTCACGAGGGGCCGAGAAGAGCGGGGACGGGGCCGCAACGGGCGGCGACGGGGCCGAGAAGGGCGGCGACGGAGCCGCGAAGGGCGGAGACGGGGCCGCAACGGGCGGCGACGGGGCCGCGAGGGGCGGTGACGGAGCCGCTGAAGGCGGCGACGGGGCCGCGAAGGGTGGCGACGGGGCCGTAACGGGCGGCGACGGGGCCGCGAAGGGTGGCGACGGGGCCGTAACGGGCGGCGACGGGGCCGCGAGGGGCGGAAACGGAGCCGCGAGGGTCGGCGACGGGGCCGCTAGGGGCGGCGACGAGGCCGCGAAGGGTGGCGACGGGGCCGCTAGGGGTGGCGACGGGGCCGCGAGGGGCGGCGACGGGCCGCGAAGGGCGGCGACGGGGCCGCTAGGGGTGGCGCGAGGGACCGTGAGAGGGGCCTCTAGGAGGGTGCGACGGGCCGCGAAGGGCAGGGGACGCGACGAGAGGGCGGCCTACGGGGCGACTCGCGCTCCGGTCAGAAAAAAAAAATCGATTTTCGGTGGTGGGCCCTAGGAAGCGTTCCCACTAGGGAACCTGCTCTGATACCATGTGAAGAAATGAGGAATGATTGACTAAGGGAAAAGGTTGGGTACAAGTACAAACCTAGAAATGTGTTGTACCCCATATGTGCTACCCCACTATAGTCTACACAGGCTAAGTCATACAAGACTTACACAGACATGCATTGCTAATGCAATGAATGAATGAGTATAGATGAAGATACACACATACACACACACACACACACACACACACACAAAGAGAAACCCCAACTCACACCAGAACAAAGTCAAAACAATAACAAGAGAAGGTGAAAAACAAGATACAACAAGCATAATAATAAAGAATTATGCGAATCACCACTACTCTTCCCACTTTGCAGACTGAACTTGGCTTCCTGAAAGGTGCAATATGATTTTCGATGTAGAGGAAATGGGAAAGCAAAACAAGGGAGGACAGGAGAGAAATGACATTGAAAGTGAAAAAGGAGCAGAAGAGAATGCAGCGCATCACCGACGCAAGAACAAACCGCCAAACCGAAATGCAAATACAACACAAAATAACAGAAATCGAAGCAAAACGGAAGGAAAAACACGAGTTAACAGAAACAACAAAAAAGAACCTACAAACCAAGTACTGATCTGCTCCAGCCTATAAGGCAGATTAGTACTTGACACGAGAAATTAAGTTTAGTCAAGGAGGGAGGGAGGGATGGAGTGAAGGAGGGAGGGATCAAGAAAGGGAAGCAGCTATTTTCTTTCTCTTAACAATCAACTATGCCATGCTCCCGCTCCTTCTCCCTATCTCTGTTGTCAGATTTATATGACATAGTTGCTGTAGGCTATAGTGGGGTAGCACATATGGGGTACAGGGTTTCTAGGGTTGTATTTGTACCCAATCTTTCCTTAGTCATTTCATTCCTGTTTTCTTTACTTCACATGGTATAGAGCGGGTCCTACCTTAGGACCGTTTTTTTTTTTAGGGCCCACCGAAGCGCGCCCCGAGGCGCGCCTTTTTTTTTAGCGACCCCCTCGGGTCGCCTTTTCCCTCGCGGCCCCGCTGTCCCTCAGACGCGGCCCCGCCACCTCTCCTGATCGCGGCCCCGCCGCCTGTTTGACGCGGCCTCGCCGCCTACCCTGACGCGGCTCCGCCGCCTCCCCTGACGCGGCCCCGCCGCCTCCCCTGACGCGGCTCCGCCGCCTCTCCTGACGCGGCCCCGCCGGCTGTCTGACGCGGCCCTGCTGCCTTCCCTGACGCGGCTCCCCCGCCTCCCCTGACGCGGCACCGCCGCCTCCCCTGACGCGGCCCTGCCGCCTCCCCTGACGCGGCTCCGCCGCCTCTCCTGCCGGCCCGCCACTGCACCTGCCGGCCCGCCGCTGCACCTGCCGGCCCGCCACTGCACCCTACGGCCCGCCGCTGCACCTGCCGGCCCGCCACTGCACCTGCCGGCCCGCCGCTGCACCCAGCGGCCTGCCGCCTCTGACGGCCTCGCCGCTGCACCTGCCGGCCTCGCTGCTGCACCTGCCGGCCCGCCACTGCACCCTACGGCCCGCCACTGCACCCTACGGCCCGCCGCCTGCACCTGCCGGCCCGCCGCTGCACCTGCCGGCCCGCCACTGCACCTGCCGGCCCGCCGCTGCACCTGCCGGCCCGCCACTGCACCGGTCAACCCGCCGCTGCACCTGACGGACCCACCCCTGCATCTCCTGGCCGAGCCGCCTCAGCAGCCGAACCGCCTGTGAGCCGAGCCGCCCGACGCCGAGCCGCCCGGGACCCGAGCCGCCCTGCCGCCGAGCCGCCCAGGAGCCGAGCCGCCCTGCACCCGAGCCGCCCAGCCGCCGAGCAGCCCGGGAGCCGAGCCGCCCTGCGCCCGAGCCGCCCAGCAGCCGAGCCGCCCAGCACCCGAGCCGCCTTTCTGCATACCTACACGACCTGCCCTGCCTGGTGAGCACAGTCCCAATGACACTGCGAGCTCTTTCCCTGCTGCTTGCACTGCGTCGCTGTCGTCGCCATGGCTACCCCTAGTGTCCTAGCTTTTGACGCTGAGGGTCGCGCCATTGATTTTGAGGTCTGGTTAGACGACCTGCAGCTGTTCTTACAGTGCGACAGGGCTGACGACCTTTCTCTCTTTGATCTCACCTCTGGCGCCTCTCCTGCTCCTGCTGCTGATGCTGATCCCGCTGTCCGCTCTAAGTGGGCCACCCGCGATGCTGCTGCACGTCTTGTTGTGCGTCGCCACCTCCCTACCTCTGAGCGTGCGCACTTCAGTCAGTACAAGAGTGCTCAGACCTTGTACGACGCTGTGGTTGCGCGCTACTCCTCCCCTGCCACTGCTGCACTGAGCCGTCTCATGCTTCCCTACCTCTTTCCTGACCTCTCTGCCTTTCCCGTTGTCGCTGACCTCATTACGCACCTCCGCACTAGTGACACTCGCTACCGCGCCGCCCTTCCTGCTGAGTTCTGCGCTAAGAACCCCCCCCCCATGTACATCGCTCTCTACTACGTAGTCGCGCGCCTCCCTGACTCCCTTCGAGTCGTCAGGGACCACTTTCTCGCAGTCTGTCCCACCACCCTCACCGTCGACCTCCTCGAGAAGGCCCTCCTCACAGCGGAGAAGAGCATCGTCGCTGTAGGTGCTTCTCGTGGTGACCCTCGCACCCCCATCTTTGAGGGGTGCTCTCCTTCCCCCTTGCTGCCCTCTGTTGCCTCTGCTGCTGCTGCCGACCTGCTTGGTCTTGAGTCGGTCGGCGCGGCGTCTGCCCCTAGTGGGAGACGTCGCTCCAGCAAGGGCAAGGGGGGCAAGGGCGCGGGTGGAGCTGGAGGGGGCGGTGGCGGTGGCGGCGGTGGCGGCGGAGGGAGTGGGGGTGGCGGCAGGACTAGTGGCGGGGGTGGTGGTGGTGGTGGCAGCAGCGGCGGAGACGGTGGTGGTGGTGCCAGCGGCGGTGGTGGGGGCAGCGGCGGAGGTGGAGGCGGCGGAGGTGGAGGCGGTGGAGGCGGCAGCGGAGGAGGCAGTGGTGGTGGAGGGGGTGGATCTGGTCGGGGTGGTACCCAGCAGCGTAGCGGCGGTGGTGGTGGCCAGCGCTCGCAGCGGCAGCAGCAGCAGCGCTCTCGGGACATCCCTTCGCCTCAGCAGCTTCGTGAGTGGTACGCTGGGCGTCAGAGGGGTGGGGGTACTGGTCCCTGCACCTACGTTCTTCGTTCCGGCGACCGCGCGGGTGAGCAGTGTGGGGGTGCCCACGCCACCCAGCGCTGCTTTGGCCGCCTGACGGACGCCTGGCGTCAGCAGTTCCCTGGGGCTAGTGAGATCCCTCGCTGGGATGAGCTTCTCAGGGCTGGTGTAGCGATCTTTGATCTTGATTTTGATGCTATCCTTACTGCTATGTATGTTGTGGATTATAGTGAGGAGAATGAGGGTTACCGCTGTTTCCAGCCCGGCCCGGGCATTGGTACTGCTGCGCCAGGTGCTTGTGAGGCTGCTGCTCTAGGTGCTAGTGCGTCTGCGCTCTCAGGTACTGGTGAGACTGCGCTCTCAGGTACTGAGTCGTCCTCGTCCTCCCTCACTTTCACACTTGACTCCGGAGCTTCTCGCTCCTTCTTTCGAGACCGCACTACCCTTACGCCGCTCGGCCGGCCGGTTGCAGTCTCCCTTGCTGACCCCTCTGGGGGTCCTGTCCTGTCTCACTTCTCCACTGTCCTCCCGTGTCCGGCTGCCCCTTCGGGCACCCAGTCGGGTCTGTACCTTCCCTCGTTCTCTACGAACTTGGTGTGTGGAGCGGACCTGCAGGATGTGGGTGTTCACCAGTTCACTCCTGCGAGTCAGCGGGTGACCCACTGCACGGAGGCACGCACAGGCCGACACCTGGCCACGTTCTCGCGTCGGCCGGGGTCGATTCTCTACACCCTGACCGTTGAGTCTCCTCCTGTCCCTGCGTCTGGTCAGGTGGCTGCGTCGGGTCAGGTACTTGCTGCTGCGTCCCGGTCAGGTCCTGAGTCTGCCCCCTGTTCTTGTCGCCTCCTGTCTCACGAGACTCTCCTGTGGCACCACCGTCTTGGCCACCCCTCCTTGCCCCGTCTTCGGAGCATGGCTTCCCGTGTCCTTGTCTCTGGTCTTCCCCAGTCTCTCCCTCCTCTCCCCTCCGGGCCAGGACCTTCCTGTGTCCCCTGTGTCGAGGGTCGCCTCCGGGCTACTCCTCACTCCTCCCACTTCCCCCCGACAGAGGCTCCCCTGCAGACGCTTCACATGGATGTGTGGGGCCCAGCCCCCGTCCGTGGGCAGGGTTACGAGCGCTACTTCCTGTTGGTGGTTGACGACTACTCGCGTTACACCACAGTCCTCCCCTTGCGCAGCAAGGGTGCGGTCACTGAGGTGCTGATCGACTGGATCCGCGAGGCTCGTCTCCAGCTCAGGAAGAGCTTCGGCTTGGACTTTCCTGTTCTGCGTCTGCACTCTGACAGAGGCGGAGAGTTCTCTTCTCGCCTTCTGCGAGACTACTGTCGTGCACGGGGGATCCGCCAGACCTTCACGCTTCCGGACTCACCACAGCAAAATGGGATTGCTGAGCGCCGCATTGGCATGGTCATGGATGTCGCTCGTACGTCCATGATGCATGCGGCTGCCCCCCATTTTCTGTGGCCGTTTGCGGTGAGGTACGCGGCGCATCAGCTCAACCTTCACCCCCGGGTCTCTCGGCCTGCGATGTCCCCAGCCTTGCTGTGGACGGGGAAGGTTGGCGATGCGTCTGTGTTCCGTGTCTGGGGATCTCGGGCGTTTGTCCGCGACTTGTCTGCGGACAAGCTGTCCCCTCGTGCTGCTCCCTGTGTCTTCCTTGGCTTCCCCACTGACGCCCCAGGGTGGCAGTTTTACCACCCCTCCTCTTGTCGTGTTCTGTCCTCCCAGGACGTCACGTTCGACGAGTCAGTCCCCTTCTACCGTCTCTTCCCCTACCGCACTCCTTCCCTCCCCCCTCCCCCGGACTTCCTTGTGCCGGTTCCCCCCTCAGGTTCCTGCTCCCTCAGGTGTGTCCCAGGTAGACGCCGTTGACCCGGTCGAGGTTACTGGTGACTCTGGTGCTGCTGCGGGTGCTGAGCCTGGGGGTGCTGACTCTGGGGGTACTGTGCGCGGGGGTGCTGAGCCTGGGGGTGCTAGTGCTGGGGGTGCTGGGCCTGAGGGTGCTACTGCGGTGGGTGCGGAGCCTGGGGGTGCTGAGCCGGGGGATGCTGTGCCTGGAGGTGCTGGGTCTGGGGGTGCTGGGTCGGGAGCTGCTGAGCCTGGGGGTGCTGAGCTGGGAGCTGCTGAGCCTGGGGGTGTTGCGCCTGGAGGTGCTGAGCCTGGGGTTTCTCCTGCTGCTGCATCTCGCCGGGAGCCCCTCTCTCCACAGGAGCTGCGCGAGTGGTTCGCTCGCCGCTGGAGGCGTGCTGCTGAGTCTGGAGGTGCCGCTGGAGCTGGAGCTAGAGCTTCTTCGACCGTCAAGGGTGCGGGTGCTGCCGATCCCGGAGCTGCTGGACCTGCGGGTCCTCCTGGAGCTGGAGCTGCTGAGGGCGTTCGTGCTGAGCCTACTGCTGTTGGTCCTGCCGCTGGAGGTGTGGGTGGCGCTGGTGCTGTCGCTGAGGGTGCTGGTGCTGTCCTTGCTGAGTCTGGAGCCGCCGCGCGGCCTCGGCCGTACTTCGTTCCGCTCCTTCAGCAGGTTCTTGGTCTTTCTCCTCCAGTAGAGGGTCCACCGCCTGTCCAGTTGCAGTCCTTGCTGGAGCCTTCCTCTCCACTGCCTGCTCCCTCTCCTTACACTGGTCCTACTGGAGGTCTTGCTGAGCGTCGTGAGCCTGCGTCTCGTCCCGCGTCGCCTTTTCGTGCTGCTCGCGCTAGTGGTCGCAGTTCGCGTCAGCGTCCTCCTCCTGTCCCTGGCACGCATCGGATGTCTCTGCGTCCGTCCACTGCTCCTCTGCGTGCCCCTTTGCCTTCTCCTCTTGAGTCCTCTCTTCCTGCGCTTGCCGACCCTGAGTCGGACTCTCGTCGCGCTGCGAGTCCTACTGTCACGCGTCTGCTTGCTACTGTCGTCACTGACCCCTCTTTTGAGTCCACTGCTGCGTCTGCTCTAGTCGCTGAGCTCGTTGACTTTGCTGCTCGCTGTCGTCTCGACTACGCTGCTAGTCTTGTTGCTGAGTCTGCGTCTGTCTGTCCTCCGTCCGTCGGGGGTGAGTGTGCTCTGGGCACGGACGTCCTAGAGGACAGGCAGGAGGAGTTACAGTGTCTAGCGGCTGCTTCACCTCATCTCGCGTCTGTACTGCTTGCCCCTGAGGGAGACCCGGATGCACTAGACATCCCGACTCCGCGTTCTTACGCGGAGGCCGTAGAGGGTCCCTACTCCTCTCAGTGGCAGGCAGCTATGGATGTAGAGATGGCTTCCTGGAAGTCCACAGGCACCTACGTTGACGCGGTTCCCCCTCCTGGGGCGAACATCGTCAGTGGCATGTGGATCTTCAGGGTGAAGCGGCCGCCGGGCTCTCCACCTGTCTTCAAGGCACGGTACGTTGCTCGTGGCTTCAGTCAGCGGCAGGGAGTTGACTACTTTCAGACCTTCTCTCCCACCCCGAAGATGACTACTCTTCGGGTGCTGCTGCACATAGCCGCTCAGCGCGACTACGAGCTTCACTCTCTCGACTTCAGCACTGCGTTCTTGCAGGGTAGCCTGCACGAGGAGATCTGGCTTCGCCGTCCACCTGGCTTCACTGGGACTTTCCCTCCTGGCACTCAGTGGAGCCTCCGACGGCCAGTCTACGGTCTCCGCCAGGCACCGCATGAGTGGCACGACACACTGAGGACTACGCTTGCGGCTCTTGGGTTTGCTCCTTCTACTGCTGACCCGTCGCTGTTTCTTCGCACCGACACTTCCCTGCCGCCGTTCTACATCCTTGTGTACGTCGACGACTTGGTCTTTGCCACAGCGGACACTGCTGGACTCGCCTACGTGAAGTCCGAGCTGCTGAAGAGACACACGTGCACAGACCTGGGTGAACTGCGCAGCTACTTTGGCTTGCAGATCACTCGGGACAGAGCACGCCGCACCATTACCTTGACTCAGTCACACATGGTGCAGCAGGTCCTTCAGCGCTTTGGCTTCACGTACTCTTCGCCTCAGGCCACTCCTCTGCCTACTCACCACTCACTCTCAGCTCTGCCTTCGGATGAGTCCGTAGAGTCGAGTGGTCTGTATGCAGAGCTTGTTGGCTGCCTCATGTACCTGATGACCTGCACACGACCTGACCTTGCATACCCTCTGAGCATTCTTGCACGCTATGTTGCTCCTGGGAGACACAGACCGGAGCACATGGCTGCAGCGAAGAGGGTATTGCGCTACCTGTGCAGTACGTCGGGCATGGGGCTAGTGCTTGGAGGGCGGAGTCCAGTGGTCCTTACGGCCACGCGGACGCTTCTTGGGCTGACGACCAGGCTACGCAGCGGTCGTCACAGGGTTACACCTTCAGCCTTGGTTCCGGCTCTGTCTCGTGGCGGTCTACTCGCTCGTCTTCGGTTCTCGGCTCCAGTTGTGAGGCTGAGATCTACGCCGGGGCCATGGCTGCACAGGAGCTTCGCTGGCTCACCTACCTGCTGACTGACCTTGGAGAGCCGCCTCGTTCTCCTCCAGTGCTGTACGTAGACAACAAGGCTATGCTGGCCTTGTGTCGAGAGCAGCGCTTGGAGCACAGAACGAAGCACATTGCTCTCCGCTACTTCCTTGCTCGTGAGCTGCAGCAGCGTGGTCAGTTGCGACTTGCGTACGTGGCCTCTGAGGCCAACATTGCTGATGTGTTCACCAAGGCACTCGCGCCTTGTGACCATCAGCGCTTTTGCACCCAGCTGGGTCTTGTGCCTGTCTTGCCTCACTTGCTCTCCTCTTGACTTCACTTGTACTGTGACATATATATATGCCTGCTCTTGTTTGTCTAGTTTTATATATATGTCTCTACTCCTGCATGTGAACTGGCCTCTGGCCCTACTCTTGTACTCGGACTGTGTGGTGACTTTGTGATCCACCCTGAGCTTGCTTTGCTTTGCTTGACTGGTCTTGTGACCCCTTGTTCTCCCCCACTTTGCCTATGGGGGTGTGTCAGATTTATATGACATAGTTGCTGTAGGCTATAGTGGGGTAGCACATATGGGGTACAGGGTTTCTAGGGTTGTATTTGTACCCAATCTTTCCTTAGTCATTTCATTCCTGTTTTCTTTACTTCACATCTGTTTCTCTCTTTTGTTCATGTCTTTTTTTTTTAAGAAAAAACGGAAGATAGGGTAAGGAAACAAAGATTGACACAATAGAATAGATGGAACAGTAAAGAAAGGAAAACATTGAGGTAAACCAAACACTAGCTATGAGGCAGAAAAGCTGAAAAAAATGCACCACGGGCGGCTTTACATCTCTGAATGACGACGCTGTTGCACTCTACGGCCACGGTAACAAGCACCGGCAATCGGAAACGCAAAAGAGAAGGAGAAAAGTAGATAAGGAAATAGATAGCCAAAGGAATCGGGGTGAGAAGGTAGAGAATATAATACGCGTGAAGACTAACGAAAACTATGAACGGGGGAGAAATACATGAGGAGAACAGACAACTAGTCAAGGAGGCGGAAAGAAACGTGCTTTGGAAAAACGACCAGAAAAACGACCATGACTGGAAAACGAAACCAACAGAAACCATGTGGAGTCGACTATATACTTCCTCAAGCTAAATAAAATGCAATCTAGGAAATAATCGGACATACCTGTGTGATCCAGAGAGAAACTACGCAAGAACATAGCCTCTGATTGGAAGAGGAAGCGAGCGAGAGGAAGCAGCAAGAAGAAAGGAAGAAATGAAACCCTAACAAATGCAAACTTTGTCGCAAAACTAACTGTGTGACATGTGACACGCAAGATAATAAGCAGGGCAGGTAGCGTAGTCGATTGGGTTTGAATGCGTATCTGAATGTTCATAGGTTCGAGATATAGGCATCATTTCAACTGCAGAGGATTACTTGCGCATCAGAGGTTCTTTTCTACAATTCTTATTTTAATAAGCTTCACAACCCTATGACGACTGTCAAAACATATTGTTATGTTCATCTTACTCTAGGTTGTGTAGGGGTCACACCTTAGAGGATACAACCCAACTCTCTCGACTTGTACCCCCTCCCTCTTACCTAATCAACCATCCTTCCTAGTATTCTAACATGGTTTTAAGAGCTAGGACGTTCCTAGCCTAGGACCGTAATTAAGGGCCCAGCACATTCGTTTTCACCCGCCCGACCGTTAGTTTCTGCCCTGCCTAGCGTTTCGCACTGCCCTGCCCCTTTCTGCCGTACGCAGCCCGTACAATCCACGTAGGCCCGAGCACAGCCCGTACAGCCCACGTCAGGCCGTCGCGCAGCCCATACAGTACGCGAAGGCCCGTCACGAAGCCCGTACAGCACGCGTAGGCCCGTCGCGAAGCCCGTACAGCCTGCACCAAGCCGTCGCGCAGCCCGTACAGCCCACGTCAGGCCCGCACGCAGCCCGTACAGCCCGCGCCAGGCCCGCGCGCAGCCCTTACAGCTCGCGCCAGGCCTGCAAGCAGCTCGTACAGCCCGCGCCAGACCCGCACGCAGCCCTTACAGCCCATGCATGGCCCGCACGCGGCCCGTGTTACTGCTGCAATCGCTGCTGCTGCGCCTGAACTGCTGCTGCAGTACTTCTGCCGCCTGCACTGCCCTGCTACTACTGCTGCTACTTGCTGCAGCTGCTCCTCCTTGCAGCTGCTGCTGCTGCTACTTGCTGCAGCTGCTCCTCCTTGCTGCTGCTGCTGCTGCTGCTACTTGCTGCAGTTGCTCCTCCTTGCTGCTGCTGCTCCTCCCTGCTGTTGCTGCTGCTGCTGCTTGCCGCTGCTGCTCTGCCACCTGTCCAAGCCGCGCCGCCCAACCCGAGCTGTCACTGCTGCTACTGCTGCAACTACTGCTGCTACTGCTGCAACTACTGCTGCTACTGCTGCAACTACTGCTGCTACTGCTGCAACTACTGCTGCTACTGCTGCAACTACTGCTGCTACAGCTAGTGCTACTGCTGCTGCTGTTGCTGCTAATACTGCACTTGCTACAATTGCTACTGCTGCCACTGCTACTGCTGCTATGGCTAACCTGTCAGTTCTTACGTTCGACGCTGAGGGCCGCGCGATTACCTTTGATGTCTGGCTCGACGATCTCCAGCTGTTCCTGCAGAGCGAGTCTAAGGATGACGTTTCCCTGTTTTTATACACTGAGGGAAAGCTCCAAGCCCCTACTGCCAACGCTGTAGAGGATCTGTCTAAGTGGCTCATGCGTGATGCAGCTGCCCGCCTTGCTGTCCACAACCACCTGCCCATCACCTCCTCCCATGCTTTCTGCTGCTTGGGCTGTGTGACTGGCCTCCTGAGCAAGTGTCGCAGTTTATTCTGTACCGTAGGTTTCCCTTCATCGCACACAAAGGACGCCCACAGCCGAGCCACCAGGTCCCCCGCCTGCCCCAATACACACCCTCTCCGAACCACCATCGGCGTTAGAAGCCCCAGCGATGCCGGCTATTGGACCTCCTCCCCCGACTGCCGAGTAGTCCTCTCACTATCAACATTTACCTTCTCACACCTCAGCTCCTCGTTATTCCTTAGCGCCATCTGCAGATAGTTCTGCCTCCCCGCAAGCGCCTGCCCCACCCTGACCAGAGTAGTGGCCTCCGAGATATCCGCCGCCGTCACCTTCGTTCATAGCTTCGCTTTCCAGCCTTTCAGCACCGCCTCCCAAGCCAGGAGCGCCCACCTTGCAGTAGACGATCACCCCGTCTACTTAGTCAGCATCCACGTATCTTTCACTTTCCAGCTTCCGCCATACTCTTGCTGAATCATATCCCCCAACGTCATCCCTCTTAGGCATTCTGACCCTTTTTGCCTGTCGAAAGGGCTGCTTCCTCGGTAGTAACTACTGAACCACTTGTGTTCTTTCTCCATCTCCCACCTGTTTGCCGGCTCCGGCAGCTGCTTATCCCACATGAACGGCACCAGTGACCTCCAACGTGCGCTCCCATACGTCCACTTTGCAAGAATCTGTCAAAACATTATATGCTTTCTATCTTTCTAGGCTATGTAGGGGTTATCCTTAGAGGGCACGCCACGTTTCTCAACACTCTTGTACCCCCCCCCCCCCCCCCTTACCTAATCGACACTTCTTCTCTCTACTCTAATCACATATGGCTACTAGTTTAGGCTAGATTCTAACAGAATCGCCTTGTGCGTCTGCAACGTTGCCCACCCGAAGGGCATGTTCGCTGCTTCCTCCAGCAGCCACTGCTTCATCGGGTTCCCTTCCAGCAACCGAGCCCAGGTTCCATAGCGTCTGGCTGTTAAATCTCTCTGTCGGGTAAATAACTCCTAGCCCCCCGTCTTTCCTTCCCAGGTGGGCCAGTTCCTTGCTCCAGAGAATGAAATGCCTCTCCATGTCTGCATACCCCTTCGACGTGAATTGTGAAACAGCTTTAGAATCTTCTGCCAGATCTGCTTTGGCGGCAGGTACACCTGCTGTAAGGAAATTCCCTTTTCCTTACTTCGCGTCCCTGCCCAGCGCGTACGTCATTGTAGCACCTCAGTCAGCACCGTTACCACTCGCGACCATCGCATCATTCATCATCCCGCCTTTTTCGCACATCGCATCCCGACCTCACGGCTCGGCTGGTAACCCGCGCTCCGGGCCTACGCTTCGACATTTTCCCAACCTCAGTCTCAGGCTCGACGCGCGACAACCACAGTCCATTACCGTTACCACTATTGTTTCGCTATATAATCCTTCGCTCATTGTACTTTTGCTTCGATAGTGCAATTCTCGTTCGTTCACTCAATTGCACACGTAACACTTGGTATTCAGAGCCTACGATCTCATCTCGGACCGCATCCACACCTTCGCTTCCCACTATCTCAATTTTTGGGGGGGGGTAGACGTCTCTCAGCGACACAGCACCGCCGCTCGAAGTGCTCTCTCGCAAGCACGCACGGCCACGACCGAGGCTCTCGCTGAGCTTGCCCGACACCCCCGCCATGGCCGACCTCAATCTCGCCACGTTGACGCAGGAGCAACTCGATCGTCTTGTGCGACAATTGGAGGATTCGGCGCTTGAAATCGCGACGCTCACGGCGGAACGTGACTCCGCTCGTCAACAGTCAACGGTGAATGCTCCGACAACATCCCACGCACCAACCAATATCTCTGTACATTCGGAGGAGCCGATTATCATTTCATCCGGCACACCAACGCAACACAACAGCACGGGACAGCGTTCAGGCGCAGCCAGTGACGGCGCAGCCCAACCGATGCCCGGCATGGGAGGGAACAGGAGCACGCTAAGCCCACGGGAGCCCCGAGAAGCCCGTCGGCACGTGGAGTTTGCGACGACAAGTGGTGAAAACGCCATGATGGCCCCAATGCCACTCAAGCCGCAACGCCCGCCCTGCTTCGACCCAAGCCAACGCGGCGGCCCGACAGTTCAATCGTGGGTCTTCACGATGAATGTGTTTTTCGACGCCAACTACGTCGAGTCGGACGCCGCCAAGATTCGGTATGCGGTTTCACTACTCAGGGGCCCCGCCATGGACTGGTGGCGAGTCATCGTGATGTCGCCACGCGCCTACGAGCCACCGTCGCACGAGGAAGGGCCCTCGGGTCCAGCTGTCACCTGGAGTTCGTTCTGCGAAACAGCCCAATACAGCACGTGGGATGCGTGGTGTGCAGGGCTTCGGGCGCGTTTTGAGCCGATCGCGGCTTCAATTTCGGCGCGTCAGAAACTGCGCACTTGGCGCCAGCTCGGGTCGGTTCAAGACTACACCAGCGGTTTTCTCGCACTTTGCGAACAGGTCGGCTACATGCACGAGGCGGAGCGGGTGGACCGTTACGTCGGAGGGCTGAAGCCGGACATATCGTACGAGAGAATGCTACGCGGGCTATCGAATTTCAACGAAATCCTCGCGCTCGCCGAGAAAATCGATATCCTACGCCGACCGAGACCGGGGTCCTATTTCGGACATCGCCCTCGGGGACCGATCGAGCACGCCACTGTACATGCCGTCGCAACGAATGCAGCTGCCACGCCATTTAGAGGGCGCTGCTTTGCTTGCAACCGGCCGGGCCATCGCAAGAGCGAATGTCCAGAGGAGCTGAGACGTCGAGGAGCAGAGCAGGGGAAGGAGTCTCGGAGGCAGGGAAACGCCAGCAGTCAGTAGAAGTTGGGCCAACTACTGACGAGACTGCCTGCTCGCCCAACCACACCGACCCTCACCAAGTTATAGTACCGATTCACGCCATCGATCGGGCTCGGATGAATAAGGAGGGTACAGCGACGGATTGCCCGGTACTGATCTACGGGAAAATACAGGGAGCAGCAGTAAAAATCTCCATTGACGGAGGAGCAAGTCACAGCTTAGTTAATACTGCAACCGCACGGAAATTACAGTTAACACTTAACCGATGTTTACCTGAGATAGATGCACGCTTAGTCGACGGCACGCCATTGGCCATACGAGAAAAGGTGGAGCGAGTAAAAGTCCGCTGCGGGGGAAACTTCGGGTTTACACAGGAAATGCTCGCAACGACGCTGGATGGGCACGACATTTTACTGGGACGTGATTGGCTGCGACGGTACAACCCACGAATCGACTGGACGACGGGGAGCTGCACAGTGCGAAGTAGCGGTAACTGGGTCGTCCTACCTCGCTGGCGGTCACCCGAATCTTCGACAGTCCAGGTCAACGCCATCGCGATGAAACGGGCTGTCGCTGCTGGAGCTGACGTGTACGCAGTGGATATCGCAGTGGTAGAAAAAGACGAGCAGCAGAACGATTTACAGAAACTGCTAGCAGCCGTACCGACCGAATTACAAGCACTACTGAAACGGTTCCCGGGGATATTTCCGGATGATTTACCACAGGGACTGCCACCTCAGCGAGCGCACGACCATAGGATCGAGCTAGAACCAGGGGCACAGCCAACAGTACAGCGGCAATTTCGACTGACACAGCCCGAGCTCGACGAGTTAAGGAAGCAGTTAGATTACCTGTTAGAGAAGCAGTTTATTCGCCCAAGCTCGTCACCGTTCGCCGCACCCATACTGTTCACACCGAAAAAAGACGGAGGTTTTCGCATGTGCATCGACTACCGAGCGCTTAACCGAGTAACAGTCAAATCGCGATACCCCATCCTCCGCGCCGACGAACTCATTGACCAACTGCGAACGGCACGTGTCTTTTCGAAAATAGATTTACGGGGAGGTTACCATCAAATTCGGGTCGAACCATCGGACTGCGCAAAAACAGCATTTAGGACTAGGTACGGGTCATTCGAGTATACAGTAATGCCTTTCGGGTTAACGAACGCGCCTGCGACTTTTCAGATGACCATGAACGAGGCGTTTAGACCGCTTTTAGATAAATGCGTGATCGTTTACCTCGACGATATCCTCGTTTACAGTCGGGATAAGCAGCAACACTTAGCAGACCTCGAAGCAGTTTTTAAGGTTTTAGAGGAACATCGGCTGCTCACCAAAGGCTCCAAGTGCGAGTTCTTTAGGGATAGGCTAGAGTTTTTAGGTCACGTCATTTCCGAGGCTGGGGTTGAGATCGACCCAAAGAAGCTGGATACGGTAAAAGCGTGGCGCCCCCCGACAAACATCACGGAACTGCAGAGTTTTTTAGGGTTTGTTAATTATGTTCGACGGTTCGTGCCCGACATGGCACGTTTAACAGCCCCACTAACTGATTTACTGCGTAAGGGGGTCACTTTTACGTGGGGGGAGAAAGAGCATGCTGCCTTCTCTGCCCTAAAAAACGTCCTTTGTTCACCACCCGTTCTACGTATCGCTGATCCCCACCGCCCTTTCGAAGTGGTTACCGACGCAAGTGACATCGCCATCGGAGCTGTACTGTTACAGGACTTCGGCAACGGCCTCCAACCCATCGCCTACGAATCACGCAAACTACATCCGCCTGAGCGAAATTATCCGATACACGACCGCGAAATGCTCGCGATCGTGCATGCATTCAAAGTTTGGCGCTGCTACTTGACTGGCGCAGACGTGACAGTACGGACAGACCACCGATCTCTACAGTACCTCCGCGCACAGCCCCACCTCAACCCACGACAGATTCGATGGCTCGATTTCCTCGAGTCGAATTTTCACTATACGGTCACATACAAAAAAGGAGCATCGAATATCGCCGACGCACTGACCCGCCCCACTGCCCAGATCCACGCGATACTACTCGCCCAGACCAGCCCACTGCTTACCGGCCTATTTACCCACGGATATCAAACAGACTCGTTCTTTACAGGAGGCAACTCACAGCAATTCGCAGCGGCAAAAGGAGTCTATTACGTAAAAACTGGAACCGACCGCATCTGGGTACCGGGATACACGCTGCTGCGGGAACTACTGTTACAGGAAGCACACGATGGAGTTACCTCGGGACATTTCGGGGTAGAAAAAACACGGCAGCAGCTGCAGCGGTACTACTACTGGCCAGAAATGTTGACCGATGTGCAACGACACGTGGCATCGTGTCCCACTTGCCAGCTCATGAAGACAAGCAGGAAGCGACCAGCGGGGCAATTACAACCCATCCCGCCTCCAGAGCGTGCTTGGCAGCAGGTGACGATGGACTTCGTCACGGGGTTACCAGCTGGGGCGAGTGGGAATGACGGGATCCTGGTCGTCGTCGATCGACTAACGAAAATGGCTCATTTCGCAGCATGCAGGAAATCCATCACAGCCGAAGAAACCGCCCGACTATTCATCTCCACCGTCGTACGACTGCACGGGATACCCGCGTCAATCATCAGCGACAGGGACACGAAATTCACCAGCAACTTCTGGCGAAACCTGTGGCAACAGTTCGGCACACGCTTACAGTTCAGTTCATCCTATCACCCCGAAACCGACGGACAGACGGAACGGACAAATCAGACCATGGAGCAGCTGATTCGAGCCACGTGCGACGACCCGAATACGTGGGAACAGCAACTGCCACTCATTGAGTTCGCATACAATAACGCACCATCAGCCACGACGCAACAATCGCCGTTTTATCTAAATTACGGACAGGACCCAACAGTACCCATGACACCGAATCCCGACAACCCCGTCCCACGAGCACAACAGTTCGCCGAGATTCTGCAGGCAGCACGGACCAGGGCAGCAGAAGCAATAAAAAATCAAACATCATCGCTAAACGCAACGCCGATCGACATCGCAGACCCGTTACTTATCAGCCCGACGACCTCGTTTTACTCGACACTCAGAACCTTCGCCTGCCCATCACTCCAAAACTTCGCCCCCGATATTGTGGGCCATTTCGCATCAGCCACATGATCACACCCGTCACCGCCCACCTCCTCCTCCCCGCTGACTGGTACGTCAGCCCGTCATTCCACGTCAGCCTACTTCGCCCTTACATCCCATCCACGAGCCAATTGCCACGAACTCGCCCAGCCAGCATGACACGTCCCCCAACCGAACCACTCATCACCCCTGACAAAATCCTCAGCCACCGCGTCCGCGACCCTCGGGGAGCCCGAAGGATCGAGTTCCTAATTCGCTGGAAGGACCGAACGCCCACTGAAGACAACTGGGTCCCCCTGGATAAAATTGAGAACCACCCTGTCTTCACCGAGTATCTGCGAAGCCGAAATTTCCGCGATGTCCATGCGCTCTCGTAAGAAGGGGCCTCCTTGGGGAGGGGGGTAGTGTAAGGAAATTCCCTTTTCCTTACTTCGCGTCCCTGCCCAGCGCGTACGTCACTGTAGCACCTCAGTCAGCACCGTTACCACTCGCGACCATCGCATCATTCATCATCCCGCCTTTTTCGCACATCGCATCCCGACCTCACGGCTCGGCTGGTAACCCGCGCTCCGGGCCTACGCTTCGACATTTTCCCAACCTTAGTCTCAGGCTCGACGCGCGACAACCACAGTCCATTACCGTTACCACTATTGTTTCGCTATATAATCCTTCGCTCATGCCTTCGCTCATTGTACTTTTGCTTCGATAGTGCAATTCTCGTTCGTTCACTCAATTGCACACGTAACACCTGCGCTTGGAACAGCACCACTAGCTACTTCTGTATGTATTGGAGTATCTACGGATTCTAATGCCGTCGAAAGGCGAATCTTGCCTTACCGAGTTATACAATCTCCTTAGGCTGGGCGGCAGGAAAAGGTTGGCTGCCTGGGACCACTTTGGCTGGTTATGTTCGTGAGAGCCTTGCCGAGCCTTGGTTTGGGCGTCCTTGTTGCAGCAGAACAGATCACCAGGGACGTTCATCAGTTGGTTCGGTTTCAGTTTGGTCATCTGGTTCGGAGCCGCAAGACGACTCAAAATCCCGATGTTCCAAACCTGCCCATTTCCCCGAGCTACAAAACTATACAACCGTACCTGCTTAGACCTTCAACGCCCGAGTCGCCTTCCAAGACATTAGTTATGACTAGCAACTGATTTGAGCAGGCCATGATGTTTCCGCACAACAATCTTTAGGACCACCACCACAACTCGCTAACACTGTAGCCTGCGTACGTACGCGAGTTGCCAGTCGCACAGGCCGCCTGAGGTGCCTAACGCTGCCGAGTGTGGTGGTAAGTTTCCGTTGGCTGATCTCATGGCTCCTCAGGCCGGGTCGCGCGGCGTGTGTTGCTTTGCGGGAGGGCCAGACACGAGACGAATAACGAAAGATTCTGATGTGGATTAGACGATCAACGTCGTCGTGTTCGGACTGCATGCGGGTTTGCCGAGGGACCAAGGCCAGCAGCGTGGTTCACCACTCACTGGGGGATGAATCTGTCGTTTGGTTGTCATTCAACGCGACGCTGCGACTATGTTTCATTCTCAGAAGCCTCTGAGAATGAGAAGAAGCCTAGCGCGAATCCTCCATGGTCCATCACATTTGAGCTCGCCTGCTCCTGTGACGCCTTACTATTTTCAACCGCATAATCATCGCATCACTCGAGTTATTCACTACGACAGACCTCCGAGGTCGCCTCACTGGAACTGATAGTAGTGGTACTAGCTACACCATCATGGTGCGAACTCGGACCGTCGGATCGTCCACCAGCCTTCTCCCGCTAATCAACGCCGGCCACGTGTCTTCCATCTGGCACGACATCCTCCTCATTCCGCCTCCCGCTTCTCCCCCCAACGGCTCCTACTCCCCGCCGCGCCACCCCAGCGTTTCCCCCTTCAACACCTCCGCTTTCTCCTTCGTCTGCCGCTCCGCCAAATCCCCTTCCGTCGATTGCGGCGGGAGCCGAAAGCTTCGGCGCCGCGATGACCCTCTTTTCCTGTTGGAGAAGCGGATGGTCGTGATGGCCCTAGACGGCAGTCTTACCAAACTGCAGCCGTCGCCGTCCGAGTCGCCGGAAACTTCGTCGCCGTCGTCGGCGCTCCTACAAGCTTCGCCGTGGAATCTGGGTATCCTGCCGCAGACGTGCGTGCTCGCGTCGCGATGCATGTCGATGTTCTCCTGCTGCGATGCGAAAGGCGATTCTGGCGGTTCGGACGTCCGCCAGGGCGAGTCGCGGGATAATGAACTCACAGAGTCGCTCATAACGGCGTGCGGCAACGCGCCGCTGGAGGCGCTGGAGATCGGGTCGCAAGCGCACGATCCTGGCGACGTGTACGACGTTTTTCCGCTGCTGGCGATGCCCCTGCGACTGCGGGGATCTGGGCGAAACAGCATGCCGATTTCGTGGAGGATCGTAACCATCGCAGCGGACGACGAGCTGGTGACGAACGGGCAGCTGAAACATTCCATGCGCGATTTGTTGGATCGCGTTCGCGAGTGGGCGAAAAAGTCGGAGTCCTTTCGCGAAATAGCGGGACCAGGTACTATCATGCCGCCAATCTGGTTCCTTTCAACCATCCCCTCTCCAAGCTATCCTCTTTCACCCTTCTCCCTTCGCGTGCCAGTCCTGCTGCTCTCCTACTCCCCTAGTACCCTCCCCCGTCACTCACCTCCCTTGCCCGTTGAATATCTCCTCGCTCCTGCATTCCGCCCTTTGCTTCTCTTTCTCGCTCATAGATCCTTCCGTACTCTCCTTGCTCCATCCTTGCCATCCATAAATAAGTCTCGTTCCTATGTGCGATCTTGTCTACTTGATGATTGGAGAAGACACAAGAAGACGTGGGCGCAAAGTGAAAACCCTTGCAACAAGTACAAAATGTCAAACCCCTCCACCTTCCCTTCCCCCCTTCCCCTCCCCCTTCCCCTTCGCTCGCCTCGCATCGACTCTCCTTCCCCCTCCGCCTTCCCTCCCTTTCCCCCACCACTTTCTCCCCCACTCCGCTCTCTCCCCGTCTCCTCGCCCTCTCGCCTCTCTCCCTCGTCCCGCAGGTCGCTCCCCCAATCTCTTCTTTGACGCCTCCCCATCGGCCTCACCCGCAGAAGCAGCAAACAGAGAGGCGTGCAGAAGTCAATCCGGACTTCAGTACTCCACAACTCAGAGCGAGGAGAGAGGGGCGTGTGGCGGCGGAAGCGGAGGAGCATCGCTGAGAAGGATCTCAAGAATCAACGGTCGACATTCAAAGTCTGAACGCGAGAAGAGAGGAGTGGAGGAACCGGAGGAGAAATGGGGAAAGT
This sequence comes from Closterium sp. NIES-65, assembly GCA_948144175.1. Taxonomy (NCBI): domain Eukaryota; kingdom Viridiplantae; phylum Streptophyta; class Zygnematophyceae; order Desmidiales; family Closteriaceae; genus Closterium; species Closterium sp. NIES-65. The sequence goes on along the minus strand of CANXME010002176.1, from coordinate 252,393 downwards.
CGGCAAGGGAAGCAGATGAAAGGGAGCAAGTGGAGAAAGCAGCAAGTCAAGCCCGGGAGGCAGAGGAAGGGGAGGAAGTAGCAGAGCAGAGGGAGCAAGTGCGGGAAGCGGTGCAAGCAGTGCTGCATGCACACAGCACGTGGCGAATCTTCTGCCCCACTCTGCACCGACCTGCTCTCAAGCGCCTGGAGAATCATCACCGTGGCCGCTCGCACCTGCCCGAAAAAGGCCATGGCAGCTCTCACCTGCCCGAGAACCACCATGGCGGCTCGCACCTGCTTGGGAACCAGCAGCAGCAGCTACAGCAGCAGGAGCGACAGAATAAGCTTGTGCGCAGCCCTGTATTGTCATGCCACTCTTCTTCCAGTGCTCTGCCGGCTCTCTCTTGGTCCTTCTCGTCCTCTCCTTCTTCTCCCTCTTCCTCTCCCTCGTCTTCTCCCTCACATTCGGCCTCGTATAAGGCAGCTTCGTTGCCGTCTAAGGCTGCATGCTCCAGCCGGGCGGCGTATCTAACCCGCCAAAGCAGATCTGATACGGACATCAGTGCCATGGGCGTGTGGAGGCTGATTGCTCCTCAAGAGAGCTATGGGCTTCCGGGGCTGGTCTCTGCTGGTAGGCTGAGAGGGAATGAAGAAGGAAGAGGAGGAGGAAAACGAGAAGAAGGGGGACAAGAAGAGGGAGGAGGCGGAGTGAAGGACGGTGTTGTAAGGAGAGAAGCAAGCAAGCACAGGCACAGGCATAGCCTCGACTTTACTTTGATGATTAAGACCAAAGACTGGCATCACAGCTCTGAGACTGCTGGTCGGCTTGCGGGGTCTGCTGCCAAGGTTGCAGCAGCAGCAGCAGCAGCGGCGGAACCTGTAAAGTCGCAAGTTACGGGGGTTGCGGCTACAGCTGCTGTTGTTGCTGCAAACAAGCATGCTGTGGCAGAATCTGTGGCAAGAAGTGTAGCACGGCCTTTTACACGCCCAGCTCATTCCCCTCTTCTCAGCCCCTCCCACTCTCCTTCTGGGTTGACTCTAAAGTTACACCTGCCTCCTCGATCCCCTCCTCTCACTCCCTCATCTCGATCCCCTCCTCTCACTCCCTCATCTCGATCCCCTCCTCTCACTCCCTCATCTCGATCCCCTCATCCCACTTTCTCAACTCAATCCCCTCCCTTCACTCCATCTCAATCCCCTCCCTTCACTCCATCTCAATCCCCTCCTCTCCCTCCCTCATCTCAATCCCCTCTCACTCCCTTGCCCCTATCCCCTCCTCTCACTCCTTCATCCCAATCCCCTCCTCTCACTCTCTCTCACTCCACCACCGGGCCTCCATCCCCCTCTACTCACCGTTCCAGCGTACAATCAGGTGGTAGTGCCTCCTCCACCGCTTCCTCTCCAACATTCAACCCCATTTTTGCTCGCCCCTCCACCTTCAAGTCAGCCAGCACCACCGCGGTTTCTCCAAGATTTGCCTCCCCGTGTGCGCGCCGGTCCATCTTGAAATCTGCCAGCACCACCGCAGCATGGCCAACACCCAGCAAGCGCGTGTCTTGGAACGTTGACCCAAACACCTCACCTGCCGCTGCCAGTCATACATCTGGGGGGACACCTACACTACCAAAAGGGGGCGGTTACGAGCCCATGGTGAGGCGGGCAGGGAGTGTTTTTGATAGGATCGCTGGTGAAGCTGCTGAGTCTAGTCAGGGAGCAACGGCCCCAGCAGATGCGGCTCCTGCTGCTGCTGCCCGTGCTGCAACGGCTGCTGGTGCTGCGATGACTGCTGCAGCATTATCATTGTCTTTCAGGCCTTCCAGGAATTCTCCTTCCCGGCTTCCTGTAAAGAGCGCGAGCTCCGACCAGATCCGCACCCGTGTTGAGACAGCTCAACTTTCGAGTGGGTCGGAAGCTTCTGGAAGGGGGGAACTGCAAGGGAGAAGAGGAGGGAGAAAGACACGTCCTCTATTTGTGGTGACGCCTAGGCGCAGCGTGCACAAGCGGACCTTCAGTGAGGGCGCATCGTTTGGATCACCTATTCTTTCCGCAACACCATCTGCATGATGTCATGGGCGGTCGCATGCTCGTCTTCTTTCTTTCTTCCATTCTTTTGTTATTTGTGAGTAATGTGTGAAAAGGACTGTATGTGAAAACAGTTAAAGGTGTTAACAGCGTTTTGGAGTCCTAGCGATTGGGTTGAGAGCTTAACTGCATAAGGTACATACGTTCTGAATCCTCCTAATTGTTGCCATGCCAACTGAACTGCGTCCTGTTAGCAGCAGGTAAAGTTGTGTGCGTAATGTTCTAGGAATCCTGGTGATGAGGGTTGTTGGGACCCAGGAGGGAGGGGTGGTTGAACATCAGTAGTGAAACTACTACCGTATGTGAACCCAGTACCGGTACTTATTCAACCACCACCGCCACCATGTGAAACCATTTTGTACGCGGCACAATAGTCAATAAAACATACCCCTCACGCACGTCCCCATCTTCTAAACGAATCAGGCTACTATTGAGCCTCCAGTGTGTGAGAGTATTCCCCACCACAGGCACCTGTAAAAACCCCACATCCCGGCCATTCACCTTTACATCTGCACCGTCCATCTTGTGCTCCTGCTTCTGCCAGTCCAGCATCTTGTACACCACGCCTATGCCCCGTGCAGCCCCCCGCACATCCACAGCCACACGCAGAGGAGCGCGGGCAGCCTGGGCCTTCCAGCACAGGATCTGCGGCACCAGCGGTCCACACGCCTCCTGCACCCATGTCGCATTCGCCTCCGCAATCCTCTTTACACTCGCCGCATCCCCTTTAGAAGCAGCCTCTCTAACAGCCGTGTACCCCTCGGGGAACTCTACTGCGCCCACGGCCGTGACGTTCCAGGTGTTGCCCAGCACACAGCGTGGGTGCGGGTCGGCCGCGCTCTGCAACGGCGGCAGCATGCAGGGCGCCGAGAGTGGCGGGCCGAGGGCCGAGAAGCCCAGGTCACCGAAGCACTTGCGGCACAGGGAGGTGGGCGGGCAGAGGAGCGCGGACTGGGTGGAGGGGGCCGCCTTGCCATCCACCCAGTCGAGGCGCAGGTGGTGGCGGGAGACAGCGAGGCCCTCACGGCGCAGGTAGTGCAGGGCGAGGGAGAAGATGCGGTGGGCCGCCAGGCTGCCTGCCATGCCGTGGCCGGCAGCCGAGGGATGCACGCGGTCCACAAACATGTGCGCCCACGTCAGGTTCTCCGCAGGCTCAGATGACGGCGGGGACAGCACGCGAGGCTTGGCGGCAGGCTCGGAAGAAGGTTCGTCCGAGGCGGGGCAGGTTGGGGACGCTGCGGTGGCAAGGAGGGGGAAGTAGGCTCGCCAGGGGCTGACAGCGGGGACGCTGTAGTAGGCTGAGAGGTGGTTGAGCAGCGCCTCGGCGGAGTGGTGGAAGGCGGAGAGCAGCGGGTGGTGTGGATGGAAGACCCCGAAGTTGAGGAAGAGCACCAGCGGGTGCGATGGCAGCCGTAGCACCTGACGCACCAGACCCTCCGCTGCTGCGTACTGTGTGCCCTCTGGTGGGGGGAAGGGAGAGGGGGACAGAGGGGAGATGGAGAAAAGAGATTAGTAGGAGTGTGGTGAATGCAAGGGGGTGAAAGAGTATGTTGAATGGTGGGAAGGAAGTAAACACAGAATACAAGAAAGCAACGTGAGGGTGAGGTAAGGAGGCAGCCAACTTGAAATAGGGCACTCAGGTGAAGACGTTTCACTCACCTGAGTGCCCCTCACTATTGTATGCATCACCGACCTTTTCTTGAAGGAATGGAATGGCATGGAAGGAAAGTGTGCGGGGGGTGTATAGAGCGCCACCCAGCCCATGCAGTTTGCTCCACAAAAATCATGCCAACCATGCCATCCCACCATGCCATCCCACCATGCCATCCCACCATGCCATCCCACCATGCCATCCCACCATGCCATCCGACCATGCCACCCCACCATGCCATCCCACCATGCCATCCCACCATGCCACCCCACCATGCCATCCCACCATGCCATCCCACCATGCCATCCCACCATGCCATCCCACCATGCCATCCCACCATGCCATCCCACCATGCCACCCCACCATGCCATCCCACCATGCCATCCCACCATGCCATCCCACCATGCCACCCCACCATGCCATCCCACCATGCCATCCCACCATGCTATCCCACCATGCCATTCCACCATGCCATTCCACCCAGGGCTCTCGGTATCAGGGTAAACATCCTGAAACTCAGGTACATTCCGTATGTTTTGTCGGTGAACCCTGATTCATCTGGATTGGTCTAGAAATCATCCGGACCATTTCCGGATGATGTGGCCGAGCATTCTGGAACTTCAGTATTGTTTCGAAAGCAATCCTGAGAATTTAGCTCGGTACTAGTTAAGACATGATGCAAGTGTTAGGTCTGTTAGTCCTTGCCCAACCAACTTGGACGTTTCAGAGCCTCTTGTGCCTACGGTGATGAACTGCAGTTGTGCATTTTCGGATTTTGGAGAAAACACACGGACGCGGAAGGGAAACGTTCGAGGGAACGCAGATTATTCAGGGTCTTTTCTCAGATTATTCAGGGTCTTTTCTCAGATTATTCAGGGTCTTTTCTCAGATTATTCAGGGTCTTTTCTCAGATTATTCAGGGTCTTTTCTCAGATTATTCAGGGTCTTTTCTCAGATTATTCAGGGTCTTTTCTCAGATTATTCAGGGTCTTTTCTCAGATTATTCAGGGTCTTTTCTCAGATTATTCAGGGTCTTTTCTCAGATTATTCAGGGTCTTTTCTCAGATTATTCAGGGTCTTTTCTCAGGACAATCCCGAGCCTTCCGTGCCTTCAAAAACGAGAGTGCTGCCCTGATTCCGCCTCAACATCCCACCACGGTGCCTTCCGCCGCGGCATTTGCCCCGCCATTCAGCCTACCTGGGGGCGGGGTCATGCCGGGCTGCAGCACGGACCAGTCATTGGCGGCGCACTCCAGCAGCACTATGTCCGCCTCCCCCGCTGCGCGCCGCTGCTCGTCCCCGTCCGCCCACAGCGCCCCCACCAGCTCCCCCGTGCAGAAGTGCAGCACGAATGACCCCGCCCCGGGCAGGAAGGCCCGGATGAGACGGTGCGGAGGGGTTGAGGGCGGTGTCGGGAACACCTGTGAAAGATGGGGAGAGATGGGATGGGACCAGTTCAGGCACTGACGAATGAAGAAACGAGAGCAAGGTCAAACAAAGAGGTCTGGTTCGGGCACCGACAAACCGGATTGGATCGTCAAGGGCCAAACCAGGCATCGCATTTTGCTGATGCTTGCCTTGTGGGCAGTGGATCCTTTTCATCTCGTTTGTAACCATGCAAGGCAACCCTTGATGGCTCACTGGTGAACTCATACCATTTCATTGTACCCCGACAGTGCTGGGCAACAAGACATCAACAAACAAAAACTACTTTTACAAAACATATCTTCCTAATCAACAGCATGAAAGGGTTTGGCTAGTTCTTCAGGAGAGGCTCCTTTAGTTAAACCCTTTTTTTTATATTCAGCATGCCAACACAGTGTAAGAGTATAGATTGCCTGCTAGGTTGAAGCATAAAAGTGTAGATTTGTGTGTTGGGTTGGCAATTGAACCCAAATGTGATCCGAGACCCCTAACACAGCGATTGGACCTTACGGGTGACAAGCTCAACCAAACGACTTGTGGTCAAAGCAGCCCCTTGTTTTCTAGAGTTCAGCTTCTTTTCACCATGCATGCGCTCGTGCTTTCTTGCGCTGCTAGAAACCTCTCATCTCTGTCACCCTCCAGTTTCGATTCCTCCTCGCTCAGCACAATCGTCTTCCTCTCTCCTAGAACCCTCTCCTCACATACTCCAGACTCTCCCCTACCCTCCCCCATCCCCCTCCTCTTTCGCCCATCCCACAACAACCACGCACCTGCTGCAGCCAGTCCACAAGCGCACCTGCTGCAGCCAGTCCACAAGCGCCTGGCCATATGTTCCCGTGCCGTGCATAACGCCGCCTCGCAGGTGGCCCGCGGCCCTCCTCCTCTTGCCCATCCCACAACCACACACGCACCTGCTGCAGCCAATCAACGAGCGCCTGGCCATACGTGCCGGTGCCGTGCATGACGCCGCCCAGCAGGTGGCCCGCGGCGGAGATGGAGCCGCCCACCGCCACCACCGTGAGCGCCCGCCCCGCCAGCAGCTTCGCCAGCAGCACCAGGAAGCGGTGCAGCGGCGGGTCAAACGCGAAGCTCCTCTGCACCACGTCCACGCCGTAGCTGGGGGAGAGAAGGGGGGCCGGGGTGGTGGGGGCAACAGTGGCGCGGTGGGGACACAGGTGAGTGTCCTGCCCGCCAGCAGCTTCGCCAGCAGCACCAGGAAGCAGTGCGCTCCTCTTCTGCACCACTTCCACGCCACAGCTGGCAGCAGGGAAGAAGGGGGGTTGGGGTGGGGGCGACAGTGGGGAGGCGGGGATGGGGAGGAGGGGAAGATAGGCCGTGGTCAGCCTCCCTGCCACCACCACCACGAAGCCGTGTAGCGGCGGGCGGGTCGACGACGCGGGGATGGCGGGGGGAGGGGGGAGACGACGGGGGGGACGTGGGGAGGGGTCGGAGGTGGGGGCCTAGGTGAGCGCCTCCCTGGCAGCGGCAGCAGCAGAAAGTGATGCAGCGGGAGGGAGGCCCGAGGGTTTGGTTTACTGCACTCTGCTGCACCACGTCCACGCCGTAGCTGGTGGCAGGGGGTGGGTGGGGGCGACGGCGGGGAGGTGGGGAGGGGGAGGAGAGGAGGGTGACAAACTATGACGTAAGCAGCCGCCCTGGCAGCAGCAGCAGAAAGCGATGCAGTGGGAGGATTCTCAGGCGCCTCAAGAATCGTTTTTGACGAAATGCGGGGTGCAAGGCCGAGCAGCAGAGGGGCACAGCGGAACCAAATGGTAAAGGGTTGGAGGCGCTGGTGGGGGAGGAATCGAAGGGAAAAGAGAGCGGTGCGGTGCTGCACTCCTGCCCGTCGCTCCTCTGACTTTCCAACATCGCCGTCGTTCCATGCTTGCACTCTTTCCTGCGTCCACCCCCTCGCCTTACCTTGTTCTGCCATCCCATCCCTTCTCTCCCCCACTCGCCACTCTCACCGCCGCTCTCACCGCTCCGCTCACCGCTGCTCTCACCGCTGCTCTCACCGCTGCTCTCACCGCTCCCTGCTCGCTGCTCACCGCTGCTCGATGTCCCACATGGCCTGCTGCAGTCGCCGCCCCACCTCCAGGCACTCCGCCGCCATCGTCGCTCCCGCCGCAGCCGTCCCCACGCCCCACCCGCCCTTCGATCCGCCCTCTGCGGGACCCCGCATCCTTCCGCTGCTCCCCCATCCGCGCACGTCCCTTCCAATTCCCCATCCTTGGAACAGCAGTGGCGGGGCTCTGAGTACCGGGGAGATTAGCAGCACAGCAATCAGCGCAATCTGCGGCCGCAAAATCCGGAGAGAATTCATCGCAAAAAAGGGGGATTGCGCTGTCGACACGGGTTCATGTCGTCAGCGACTTGGTCGGGGTGAACACATTCGCTAGTAGCTGCTCACGTATGGATAGTTTCGGCCACGGGCGAAAGTTGCTGCTGGTGTATCGTCTGGAAAGGTTGATTGTGATCGCACAGTGCTTGTGTGAGTGGTTGGTTTTCTTCTGTTCTTACGATCCATTCTCGATAAGGGGAAAGCGGGAGCACAGCATGGTAAGTTTTAAAGTTCAATATTCTTAGAGAATACCAAAATGAGTATATATCTTACAGATGCGCGATCGATATTAAAGATGCAGACATGACCGCTTTGATCGTAACTATTGTTAGTTTACATAGAAGCTAAGCTATTTTTCGAAATGTTAGAAAGAATAGCGTAGAGGACAAGGCCGAAACTCTAGTCTAGAGTTTAGCACGTGGACAAAAGGCATAATAATCCATAGCCCCCCCTTTTTGTGTGCCAGATTGATGAAGCCTAATAACATGTAGTGGGTACCAAGCGTAACGCCTGTGGGCATTCCGCTGCAGAATGTTTCAAGAGCAACACCCTCGTTTGGACCTAAAGGTTAGGGCGTGTGTCTTTTGGAGTGTATTCTAAAGTTCATGTTTTTTTTGCGACTTTATGCATTTTGCTACGATCAGAAGTAGATTGAACTCAGGATCACCTCGGGAAGGTGTCAGAATCTAGCAGCAGGAATAAGTGCATTGAACAGATATGTGGGTGTCAGAACATTATAGCTTATACTTTTGAGTAGGCCGTAGTGGGGTAACCCATATGGGGTACAACCCAATTAGGGTTAGTACTTGTACCCAACTCTTTCATACTGCATTCATTCTCGTTCTAGTTTTCTCATGGTATAGAGCAGGTTCCCTCATGGGAACTGTTCCTAGGGCCCACCAATTCGATTTTTTTTTTTCATGCCCGGAGCGCGCTCAGTTCCTGCCCGAGTCGCGCTCCCCTCTCTCGACCCTCTCGCGCCGCCTTAGCGGCCCCGTCGCGTCGCGCTAGAGGCCCCGTCGCGTCGCCCTCGTGGCCCCATCCCGTTGCGCCGCCCTAGCGGCTGCGTCCCGCCGCCCTAGCGGCCCCGATCCGCCGCCCTAGCGGCCGCGTCGCCTATTCCTGCGGCCCCGGCGCCGCCCTTCCCGGCCCCGATCTGCCGCCCTAGCGACCCCATCGCCTACCCCGCGGCCCCGGCGCTGCCCTTCCCGGGCCCCGACGACGCCCTTCCCGGCCCAGCCCTGCCTCTGCTGGCCCCGTCGCCTAGCCCTGCGGCCCCGGCGCCGCCCTTCCCGGCCCCGACGCCGCCCTTCCCGGCCCGGATCCGCCGCTCTGCGGCCCCGTCGCCTACCCCGCGGCCCCGGCGCCGCCTTTTCTCGGCCTCGACGCCCCCTTCCCGACCCGGCCCAGCCTGTGCTGGCCCCGTCGCCTACCTTGCGGCCCCGGCGCCGCCATTTCCCGGCCCCGACGCCGCCCTTCCCGACCCGGCCCCGCCTCTGCTGGCCCCGTCGCCTACCTCTGCGGCCCCGACGCCGCCCTTCTCGGCCTCGGCACTGCCCTTCCCGGCCCCGGCTCAGCCTCTACTGGCCCTATCGCCCGCCCTTCCCGGCCCCGGCCCCGCCTTCACGCGGACCCGCTGAGCTAGTGCCGAGCCGCCAGCGCCACCCGAGCCGCCCGAGCCGCCGCGCCACCTGATCCGCCCGAGCCGCCGTACCGCCGAGCCGCCCGAGCCGCCGAGTCGCCGGGCCGCAGTTGCCGCCGAGCCGCCCGAGCCGCCGAGCTGCAGTTCCTGCCGAGCCGTCGAGCCGCCCGAGCCGCCATGTCCGGTAAGAGCAGCGCCTCTGTCACTGCACTGCCCTTACCCCACTGTTCGCGCTACTAGTCTACTGCTGTCATGGCTACCCCTAGTGTCCTCGCTTTTGACGCTGAGGGTCGAGCCATTGACTTTGACGTGTGGGTAGATGACCTACAGCTTTTCCTACAGTGCGATAGGGCAGACGGTCTCTCCCTCTTTGACCTCACCTCTGGTGCCTCTCCTGCCCCTGCTGCTGATGCTGACGCCACTGTTCGCTCACAGTGGGCCACACGCGATGCTGCTGCACGTCTTGCTGTGCGTCGCCACCTGCCTACCTCAGAGCGTGCGCACTTTAGCCAGTACAAGAGTGCTCAGACCCTGTACGACGCTGTAGTTGCACGCTACTCTTCCCCTGCCACTGCTGCACTGAGCCGCCTCATGCTACCATACCTCTTCCTTGACCTTGCTGCCTTTCCCACAGTCGCTGACCTCATTACGCACCTCCGCACTAGTGACACTCGCTACCGCGCTGCGCTTCCTGCTGAGTTTTGCGACAAGAACCCCCCCCCCCCCATGTACATCACTCTCTACTACATCGTCACCCGCCTCCCTGACTCCCTTCGCGTAGTCAGGGACCACTTCCTCTAAGTTTGCCCCACCACTCTCACCGTTGACCTCCTCGAGAAGGCCCTCCTAGCAGCGGAGAAGAGCATGGTCGCTGTAGGAGCCTCTCGTGGTGACCCTCGCACCCCCATCTTTGAGGGGTGTTCCCCCTCCCCCCTTTCGCCCTCTGTTGCCTCTGCTGCTGCGGCCGACCTCGTTGGGCTTGAGTCGGTCGGTGCGGCGTCTACCCCTAGCAAGAGACGCCGCACTGGCAAGGGCAAGGGGGGCAGGGGCGCTGGAGGAGCTAGCGGGGGCGGTGGAGGCGGCGGTGGAGGCGGCGGAGGGAGTGGGGGTGGCGGTGGGGGTGGTGGCGGGGGTGGAGGTGTCGGTGGCGGCAATGGAGGCGGAGGCGGCGGCGGTGGCGGTGGGAACGGAGGTGGCGGAAGTGGCGGCGGTGGAGGAGGCGGTGGCGGAGGAGGTGGAGCTGGTCGAGGTGGCGCTGTGCAGAGGGTTGGCTCCGGTGGTGGTCAGCGCCAGCAGCAGCAGCAGTAGCAGCGCACTCGTGACATCCCCCCCCCTCAGCAGCTCCGTGAGTGGTACGCTGCACGCCAGCGGGGTGGGGGTACTGGTCCGTGCACCTACGTCCTACGCACCGGCGACCGCGCGGGTGAGCAGTGTGGGGGTGCGCACTCCACCCAGCGCTGCTTTGGCCGCCTGACGGACGCTTGGCGTCACCAGTTCTCGGAGGCCACGGAGATCCCCCGCTGAGGTGAGCTGTCTAGGGCGGGAGTAGCTATCTTTGACCTTGACTTAGATGCTATTCTTGCTGCCATGTATGCTGTCACTATTAGTGATGAGGGTGACTGTTACCGGTGTTTCCCGCCCGACCCGGGCATTGAGACTGCTGCTCTAGGTACTGGTGAGGCTGCTGCTCTAGGTGCTAGCAAGGCTGTTGCTCTAGGTGCTAGTGCGTCTGCTTCCTCAGGTGCTGGTGAGTCCGCGCTCTCAGGTACCGAGTCGGCTTCGGCCTCCCTCACCTTCACCCTTGACTCTGGGGCTTCTCGCTCCTTCTTTCGAGACCGCACCACACTCACGCCGCTTAGTCGGCCAGTTGCAGTCTCTCTGGCAGACCCCTCTGAGGGTCCTGTCCTTGCTCACTTCTCCACTGTCCTCCCGTGTCCGGTGGCTCCCTCTGGCACCCTGTCTGGTCTTTACCTCCCCTCGTTCTCTACGAACTTGGTGAGTGGTGCTGACCTACAGGATGGGGGAGTTTACCAGTTCACTCCTGCGCGCCAGCGGGTGACCCACTGCACGGACGCTCGGACGGGCCGACACTTGGCCACGTTTACTCGTCGGCCGGGGTCGAGCCTGAAAACACTGACCACTGCGTCTCCTCCTGTCCCTGCGTCTGGTCAGGTAGCTGCGTCGGGTCAGGTGTTTGCTGCAGCGTCCAGGTCTCATCCTGAGTCTGCCCCATGCTCGTGTCGCCTCCTGTCTCACGAGACTCTCCTCTGGCACCACCGCCTTGGTCACCCCTCCTTGCTTCGTCTCCGAGGCATGGCCTCCCGTGTCCTTGTCTCTGGTCTTCCCCGGTCCCTCCCTCCCCTTCCTCCGGGGCCTGGCCCTACCTGCGTCCCCTGTGTCGAGGGACGGCAGCGGGCTGCCCCTCACTCCTCCCAGTTTCCTCTGGCAGAGGCCCCACTGCAGACGCTTCACATCGACGTGTGGGGCCCCGCCCGCGTCCGTGGACTGGGTCACGAGCGCTACTTCGTGCTGGTGGTTAACGACTACTCGCGTTACACCACAGTCTTCCCCTTGCGCAGCAAGGGTGATGTCACTGAGGTGTTGATCGACTGGATCCGCGCAACTCATCTGCAGCTCAGGCAGAGCTTCGGCTCGGACTTTCCTGTTCTGCGTCTGCACTCTGACAGAGGCGGAGAGTTCTCCTCTGGCCTTCTGTAAGCCTACTGTCGTGCAGGAGGCATCCGCAAGACCTTCACGCTTCCGGCCTCTCCACAGCAAAATGGGATTGCTGAGCGCCGCATTGGCATGGTCATGGACGTCGCCCGTACGTCCATGATGCATGCGGCTGCCCCCAATTTTCTGTGGCCATTTGCGGTTCGCTACGCGGCGCATCAGATCAACCTTCACCCCATGGTCTCCATGCCGGAGACCTCCTCAGCCTTGCTGTGGACGGGGAACTTTGGCGATGCGTCTGCGTTCCGTGTCTTGGGATCTCGGGCGTTTGTCCACAACTTGTCTGCGGACAAGCTGTCCCCTCGTGCTGCTCCTTGCGTCTTCCTTGGCTTCCCCCCTGACGCGCCAGGGTGGCAGTTCTACCACCCCACCTCTCGCCGTGTTCTGTCCTCCCAGGACGTCACGTTTGACGAGTCGGTCCCCTACTACCGCTCTTCTCCTACCGCACTCCGTCCCTCCCCCCGCCGCCGCTCTTCCTCATACCAGGTCCCCCCCCCAGTAGACCCCCTCCCCCCTCAGGGTCTAGCCCCTTCAGGTGTGTCCAAGGTAGACGCAGTCGAGCCTGTCGAGGTCACTGGTGACTCTGGTGCTCCTGAGGGTGCTGAGCCTGGGGGTGCAGACTCAGGGGGTGTTGAGCGTGTGGGTGCTACGCCTGGGGGTGTTGAGACTGGGGGTGCTGAGAGTGGGGATGCTGAGCCTGGGGGTGCTACGCCTTGGGGTGCTGAGCCTGGGGGTGCTACGTCTGGAGGTGCTGAACCTGGGGGTGTGGAGCGTGAGGGGGCTGGGCCTGCTCGTGTGGCGTCTGGCGGTGCTGGGCTTGGAGGTTCTCCGGTTGCTTCGTCTCAGCGGGAGCCACCTTCTCCATAGGAGCTGCGCGAGTGGTTTGCCCGGCGCTGGAGGCGTGCTGCTGGAGCTGGAGGGTCTTTGGCTGCTGAGGGTGCTGGTGCCGCGGGTCCCGGAGGTGCTCGTACTGGAGGTACTGGAGCTGCTGGGCCGGCGGGTGCAACTGGAGCTGGAGCTGCTAAGGGTGTTGGTGCTGAGGCTACTACTATCGGACCTTGGCTTGCAGATCACCCAGGACAGAGCACGCCGCACCATTACCCTGACTCAGTCACACATGGTGCAGCAGGTTCTTCAGCGCTTCGGCTTCACGTACTCCTCGCCTCAGGCCACTCCTCTGCCTACTCGCCACTCGCTCTCAGCTCTGCCTTCGGATGAGTCCGTAGAGTCGAGTGGCCCGTACCCAGAGCTTGATGGCTGCCTCATGTACCTGATGACCTGCACTCGACCTGACCTTGCATACCCTCTTAGCATTCTCGCACGCTATGTTGCTCCTGGGAGACACAGACCGGAGCACATGGCTGCAGCGAAGAGGGTGTTGCGCTACTTGTGCAGTACGTCGGGCATGGGGCTTGTGCTTGGAGGGCAGAGTCCAGTGGTCCTCACTGGGCAGGCAGACGCTTCTTGGGCTGACGACCAGGCTACGCAGCGGTCGTCACAGGGTTACACCTTCAGCCTTGGTTCCGGCTCTGTTTCGTGGCGGGCTACCCGCTCGTCTTCTATTCTCGGCTCCAGTTGTGAGGCTGAGATCTACGCCGGGGCCATGGCTGCACAGGAGCTTCGCTGGCTCATCTACCTGCTGATTGACCTCGGAGAGCCGCCTCGTTCTCCTCCAGTGCTGTACGTAGACAACAAGGCCATGCTGGCCTTGTGTCGAGAGCAGAGACTGGAGCACAAAACGAAGCACATTGCTCTCCGCTACTTCCTTGCTCGTGAGCTGCAGCAGCGTGGTCAGCTGCGTCTTGCGTACGTGGCCTCTGAGGCTAACACTGCTGATATCTTCACCAAGGCGCTTGCGCCTTGTGATCATCAGCGCTTCTGTACTCAGCTGGGTCTTGTGCGTTCCTTGCCTCACTTGCTCACCTCTTGACCTTGCTTGTACTGTTACATATATTTATGCACCTGCTCTTGCTTGTCTAGCCTTTTATATATATATATATATATTTTTGTACTCCTGCATGTGAACTGGCCTTGTGGCCTTGACCTTGTGCTCGGAATGTGTGGTGACTTTGTGATCCACCCTGAGCTTGCTTTGCTTTGCTTTGCTTGACTGGTCTTGTGACCCCTTGTACTCCCCCACTTTGCCTATGGGGGTGTGTCAGAACATTATAGCTTATGCTTTTGTGTAGGCTGTAGTGGGGTAGCCCATATGGGGTACAACCCAATTAGGGTAAGTACTTGTACCCAACTCTTTCATACTGCATTAATTCTCATTCTAGTTTTCTCAGTGGGTATAATGCTAACCCTAATTTGGGTTGTACCCCTTATGGGCTACCCCACTACAGCTTATACTGCACAAGCATTATCATAGTTTGACACACCCCCATAGGCAAAGTGGGGGAGAGCAAGGGGTCAGAAGACCAGTCAAGAGAAGCAAAGCAAGGTGAGGGTGGATCACAAAGTCAGCACACACACCGAGCACAAGCAAAGGGCCACAAGGCCAGTTCACATGTAGAGGTATATATGCAACAACAGCATCATAGTGATCTCTACCTAGCAAAGCAAGCAAGCAGGTATATATATAAATCACAGTACAAACAAGGTCTACAACAAGTGAGGAAAAGGGGGCACAAGACCTAACAAAGTACAGAAACGCTGATGATCACCAGACAGAAGTGCCTTGGTGAATATATCAGCAGTGTTGGCCCGAGTGGCCACGTGAGCAAGACGAAGCTGACCTCGGTGCTGCAACTCTCGAGCGAGGAAGTTACGCAGAGCGATGTGCTTCGTTCTGTGCTCTAGTCTGTGCTCCTGACACAAGGCAATGGCGGCCTTGTTGTCTACGTACAGCACTGGAGGAGAACGAGGCCGCTCTCCCAGGTCGGTCAGCAGGTAGGTGAGCCAGCGTAGCTCCTGTGCAGCCATGGCTGTGGCGTAGATCTCAGCCTCACAACTAGAGCCGAGAACAGAAGACGAGCGTGTAGACCGCCAAGAAACAGAGCCAGAGCCAAGGCTGAAGGTGTAACCCTGTGACGACCGCTGCGTAGCCTGGTCGTCAACCCAAGAAGTGTCCGAGTGACAAGTGAGGACAATTGGGCTCCGCCCTCCAAGCACGAGCCCCATGCCCGATGTACTGCACAAGTAGCGCAGTACCCTCTTAGCTGCAGCCATGTGCTCCGGTCGGTGCCTACCAGGAGCTACGTAGCGAGCGAGAAGGCCAAGAGGGTATGCAAGGTTAGGACAAGTGCAAGTCATCAGGTACATGAGGCAGCCCACTAGCTCTGGGTAAGGACCACTCGGCTCTACGGACTCGTCCGAAGGTGGAGCTGAGAGCGAGTGACCTATAGCCAGAGGAGTGTGCTGTGGCAAGGACCAGGTGAAGCCGAAGCGCTGAAGGACCTGCTGCACCATGTGTGACTGAGTCAGTGTGATGGTGCGGCGTGCTCTGTCGCGGGTGATCTGCAAGCCAAGGTAACTGCGAAGCTCACCTAGGTCTGTGCACGTGTGTCTCTTCTACAGCTCCGACTTCACGAGGGCGAGAGCCTCAATGTCCGCAGTGGCAAAGACCAAGTCGTCGACGTACACGAGGATGTACAACGGCGGCATCGAAGTGTCGGTGCGCAGAAACAGCGACGGGTCAGCAGTAGAAGGCGTGAACCCAAGAGCCGCAAGAGTCGTCCTCAATGTGTCGTGCCACTCAGGAGGCGCCTGGCGGAGACCGTAGACTGGCCGCCGGAGGCTCCACTGGGTACCAGGAGGGAACGACCCAGTGAAGCCAGGTGGACGGCGCAGCCAGATCTCCTCGTGCATGCTGCCCTGTAAGAAAGCTGTGCTGAAGTCAAGAGAGTGAAGCTCGTAGTCAAGTTGAGCGGCAACATGCAGCAGCACCCGAAGAGTGGTCGTCTTCGGGGTGGGGGAGAAGGCCTGGAAGAAGTCAACTCCCCCTCACTGACTAAAACCTCGAGCAACGTAACGAGCCTTAAAGAGAGGCGGAGAACCTGGCGGCCGCTTCACCCTGAAAATCCACATGCCACTGACGATGTTTGCCCCAGGAGGGGGAACCTCATCGACATAGGTGCCTGTGGACTTCCAGGATGCCATCTGTGCGTCCATGGTTGTCTGCCACTGAGAGGAGTACTCACCCGCGATCGCCTCAGCGTAAGAGCGCGGGGTCAGGATGTCTGGTGCATCCGGGTCTTCCTCAGGGGCAAGCAGCATGGCCACGAGATGAGGCGCAGCGGCTGCAAGACACTTAAGGTCCTCCTGCCTGTCCTCAAGGACGTCCGTGCCAAGAGCACACTCACCCCCGACGGACGGAGGACAGACAGACTCAGACTCAGCAACAAGACTAGCAGCATAGTCTAGACGACAGGCAGCAGCAAAGTCAACAAGCTCAGCGACTAAGGCAGACGCAGCAGCAGACTCAAACGACGGGTCACAGACAATTGTGGCTAGCAGACGTGTGACAGTAGGGCTAGCAGCACGAACGCGGTCAGACCCAGGCTCAGGAACGGTAGGCAGAGAAGACACAGGAGGGGACGGCAGGGGAACACGCTGCGGAGGAGAGGAAGGACGATGAACTACGAGGTGGGTTCCGGGGACAACCGGCTGACGCGAATGAGGAACACGACATCCGAAACGACCAGAACGGACAGGCGAGACAGGACGCGACGCAGGCTCACGACGCTCAGTAAGATCCCCTGAGTGCTCAGTGTAAGTAGAAGGAGCAAGCAGCGGTGAGCCAGGCTGTAACGGAAGACCAGTAGATGAAGGGAGACTAAGAACCTGGCGAAGTAAAGAACAGGCTCGGCTGTGCAGTGCCACCAGCACCAGCAGCTCCAGCACCCCCAGCAGCTCCAGCACCTCCAGCAGCACCAGACCCCTCAGCGCCAGCTCCTCCAGGACCAGCGCCACTAGTAGCAGCACCCTCAGAACCAGCACCTCCAGTCCCAAGGTCCCCAGCCTCAGTGTCACCAGCAGCAGCACCCCCAGACCCATGGTCTCTAGCAGTAGCACCGTCAGGCTCAGCACCTCCAGCCCCAGCAGCTCCAGTACCTCCAGTACGAGCACCTCCGGGACCAGCACCACTCCCAGCTCCAGTGACGGCAGCGGAACTACCTCCAACGGCAGATAGCCGAGGTCCAGAAGCGCGACCCTGACGGCGACCGTACCAGTCGTGCTACTGCTGAGAGGTGAGAGGTACACGCGGATGAAGGCGGCTACTCCAAGGAGACCGCGCAACAGCAGACTCAGAACCCTCAGCGCCTGCACCCGCAGCAGCTCCAGGACCTCCAGCGCCAGTACCCTCAGCAGCTCCCGAACCTCTAGCTCCAGAACCTCTAGCACCAGCACCCGCAACAGCTCTAGAACCTCTAGCTCCAGCACCCTCAGCAGCTCCAGAACCTCCAGCAGAAACAACTCCAGTAAAAGAGTCACCGGCTCCAGCGCCTCTCGCAGTAGGGCCCCTAGCTCCAGCAGTGTGACCCTGATAGCCAACGTACCACTCACGCAGCTGCTGTGGGGAGAGAGGGAGTCGACGACGAGAGTGCAGCGGCGAGGTACCAGCGGAGCGACTACGGAGACGGCTGCCCCAGGGAGACTGCTCACCAGACGCCTCAGCGCTCCCAGGTGCAGCACCCCCAGGCTCAATACCCCCAGGCTCAGCACCCCCACACTCCTCACGCCCAGACTCAGCACCCCAAGTCTCCGCACCCCCAAGCTCCGCACCTCCAGGCTCCGCACTCCCAGGCTCAGCACCCCTAGGCTCAGCACCCCCAGGCTCCGCACCCCAAGGCTCAGCAACCCCAGTAGCAGCACCCCGAGCAGGACCACCCTCAGCAGGACCTGAGTCACCAGTGACCTCAACCGGCGCAAGCAAGAGAGGAGGGTCTACCTGAGACACACCTGAAGGAGCAGGACTGGGAGTGGGGAGGGGGTCTACCTGGGGAGCACCTGGAGCTAGGAAGAGCGACGGGGGGGGGGGAGAGGGTTAGTGCGGTAGGGGAAGAGATGGTAAAAGGGAGCCGAATCGTCGAACGTGACGTCCTGAGAGGGGAAGACACGACGCGAGGTGGGGTGGTAAAACTGCCAACCAGGCGCGTCAGGGAGAAAGCCAAGGAAGACACAGGGAATAGCGCGGGCGGAGAGCTTGTCCGCGGTGGTATCGCAGACAAAGGCACGAGCACCCCAGACCCGGAAACGCGACGCATCGCGAACCTTCCCCGTCCACAGCAGTGTGGGCGAGGTCTCCGGCAAGGAGACACGGGGCCAGAGGTTGAGCTGATGCGCGGCGTACTGGACCGAAACGACCACAGAAAATGGGGGGCAGCCGCATTGATCATGGAGGTACGAGCGACCTCACATGACTAAGCCAATGCGGCGCTCAGCAACCCCATTCTGCTACGGAGAGGCCGGAAGCATGAACGATTGGGTGATGCTGTGCTCCTTACAGAAGGCTGCCAAGAGGTCGGAGGAAAACTCACCACCTCTATCAGAGTGCAGACGCAGGACGGGAAACTCCGTCCCGAACTGCTCGCGGAGCTGGAGATGAGTAGCGCGGATCCAAGGGATCAAAACATCAGGGACCTCACCCTTGGTGTGCAAGGGGAAAACCGTGGTGTAACGCGTGTTGTCGTCGACGACCAGCAGGAAGTACCGCTCGTGGCCCTGTCCACGGACGCGGGCTGGGCCCCACACGTCCAGGTGGAGAGTCTGCAGGGGAGCCTCTGTGGGAGGGAACGAGGAGGAGTGAGGAGCGGCGCGCTGCCGCCCCTCGACACAGGGAAGACAGGGAGGAGCAGGCGAGGGTGGGAGGGGAGGGAGAACCCTGGGGAAACCAGAGACAAGGACACGGCGGTGCATGCTGCGAAGGCGCTGCACCGAGGGGTGACCAAGGCGGTGGTGCCAAAGGAGGGTCTGGTGCGACAAGGCGCGACACGAGTAGGGGGCCGAGAAATGACCTGACGCAGACGCAGCTACCTGAGGGGACTCAGTGGTCAGTGTGTACAGGCCCGACCCCGGCTGCCGAGTGAAGGTAGCCAGGTGACGACCCGTCTGAGCACACGTGCAGTTGTCAGAACATTATAG
Source organism: Closterium sp. NIES-65 (assembly GCA_948144175.1). Taxonomy (NCBI): domain Eukaryota; kingdom Viridiplantae; phylum Streptophyta; class Zygnematophyceae; order Desmidiales; family Closteriaceae; genus Closterium; species Closterium sp. NIES-65. Next base: position 233,452 of record CANXME010002176.1, on the reverse strand, counting down.
CTTACTCTTTTCTGTAGGCTATAGTGGGGTATCCCATAGGGGGTACAACCCAATTAGGGTTTCATATTTGTACTCACTTCATTTCATAGTGCACTCATTCTCGTTCAGTTTTCCACATGGTATCAGAGCAGGTTCCCCTGTGGGAACTGTGCCTAGGGCCCACCACTCGAATTTTTTTTTTTCCTGCCCGAAGCGCACTCATCCCGAGTCGCGCCTCGGGCCACTCCTTCCCCGAGCCGCCCTAGCGGCCGGCCTTACCCTCGCGGCCCCGCCACCCAGTGAACGCGGCCCCGCCGCCTCTTCTCTCGCGGCCCCGCCGCCCAAGCGCTCGCGGCCCCCGCCGTCCCTGATCTCGCGGCCCCGCCGCCCGAGCGCTCCCGGCCCCGCCGCCCCTGATACGCGGCCCCGCCGCCCAAGCACTCGCGGCCCCCGCCGTCCCTGATCTCGCGGCCCCGCCGCCCCAGCGCTCCTGGCCCCGCCGCCCCTGATACGCGGCCCCGCCGCCCCAGCGCCCGCGGCCCCGCCGTCCCTGATCTCACGGCCCCGCCGCCCCAGCGCTCACGGCCCCGCCGCCCCTGATCTCGCAGCCCCGCCGCCCCAGCGCTCCCGGCCCCGCCGCCCCTGTTACGCGGCCCCGCCGCCCCAGCGCTCCTGGCTCCGCCGCCCCTGATACGCAGCCCCGCCGCCCCAGCGCCCGCGGACCCGCCGTCCCTGATCTCACGGCCCCGCCGCCCGAGCGCTCACGGCCCCGTCGCCCCTGATCTCGCGGCCCCGCCGCCCCAGCGCTCCCGGCCCCGCCGCCCTTGTTACGCGGCCCCGCCGCCCCAGCGCTCCCGGCCCCGCCGCCCCTGATAAGCGGCCTCGCCGTCCCTGATCTCACGGCCCTGCCGCCCCAGCACTCACGGCCCCGCCGCCCCTTGCTCTCGAGCCGCCCAACTGCAGCAGCCGAGCCGCCGGACCGCCGAGCAGCAGTGCAGCCGAGCCGCCCTTGCACCCGAGCCGCCTGGGAGCCGAGCCGCCCGGGAGCCGAGTTGCTGAGTAGCCGAGCCGCCTTTTCTACCGAGCCGCCCGACCTGCCCTGCCCGGTGAGCACTGTACCGCTGTCGCTGCGTGCCCTTCCCCTACTGCTTGCACTGCTTCACTGTCGTCGTCATGGCTACCCCTAGTGTCCTCGCTTTTGACGCTGAGGGTCGAGCCGTAGACTTCAAGGTCTGGCTAGACGACCTGCAGCTGTTTTTACAGTGCGATAGGGCTGACGGTCTGTCCCTCTTTGACCTCACCTCTGGCGCCGTCCCTTCCCCTGCTGCTGATGCTGACGCCACTAGTCGCTCGCAGTGGGCCACGCGTGATGCTGCAGCACGTCTTGCTGTGCGTCGCCACTTGCCTACCGCTGAGCGCGCGCACTTTAGCCAGTACAAGAGTGCCCAGACCTTGTACGACGCTGTAGTTGCGCGCTACTCCTCCCCTGCCACTGCTGCACTGAGCCGCCTCATGCTCCCCTTCCTCTTCCCTGACCTTGCCGCCTTTCCCACTGTCGTTGATCTCATCACGCACCTCCGCACTAGTGACACTCGCTACCGCGCTGCGCTTCCTACTAACTTCTGCGCCAAGAACCCCCCCCCCCCCCATGTACATCACTCTCTACTTCTTAGTCACTCGCCTCCCTGACTCCCTTTCTGTAGTCCGGGACCACTTCCTCGCGGTCTGTCCCACCACCCTCACAGTCGACAGCCTAGAGAAGGCCCTCCTTGCAGCAGAGAAGAGCATAGTCGCTGTAGGAGCCTCTCGAGGTGACCCCCGCGCCCCCATCTTTGAGGGGTGTTCTCCTTCCCCTCTCCTGCCCTCTATCGCCTCTGCCGCTGCGGCCGACCTCGTTGGTCTTGAGTCGGTCGGTGCGGCGTCTGCCCCTAGCGGGAGACGCCGCTCTGGCAAGGGCAAGGGGGGCAAGGGAGCGGGTGGGGCCAGTGGGGGCGGTGGAGGTGGAGGTGGAGGCGGCGGAGGGAGTGGGAGTGGCGGTGGAGGTGGTAGCGGGGGTGGGGGTGCTAGTGGCGGCAGTGGAAGCGGGGGTGGCGGCGGCGGTGGCGGTGGTAGCGGAGGTGGCGGAGGTGGCGGCGGTGGAGTTGGAGGCGGGGGAGGTGGAGGTGGAGGCGGGGGTGGCGGAGGTGGAGGTGGTAGGAGTGGAGCTTCGCAGCAGAGCGGCACTGGGGGAGGTCAGCGCCAGCAGCAGCAGCAGCGTTCTCGCGACGTCCCCACCCCTCAGCAGCTTCGTGAGTGGTACACGCAGCGTCAGCGCGGTGGGGGTTTTGGTCCGTGCACCTACGTTCTCCGCACTGGCGACCGCGCTGGAGAGCAGTGTGGGGGCACCCACACCGCCCAGCGCTGCTTTGGCCGCCTGACGGATGCTTGGCGCCAGCAGTTCCCGGAGGCCGCGGAGATCCCTCGCTGGGGAGAGCTGTCTAGGGCTGGTGTAGCTATCTTTGATCTTGATTTCGATGCTATCCTTGCTGCCATGTATGCTGTGACCATTAGTGATGAGGGTGACTGTTACCGGTGTTTCCCGCCTGACCCGGGCATTGGTACTGCTGCTCTAGGTGCCGGTGAGGCTTCTGCTCTAGGTGCCAATGCGTCTGTGCTCTCAAGTGCTGGTGAGGCTGCTCTCTCAGGTACTAGTGCGTCTGCGCTCTCAGGTACTGCGTCGGCTTCGGCCTCCCACACCTTCACTCTTGACTCTGGAGCGTCTCGCTCTTTCTTTCGGGACCGCACCACACTCACGCCGCTTAGTCGGCCGGTTGCGGTTTCCCTGGCTGACCCCTCTGGGGGTCCTGTCCTGTCTCGCTTCTCCACTGTCCTCCCGTGTCTGGCGGCTCCCTCTGGCACCCTGTCTGGTCTCTACCTCCCCTCGTTCTCTACAAACTTGGTGAGTGGTGCTGACCTACAGGATGTGGGAGTCCACCAGTTCACCCCTGCTCGTCAGCAAGTGACGCACTGCACAGAGGCTAGCACGGGTCGTCACCTGGCTACGTTTACACGTCAGCCAGGGTCGAGCCTGTACACACTGACCACTGCTTCTCCTCCAGGTGCTGAGTCTGGTAGAGTCCCTTCGTCTGGTCAGGTGTTTGCTGCAGCGTTTAGGTCTGGTCCTGAGTCTGCCCCCTGTTCGTGTCGCCGTCTGTCTCACGAGACCCTCCTCTGGCACCACCGCCTTGGCCACCCCTCTCTGCTTCGGCTCAGAGGCATGGCCTCCCGTCTTCTTGTGTCTGGTCTCCCCCGGTCCCTCCCTCCCCTTCCTCAGGGCCCTGGCTCTGCCTATGTCCCCTGTGTCGAGGGGCGCCAGCGTGCTGCCCCTCACTCCTCCCAGTTTCCTCCGACAGAGGCTCCGTTGCAGACGCTTCACATGGACGTGTGGGGCCCTGCCCGCGTCCGTGGAGTCGGTCACGAGCGCTACTTCCTGTTGGTGGTTGACGACTACTCGCGTTACACCACAGTCTTCCCCTTGCGCAGCAAGGGTGATGTCACTGAGGTGCTGATCAACTGGATCCGCGCAGCTCGTCTCCAGCTCAGGCAGAGCTTTGGCTCGGACTTTCCGGTGTTGCGTCTGCACTCGGACAGAGGCGGAGAGTTCTCCTCTGGCCTTCTGCGTGCCTACTGTCGTGCGCGAGGCATCCGCCAGACCTTCACGCTTCCGGACTCACCGCAGCAAAATGGGATTGCAGAGCGCCGCATTGGCATGCTCATGGACGTCGCTCGTACGTCTATGATGCATGCGGCTGCCCCCCATTTTCTGTGGCCGTTTGCGGTCAGGTACGCGGCGCATCAGATCAACCTCCACCCCAGGGTCTCCAGGCCGGAGACCTCCCCAGCCCTGCTGTGGACGGGGAAGGTTGGCGATGCGTCGGCGTTCTGGGTCTGGGGATCTCGGGCGTTTGTCCGCGACTTGTCTGCGGACAAGCTGTCCCCTCGCGCTGCTCCCTGCATCTTCCTGGGGTTCCCCCCCGACGCCCCTGGGTGGAAGTTCTACCACCCCACCTCTCGACGTGTTCTGTCCTCCCAGGACGTCACGTTCTACGAGTCGGTACCCTACTACCGCCTCTTCCCCTACCGCACTCCGTCCCTCCCCCCGCCCCCGCTCTTCTTGGTACCAGGTCCCCCCCCGGTAGACCCCCTCCCCCCTCAGGGTCCTGCCCCTTCAGGTGTGTCCCAGGTAGACGCGGTCGAGCCTGTCGAGGTCACTGGTGACTCTGGTGCTACTGCGGGAGCTGAGCGTGGGGGTGCTGAGCCTGGAGGTGCTACACTTGGGGGTGCTGAGCCTGGGGGTGCGGAGTCTGGGGGTGCTGAGCCTGGGGGTGCTGAGCCTGGGGGTGCTGAGCCTGGGGGTACTGAGTCTGGGGGTGCTGAGCCTGGGGGTGCTGGGCCTGGGGGTGCTGAGACTGGGGATGCTGAGCCTGGGGGTGCTGAGACTGGGGGTGCTGAAACTGGGGGTGCTCCGCCTGGAGGTACTTCGTCTCGCCGAGAGCCACTCTCCCCACAGAAGCTGCGTGAGTGGTTTGCCCGACGCTGGAGGCGTGCTGCTGGTGCTGGAGGTTCTTCGGCTGCAGAGGGTGCTGCTGCCGAGCGTCCCGGAGGTGCTCGTACTGTGGGTGCTGGAGCTGCTGGGTCTGAGGGTTCTCCTGGAGCTGGTGCTGCTGAGGGTGTTGGCGCTGAGAGTACCGCTGGCGGTCCGACTGGCAGTGCTCCTGGTGGTGCTGCTGGAGGTTCTGGAGCTACTCGAGGTGCTGCTGGAGGTGCTGCTGGAGCGGGTACTCCTACTGGGGGTACTGGTGCTGTCCCTGCTGTTTCTGGCGTAGCCACGCGGCCCCGACCGTACTTCGTTCCGCTCCTGCAGCAGGTTCTTGGTCTTACACCTTCTCCTGGTCCTCCTCCTCCTCCCTTAGAGGGTCCACAGCTTGTCTCGTCACAGTCCCAGCTACAGCCTGCCTCCCCTTTGCCTGCTCCTTCTCCCTACGCTGGTCCGACTGGAGGTCTTACTGAGCGTCGTGAGCCTGCGTCTCGTCCTGCGTCGCCTGTTCGTACTGCGCGCACTAGTGGTCGCGGTTCTCGTCAGCGTCCTCCTCCTGTCCCTGGCACGCACCGGATGTCTCTGCGTCCGTCCACTGCTCCTCTGCGTGCCCCTTTGCCTTCTCCTCCTGCTTCCTCTCTTCCTGATCTTGCCGACCCGGAGTCGGACTCTCTTCGTGCTGCCAGTCCTACTGTCACGCGTCTCCTTGCTACTGCTGTCACTGACCCTTCTTTCGAGTCTTCTTCTGCGTCTGCCCTTGTCACTGAGCTCGTCGACTTTGCTGCGCGCTGTCGTCTAGACTACGCTGCTAGTCTTGTCGCTGAGTCTGAGTCTGTCTGTCCTCCGTCTGTCGGGGGTGAGTGTGCCCTTGGCACGGACGTCCTTGAGGACAGGCAGGAGGAGTTCCAGTGTCTGGCCGCCGCTTCACCTCATCTCGCGTCTGTACTGCTAGCCCCTGAGGGAGACCCGGATGCACTAGACATCCCGACTCCGCGCTCTTACGCGGAGGCGATAGAGGGTCCCTACTCCTCTCAGTGGCAGGCAGCTATGGATGCAGAGATGGCTTCCTGAAAGTCCACAGGCACCTACGTTGACGCTGTTCCCCCTCCTGGGGCGAACATAGTCAGTGGCATGTGGATCTTCAGGGTGAAGCGGCCACCGGGTTCTCCGCCTGTCTTCAAGGCGCGTTACGTGGCTCGTGGCTTCAGTCAGCGGCAGGGAGTTGACTACTTTCAGACCTTCTCCCCCACCCCGAAGATGACCACTCTTCGGGTACTGCTGCACGTTGCTGCTCACCGTGACTACGAGCTGCACTCTCTCGACTTCAGCACTGCTTTCTTGCAGGGCAGCCTGCACGAGGAGATCTGGCTGTGTCGCCCACCTGGCTTCACTGGGTCTTTCCCTCCTGGTACCCAGTGGAGTCTCCGGCGTCCAGTCTACAGTCTCCGCCAGGCGCCACGTGAGTGGCACGACACACTGACGACTACGCTGGCGGCACTTGGGTTTGCTCCTTCTACTGCCGACCCGTCGCTGTTTCTTCGCACCGACACCTCTCTGCCGCCGTTCTACATCCTCGTGTACGTCGACGACTTGGTCTTTGCCACAGCTGACACTGCTGGACTCGCCTACGTGAAGTCCGAGCTGCAGAAGAGACACACGTGCACTGACCTGGGTGAACTGCGCAGCTACCTTGGCTTGCAGATCACCCGGGACAGAGCACGCCGCACCATTACCCTGACTCAGTCACACATGGTGCAGCAGGTCCTTCAGCGCTTCGGCTTCACGTACTCCTCGCCTAAGGCCACTCCTCTGCCTACTCGCCACTCGCTCTCAGCTCTGCCTTCGGATGAGTCCGTAGAGTCGAGTGGCCCGTATGCAGAGCTTGTTGGCTGCCTCATGTACCTGATGACCTGCACACGACCTGACCTTGCATACCCTCTTAGCATTCTCGCACGCTATGTTGCTCCTGGGAGACACCGACCAGAGCACATGGCTGCAGCGAAGAGGGTGTTGCGCTACTTGTGCAGTACGTCGGGCATGGGGCTAGTGCTTGGAGGGCGCAGTCCAGTGGTCATCACTGGGCACGCGGACGCTTCTTGGGCTGACGACCAGGCTACGCAGCGGTCGTCACAGGGTTACACCTTCAGCCTTGGTTCCGGCTCTGTTTCGTGGCAGGCTCCCCGCTCGTCTTCTGTTCTCGGCTCCAGTTGTGAGGCTGAGATCTACGCCGGGGCTATGGCTGCACAGGAGTTACGCTGGCTCACCTACGTGCTGTCCGACCTTGGAGAGCCGCCTCGTTCTCCTCCAGTCCTGTACGTAGACAACAAGGCCATGCTGGCCTTGTGTCGAGAGCAGCGACTGGAGCACAGGACAAAGCACATTGCTCTCCGCTACTTTCTTGCTCGTGAGCTACAGCAGCGTGGACAGTTGCGACTTGCGTACGTGGCCTCTGAGGCCAACACTGCTGATGTCTTCACCAAGGCACTTGCGCCTTGTGATCATCAGCGTTGTTGCACGCAGTTGGGTCTTGTGCCTGTCTTGCCTCACTTGCTCACTTCTTGACTTTGCTTGTACCTTCACCTATATATACTCTTGCTCTTACTTGCTTGACTCTTGTATATCTTTATATATGATCTTGCATGTGAACTGGCCTTGTGGCCCTTGAGCTTGTGCTCGGAATGTGTGGTGAATTTGTGATCCACCCTGAGCTTTGCTTTGCTTTGCTTGACTGGTCTTGTGACCCCTTGTTCTCCCCCACTTTGCCTATGGGGGTGTGTCAGAACATTATAGCTTACTCTTTTCTGTAGGCTATAGTGGAGTATCCCATAGGGGGTACAACCCAATTAGGGTTTCATATTTGTACTCACTTCATTTCATAGTGCACTCATTCTCGTTCAATTTTCCACAGCAGTGTGTCACACGCTCGTAGTGTGAGAGTACGACGGCTTATGCGAGCTATGCTTACTTGCCTTTACTTTATTATGCTATTTCTAGCATAGGATAATTATATGTTTGCATGAATTGCTTAATTTCCTAGGCTAGGTGCTTTCCTATATTTTATTATAGTTATAGCACCGAGCTAGGTTGCGTGCACCGAATTCTGGCTTTTCAGTCGCCACCGAATCGCCATCTACCGAATTTGGAAAGGATCTGTTCAGGACGTTTCGCGACCTGCGGAACCTTCGCGTAACACCTGGTTACGGGACCTTGTGTCGAGCCTATATATAGCCTCGTGTTGTACCCAGGTGATCATTCAATTCAATTCAATTCACATTCTCTTTTATGAGCTCGATCCTAGATCCTCACACTTGGTAATCATAGCCCGTTTACACGCGAAGTTCTTTCGACCGCTAAAACCAGTCTGAAAAAAACCTCGGGGGCGACGCAGTCAAACATCAATTTCGGGTACGTAAAACCGGTTCAGTGTTTTTTGCTCCCCCTCGATTCCGTTTTTCGGACGCGTTGATGTCAGTCATGGAGGGAAGGCGACAACTACGCGACTACCAGCGACATCGCGAGCCTCCGCACCGACATGGAGCAGACGCAGGCGATGCTTCGTCGACTCGAGGCTTTTCTGACAAGCCAACCAGGGTTCGCCACCGCAGCAGCAGCGACCGCAACGACTGCAGCACCGACAACTCCAGCAGCAGTGGCGACACCGACATTTCACGGACCAATGGCACCACTGTCGCCGAACCTCGAAGCAGCACGACCGAGGCTCACGGAGGCGTTCCATCCAAGCGCGAAGGGATCCGACATCCGGCGATTCGTGGCCACCCACGAAATTTACTTCGAGGCCATTGGCTGTTGAACCCCGCAACACGACGCAGCAAGGATTCGGCTCGCAACGACACTGCTACGTGGACCGGCTCTCGAATGGATTTACTACACAGACGTAGCCCGCGGGGAGAAAACGTGGCAGCAATTTCGGGCAAATTTAATCGAGCGTTTTGAACCAAATAATAAGACCTACATGGCACGGCAGCAGATACATCGAGACAAGCAATACAATAGTGTAGCACGGTACATGCAGCAGATGGAGTTACTGTTCAACCGCATCACCGACCTGACCGAAGGATTAAAAATGGAGATTCGGCGGCAGGTGATTGCGGCGAATTACGACAGCTACATGAGAAGAAACAAGGAATGATTGAACTATGAAACAGATGGGTACAAGTACTAACCCTAATTGGGTTGTACCCCTTATGGGCTACCCCACTACAGCCTACACAAATGTATGAGCTATAATGTTCTGACACACCCCCATAGGCAAAGTGGGGGAGAACAAGGGGTCACAAGACCAGTCAAGCAAAGCAAAGCAAAGCAAGCTCAGGGTGGATCACAAAGTCACCACACATTCCGAGCACAAGTTCAAGGCCACAAGGCCAGTCGACATGCAGGAGTACATATATATAAAAGGCTAGACAAGCAAGAGCAGGTGTTTATATATATGTAACAGTACAAGCAAGGTCAAGAGGTGAGCAAGTGAGGCAAGGCAGACACAAGACCCAGCTGAGTACAGAAGCCCTGATGATCACAAGGCGCAAGCGCCTTGGTGAAGATATCAGCAGTGTTGGCCTCAGAGGCCACGTACGCAAGACGCAGCTGACCACGCTGCTGTAGTTCACGAGCAAGGAAGTAGCGAAGAGAAATGTGCTTCGTTCTGTGCTCCAGTCTCTGCTCCCGACACAAGGCCAGCATGGCCTTGTTGTCTACGTACAGCACTGGAGGAGAACGAGGCGGCTCTCCAAGGTCAGTCAGCAGGTAGGTGAGCCAGCAAAGCTCCTGTGCAGCCATGGCTCTTGCGTAGATCTCAGCCTCACAATTGGAGCCAAGAACAGAAGACGAGCGAGTAGCCCGCCACGAAACAGAGCCGGAACCAAGGCTGAAGGTGTAACCCTATGACGACCGCTGCGTAGCCTGGTCGTCAGCCCAAGAAGCGTCTGCATGCCCAGTGAGGACCACTGGACTCTGCCCTCCAAGCACAAGCCCCATGCCCGACGTACTGCACAAGTAGCGCAACACCCTCTTCGCTGCAGCCATGTGCTCCGGTCTGTGTCTCCCAGGAGCAACATAGTGTGCGAGAATGCTAAGAGGGTATGCAAGGTCAGGTCGTGTGCAGGTCATCAGGTACATGAGGCAGCCAACAAGCTCTGGGTACGGGCCACTCGACTCTACGGACTCATCCGAAGGCAGAGTTGAGAGCGAGTGGCGAGTAGGCAGAGGAGTGGCCTGAGGCGAGGAGTACGTGAAGCCGAAGCGCTGAAGGACCTGCTGCACCATGTGTGACTGAGTCAGGGTAATGGTGCGGCGTGCTCTGTCCTGGGTGATCTGCAAGCCAAGGTAACTACGCAGTTCACCCAGGTCTGTGCACGTGTGTCTCTTCTGCAGCTCGGACTTCACGTGTGCGAGTCCAGCAGTGTCAGCTGTGGCAAAGACCAAGTCGTCGACGTACACGAGGATGTAGAACGGCGGCAAAGAAGTGTCGGTGCGTAGAAACAGCGACGGGTCGGCAGTAGAGGGAGCAAACCCAAGAGCCGCAAGTATAGTCCTCAGTGTGTCGTGCCACTCACGCGGTGCCTGGCGGAGACCGTAAACAGGCCCCTGGAGGCTCCACTGGGTGCCAGGAGGAAAAGACCCAGTGAAGCCACGTGGGCGACGCAGCCAGATCTCCTCGTGCAGGCTGCCCTGCAAGAAAGCAGTGTTGAAGTCAAAAGAGTGCAGCTCATAGTCGCGGTGAGCAGCTATGTGCAGCAGTACCCGAAGAGTGGTCATCTTCGGGGTGGGAGAGAAGGTCTGAAAGTAGTCAACTCCCTGCCGCTGACTGAAGCCACGAGCCACGTAACGCGCCTTGAAGACAGGCGGAGAACCCGGCGGCCGCTTCACCCTGAAAATCCACATGCCACTGACGATGTTCGCCCCAGGCGGGGGAACCTCGTCAACGTAGGTGCCTGTGGACTTCCAGAAAGCCAACTCTGCGTCCATAGCAGCCTGCCACTGAGAGGAGTAGGGACCCTCTATCGCCTCCGCGTAAGAGCGCGGAGTCGGGATGTCAAGTGCATCCGGGTCTCCCTCAGGGGTAAGTAGTACGGACACGAGGTGAGGTGAAGCAGCAGCCAAACACTGGAACTCCTCTTGCCTGTCCTCAAGGACGTCCGTGCCAAGGGCACACTCACCCCCGACGGACGGAGGACAGACAGACTCAGACTCAGCGACAAGACTAGCAGCGTAGTCTAGACGACAGCGAGCAGCAAAGTCGACGAGCTCAGCAACTAGGGCAGACGCAGCAGTGGACTCAAAGGAAGGGTCAGTGACGACATTAGCAAGGAGACGCGTGACAGTAGGATTGGCAGCACGAAGAGTGTCCGACTTCAGGCCGGGAAGGTCTGGAAGAGAAGTCTCAGAAGGAGAAGGCAAAGGGGCACGCAGAGGAGCAGTGGACGGACGCAGAGACATCCGGTGCGTGCTAGGGACAAGAGGAAAACGCTGACGCGAACCATGACCACTAGTGCGAGCAGCACGGACAGGCGACGCAGGGCGAGACGCAGGCTCACGATGCTCAGCAAGACCTCCAGTAGGACCAGTGTAGGGAGAAGGAGCAGGCAGTGGGGAGGCCGGCTGTAACTGTAACTGTGACGGGACAGGCTGTGGACACTCTAAGGGAGGAGGAGGACCAGTAGAAGGCGAGAGACCAAGAACCTGCTGAAGGAGCAGAACGAACTACGGCCGAGGCCGCGCGGGGACTCCAGACACAGCAGGGACAGCACCAGTACCCCTAGCCGCAGCACCAGCGCCTGCAGCACCTCCAGCTCCAGTACCTCCAGCAGCACCAATAGCACCCCCAGTAGGACAGCCTCCAGGTACGACAGCAGTAGCCTCAGTGCCAACACCCTGAGCAGCTCCAGCTCCGGTCGTACCCGTAGGCCCAGCAGCTCCAGTACTCCCAGTACGAGCACCTTCGGGACCCGCGGCACCAGCACCCTCAGCAGCCGAAGAACCTCCAGCTCCGGCAGCATGCCTCCAACGCCGGGAAAACCACTCGCGCAGCTCCTGTTGAGAGAGTGGTTCCCGCCGAGACGAAGCACCCGGAGAACCTCTAGGCACAGCACTGCCAGACGCCACACGAGCAGGCCCAACTCCCTCGGGCTCCGCACCCCCAGGCTCAGCACCCCAAGGCGTAGCACCCCCAAGCGTAGCACCCCCAGGCGTAGCACCCCCTGAATCAGCACCCCCAGTCGTAGCACCCCTAGGCTCAGCACCCCCAGAGTCAGCACCCCCATGCTCAGCACCCTCAGCAGCACCAGAGTCACCAGTAACCTCGACAGGCTCGACTGCGTCTACCTGGGACACACCTGAAGGGGCAGGACCCTGAGGGGGGAGGGGGTCTACCGGTGGGGGACCTGGCACAAGGAAGAGCGGTGGCGGGGGGAGGGAAGGAGTGCGGTAGGGAAAGAGGCGGTAGTAGGGGACCGTCTCGTCAAACGTGACGTCCTGGGAGGACAGAACACGGCGAGAGGTGGGGTGGTAGAACTGCCACCCTGGCGCGTCAGGGGGGAAGCCAAGGAAGACGCAAGGAGCAGCACGAGGGGACAGCTTGTCCGCAGTCAAGTCGCGGACAAACGCCAGAGATCCCAAGACACGGAACGCAGACGCATCGCCAACCTTCCCCGTCCACAGCAAAGCTGGGAAGGTCTCCGGCCTGGAGACCCTGGGCTGAAGGTTGATCTGATGCACCGCGTACAGTACCGCAAACGGCCACAGAAAATGGGGGGCAGCCGCATGCATCATGGACGTACGGGTGACGTCCATGACCATGCCAATGCGGCGCTCAGCAATCCCATTTTGCTGTGGAGAGTCCGGAAGCGTGAAGGTCTGGCGGATGCCTCGTGCACGACAGTAGGCTTGCAGAAGGCCAGAGGAGAACTCTCCGCCTCTGTTAGAGTGCAGACGCAGAACAGGAAAGTCCGAGCCGAAGCTCTGCCTGAGCTGCAGACGAGCTGCGCGGATCCAGATGATCAACACCTCAGTGACATCACCCTTGCTGCGCAAGGGGAAGACTGTGGTGTAACGCGAGTAGTCGTCAACCACCAGCAGGAAGTAGCGCTTGTGACCTTGTCCACAGACGCGGGCCGGGCCCCACACGTCCATGTGAAGCGTCTCCAGCGGGGCCTCTATCGGAGGAAACTAGGAGGAGTGAGGGGTAGCCCGCTGCCGCCCCTCGACACAGGGGACGCAGGTAGGGGCAGGCCCTGGGGGAAGGGGAGGGAGGGACCGGGGAAGACCAGAGACGAGGAGACGGGAGGCCATGCCTTGGAGACGAAGCAGGGAGGGGTGACCATGGCGGTGGTGCTAGAGGAGAGTCTCGTGAGACAGGAGGCGACACGAGCAGGGGGCAGACTCAGGACCAGACCTGGACGCTGCAGCAAACACCTGACCCGACGCAGCTACCTGACCAGACGCAGTGACTGGAGGAGACTCATTAGTCAGTGTGTACAAGCTCGACCCCGGCCGATTCTAAACGTGGCCAGGTGTCGGCCTGTCCGAGCGTCCGTGCAGTGGGTCACCCGCTGACTCGCAGGAGTGAACTGGTGAACCCCCGCATCCAGTAGGTCAGCACCACTCACCAAGTTTGTAGAGAACGAGGGGAGGTAAAGACCAGACAGGGTGCCAGAGGGGGCCGCCGGACACGGGAGAACAGTGGAGAAGTGAGCAAGGACAGGACCCTCAAAGGGGTCTGCCAGAGAGACTGTAACTGGCCGACCAAGCGGCGCAAGTGTGGTGCGGTCTCAAAAGAAGGAGCGAGAAGCCCCCGAGTCAAGGGTGAAGGTGTGGGAGGCCGAAGCCGACGCGGTACCTGAAAGCGCAGACTCACCAGCACCTGAGGAAGCAGACGCACTGGCACCTAGAGCAACAGCCTCGCTAGCACCTAGAGCAGCAGCCTCACCAGTACCTAGAGCAGCAGTCTCAATGCCCGAGTCGGGCGGAAAACACCGGTAACAGTCACCCTCATCACTAATAGTCACAGCGTGCATGGCAGCAAGAATAGCATCGAAGTCAAGGTGAAAGACATCTACTCCCGCCCCAGACAGCTCGCCCCAGCGGGTGATCTCTGTGGCCTCCGGGAACTGGTGACGCCAAGCGTCCGTCAGGCGGCCAAAGCAGCGCTGGGTGGAGTGCGCACCCCCGCACTGCTCACCCGCGCGGTCGCCGGTGCGTAGGACGTAGGTGCACGGACCAGTACCCCCACCCCGCTGGCGTGCAGCGTACCACTCACGGAGCTGCTGAGGGGGGGGGATGTCACGAGTGCGCTGCTGCTGCTGCTGCTGCTGGCGCTGACCACCACCGGAGCCGACCCTCTGCGCAGCGCCACCCCGACCAGCTCCACCTCCTCCGCCACTGCCTCCTCCACCGCCGCCACCTCCGCCACCTCCGCTCCCACCGCCACCGCCGCCGCCGCCTCCGCCTCCACTGCCGCCACCGACACCTCCACCCCCGCCACCACCCCCACCGCCACCCCCACCCCCTCCGTCGCCTCCACCGCCCCCGCTAGCTCCTCCAGCGCCCCTGCCCCCCTTGCCCTTGCCAGGGCGGCGTCTCCCGCTCAAGACCAACGAGGTCGGCCGCAGCAGCAGAGGCAACAGAGGGCAAAAGGGGGGAGGGGGAACACCCCTCAAAGATGGGGGTGCGAGGGTCACCACGAGAGGCTCCTACAGCGACTATGCTCTTCTCTGCTGCTAGGAGGGCCTTCTCGAGGAGGTCAACGGTGAGAGTGGTGGGGCAAACAGAGAGGAAGTGGTCCCTGACTACGCGAAGGGAGTCAGGGAGCCGGTTGACTATGTAGTAGAGGGTGATGTACTTGGGGGGGGGGGGGTTCTTGGCGCAGAACTCAGCAGGAAGCGCAACGCGGTAGCGAGTGTCACTAGTGCGGAGGTGCGTAATGAGGTCAGTGACTGTGGGAACGGCAGCAAGGTCAGGGAAGAGGTACGGTAGCATGAGGCGGCTCAGTGCAGCAGTGGCAGGGGAGGAGTAGCGTGCAACTACAGCGTCGTACAAGGTCTGAGCACTCTTGTACTGTCTAAAGTGCGCACGCTCAGAGGTAGGCAAGTGGCGGCGCACAGCAAGGCGGGCAGCAGCATCGCGCGTGGCTCACTGTGAGCGAACAGTGGGGTCAGCATCAGCAGCAGGGGCAGGGGAGGCACCAGAAGTGAGGTCAAACAGGGAGAGACCGTCTGCCCTATCGCACTGGAGGAACAGCTGCAGATCATCTACCCAGACCTCAAAGTCGACAGCCCGACCCTCAGCGTCAAAGGTGAGAACGCTGGGGGTGGCCATGACAGCAGTAGACCAGCAGAGAGAGGAGCAGGGTAGGGTAGTGTAGTGTCAGAAGCGCTATTCTTACCAAGCAGGGGGAACGGGCCGAGGTAGTGACTAGGCGGCACGGCTGCAGGGTGGCGTGGCGGCTCGGCTGCTGGGCGGCTCGGCGGCCCGGCTGCTGGGCGGCTCGGCGGCTCGGCGGCTCGGCTGCTCGGCTGCTGGGCGGCTCGGCGGCTCGGCTGCTCGGTTGCTGCCTGGCTTGGCGGCTCAGCGGCTCGGCTGCTGGGCGGCTCGGCGGCTCGGCTGCTAGGCTGCTGGGCGGCTCGGCGGGTGGTGTGGCTGGTGACGACCGCGGCAGCAGTTGCATGAGCTGTGGCGACTGCTGCTGCAGAGACGGCGGCGGCTGCTGCCTCAGGGACGGTGGCGACCGGCCGCTAGGGGCCGCGAAGGGTGGCGGAGGGGCCGTGAAGGGCGGCACGAGGGGCCGCCGAGGGCGGCGACGGGCCGTGAGGAGGCTGCGGAAGGCGGCTCGAGGGGCTGCGAGTGTCAGATGATCATATTACTGATGCATATATCTAGGCTGTAGTGGGGTAGCCCATAGGGGGTACAACCCAATTAGGGTTGGTACTTGTACTTGTTTCATTTCATAGTGCACTCATTCTCTCTCTCTAATCTCAACATGGTATAGAGCGGGTCCTTCCTAAGGACCATTTTTTAAGGGCCCACCCACGAAATTTTCGCTGCCCGGAGCGCGCCCTTCTCTCCCCGAAGCGCGCTCCCCCTAGTCCTTCTCGCGCTGCCCTTGTGGCCCCCGCGAGTCGCGCGCGCGACCTTTTTTTTTTTCGCGCGCGCGGCCCGGGCCACGTCGCGCTGGCCTTACGGCCGCGTCGCGCCGCCCTCGCGGCTCTGCTGCGTCGCGCCGCCCTCGCGGCCCCCTAGCGCCGCCCATGCGGCCTCATCGCCTGCCTCTGCAGGCCCCGACGTCGCCGCTGACGGCCCCGCCGTCCCTTTCTGCCGGCCCCTCCGCTGCACTTGACGGCCCCGCCGTCCCCTCTGCCGGCCCCGCCGCTGCACCCAACGGCCCCGCCGTCCCCTCTGCCGGGCTCGCCGCTGCGCCCAACGGCCCCGCCGTCCCCTCTGCTGGCCCCGCCGCTGCTTCAGCCGGCTCCGCCGCTGCACCTGACGGCCCCGCCGTCCCCCCTTTCGGCCCCGCCACTGCACCTATCGGCCTCGCCACTACCCCTGACGGCCCCGCCACTGCATCTCCCGGTCCCGCAGCTGCATCTCCCGGCCCCGCCGCCCCAGCAACTGCGCCGCCCCAGCAGCCGAGCCGCCCCAGCAGCCGAGCCGCCCCAGCAGCCGAGCCGCCCCAGCAGCCGAGCCGCCCCAGCAGCCGAGCCGCCCCAGCAGCCGAGCCGCCCCAGCAGTCGAGCCGCCCCAGCAGTCGAGCCGCCGAGCCGCCTGAGCCACCCGAGCCGCCCGAGCTGCCCGAGCCGCCTGCACTGCCCTGTCTGGTGAGCACTGAGCTTTACTCTGCGCACTGCCCTCACCCTACTGCTGTCATGGCTACCCCCAGTGTCCTCACCTTTGACGGTGAGGGCAGGGCCATCGACTTTGACGTGTGGGTAGACGACCTACTGCTTTTCCTACAGTGCGACAGAGCTGACGGCCTCTCTCTCTTTGATCTCACTTCTGGTGCCTCTCCCGCCCCTGCTGCTATTGAGGATGCCACTGTTCGCTCAGTGTGGGCCACACGCGATGCTGCTGCACGTCTTGCTGTGCGTCGCCACCTCCCTCCCTCTGAGCGTGCACACTTTGGGCCGTACAAGAGTGCTCAGACCTTGTACGACGCCGTTATTGCACGCTACTCCACCCCTGCCACTGCTGTACTGAGCCGCCTCATGCTACCGTACCTCTTTCCCGACCTTGCTTCTTTTGCCACAGTCGCCGACCTCATTACCCACCTGCGCACTAGTGACGCTCGCTTCCGCGCTGCGCTTCCTGCTGAGTTCTGCGCCAAGAACCTCCCCCCCCCAGTACTTCACTCTCTACTACATTGTCACCCGCCTCCCTGACTCCCTCCGCGGAGTCAGGGACGATTTACTCTCAGTCTGCCCCACCACTCTCACTGTTAGCATCCTCGAGAAGTCCCTCCTAGCAGCCGAGAAGAGCATTCTCGCTGTAGGGGCCTCTCGTGGTGACCCGCGCACCCCCATCTTTGAGGGGTGTTCCCCCTTCCCCCCTCCTGCCCTCTGTCGCCTCTGCTGCTACGGCCGACCTAGTTGGTTTTGAGTCGGTCGGTGCGGCGTCTGCCCCCAGTGGGAGACGTCGCTCTGGCAAGGGCAAGGGGGGCAGGAGCGGTGGTGGCGGCGGCGGGGGCGGTGGAGGCAGCGGTGGAGGCAGCCGAGGAGGTGGGGGTGGTAGCGGGAGTGGTGGCGGGAGTGGAGGTGTCAGCGGCGGCAGTGGAGGCGGGGGTGGCAGCGGCAGTGGTGGTGGGAGTGGAGGCGGAGGCGGCGGTGGCGGCAGCGACGGTGGGAGTGGCGGTGGCAGCGGAGGTGGTGGCGGCGGCGGCGGAGGAGGCGGCGGAGGAGGTCGTGGCTCGTCGCAGAGGAGTGGCTCCGGTGGCGGTCAGCGCCAACAGCAGCGGCAGCAGCGTGGTCAGGAGACCCTCTCCCCGCAGCAGCTCCGTGAGTGGTACGCTGCACGTCAGAGGGGTGGGGGTACTGGTCCGTGCACCTACGTCTTGCGCACGGGCGACCGTACGGGTGAGCCGTGTGGTGGTCCACACCCCGCCCAGCGCTGCTTCGGCCGCCTGACTGACGCTTGACGCCGCCAGTTTCCTGACGCCTCTGAGATCCCTCGCTGGGACCAGCTGTCTAGGGCAGGAGTAGCTATCTTTGATCTTGACTTTGATGCTATTCTTGCTGCCATGTATGCTGTGACTATTAGTGAGGAGGGTGACTGTTACCGGTGTTTCCCGCCCGACCCGGGCATTGGTACTGCGGCTCTAGGTGCTGTTGAGGCTGCTGCTCCAGGTGCTGGTGAGGCTGTCGCTCTAGGTGCCAGTGAGTCTGTGTCCTCAGGTGCTGGTGAGTCTGCTCTCTCAGGTACTGCGTCGGCTCCGCCCTCTCTCACCTTCACTCTTGACTCAGGGGCGTCTCGCTCCTTCTTTCGAGACCGCACCACACTCACGCCGCTTAGTCGGCCAGTGGCGGTCTCCCTGGCGGACCCCTCTAGGGGTCCTGTTCTGGCTCGCTACTCCACTGTCCTGCCGTGCCCTGCGGTCCCGTCTGGCGCCCTGTCCGGTCTCTACCTCCCCTCGTTCTCTACGAACTTGGTGGCGGGTGCTGACCTACAGGATGCAGGGGTCGACCAGTTCACCCCTGCACGCCGACGGGACACCCACTGCACGGACGCGGACACGGGTCGACACTTGACCACGTTCACACGTGGGCCGGGGTCGAGCCTGTACACACTCACGGTTCCGTCTCCTCCTCCTGCGTCTGGTCAGGTAGCTGCGTCGGGTCAGGTGTTTGCTGCAGCGTCCAGGTCTGGTCCTGAGTCTGCCCCCTGCTCGTGTCGCCTCCTGTCCCACGAGACCCTCCTGTGGCACCACAGGATGGGTCACCCCTCCCTGCCTCGTCTCCGGGGCATGGCCTCTCGCCTTCTTGTCTCTGGCCTTCCTCGGTCCCTCCCTCCTCTTCCTCCGGAACCTGGCCCTCCCTGTGTCCCCTGTGTCGAGGGTCGCCTGCGGGCTACCCCTCACTCCTCCCCATTTCCTCCGACGGAGGCCCCGATGCAGACGCTTCACATGGACGTGTGGGGCCCAGCCCGCGTCCGTGGACAGGGTCACGAGCGCTACTTCCTGCTGGTGGTTGACGACTACTCGCGTTACACCACAGTCTTCCCCTTGCGCAACAAGGGTGAGGTCACTGAGGTGTTGATCGACTGGATCCGCGCAGCTCGTCTCCAGCTCAGGCGGAGCTTCGGCTCGGACTTTCCTGTTTTGCGTCTGCACTCGGACAGAGGCGGAGAGTTCTCCTCCGGCCTTCTGCGGGCCTACTGTCAGGCACGAGGCATCCGCCAGACCTTCACGCTTCCGGACTCTCCACAGCAGAATGGGATTGCTGAGCGCCGCATCGGCATTGTCATGGACGTCGCCCGTACGTCCATGGTGCATGCGGCTGCCCCCCATTTTCTGTGGCCGTTTGCGGTGAGGTACGCCGCACATCAGATCAACCTTCAGCCCAGGGTCTCCAGACCGAAGACCTCCCCAGCTTTGCTATGGACGGGGAAGGTTGGCGATGCGTCGGCGTTCCGTGTCTGGGGATCTCGGGCGTTTGTCCACGACTTGTCTGCGGACAAGCTGTCCCCTCGTGCTGCTCCTTGCGTCTTCCTGGGTTTCCCCCCTCACGCACCTGGGTGGCAGTTTTACCACCCCACCTCTCGTCGTGTTCTGTCCTCCCAGGACGTCACGTTCGACGAGTCGGTTCCCTTCTACCAACTCTTCCATTACCGCACTCCGTCGCTCCCCCCCCCGCCCCTCTTCCTGGTCCCAGGTCCCCCCCCGGTAGACCCCCTCCCCCCTCAGGGTCCTGCCCCTTCAGGTGTGTCTCAGGTAGACGCGGTCGAGCCTGTCGAGGTCACTGGTGACTCTGGTGCTGCTGCGGGTGCGGAGCCTCGGGGTGCTGAGACTGGGGGTGCTGAGACTGGGGGTGCTGAGCCTGGGGGTACTGAGCCTGGGGGTGCTGCGACTGGGGGTGCTGAGCCTGGGGGTGCTGAGCCTGGGGGTACTGAGCCTGGGGGTGCTAAGCCTGGGGGTGCTGAGCCTGGGGGTGCTGTGCCTGGGGGTGCTGAGCCTGGGGGTTCTGCGTCTGGGAGTGCTGCGCCTGCTGCTTCTGTTCCTGGTGGTTCTTAAAACCGTTCTTCGCGCCGCGAGCCGCTCTCTCCACTGGAGCTGCGTGAGTGGTTTGCCCGGCGCTGGAGGCGAGCTGCTGGAGCCGGGGGTACTGCGGGTGCTGGAGGTTCCGTTGCTGCCGAGGGAGCTCGTACCACGGGTCCCGGAGGTGCTCGTACTGAGGGTACTGGAGCTGCCGGGCCCGGGGGTGCCTCTGGAGCTGGAGCTGCTGCGGGTGCTGGCGCTGAGGCTACGACTGTCGGTCCTACTGCGGATACTTCTGCACCTGCTGGTGGTGCTAGAGTTGGAGCTGCTACTGGTGCTGGTGCTGCCTCTGGAGGTGCTGGTGCTGTCCCTGCTGTCTCTGGCGGTGCTGCGCGGCCTCGGCCGTACTTCGTTCCGCTCCTTCAGCAGGTTCTTGGTCTCCTGCCTTCCACAGGTCCTCCTCCCGTAGAGTGTCCGCAGCCTGTCCCGTCACGGTCACAGTTATAGCCCGCCTCTCCTCTGCCTTCTCCTTCTCCCTACGCTGGTCCTACTGGAGGTCTTGCTGAGCGTCTTGAGCCTGCGTCCCGCCCTGTGTCGCCAGTCCGAGCTGCTCACACTAGTAGTCGCGCTTCGCGTCAGCGTCCTCCTCCTGTCCCTGGCACGCACCAGATGTCTCTGCGTCCGTCCACTGCTCCTCTGCGTGCCCCTTTGCCTTCTCCTCCTCAGTCTTCTCTTCCTACTCTTGCCGACCCGGAGTCGGACTCTCACCGTGCTGCCAGTCCTACTGTCACGCGTCTTCTTGCTACTCTTGTCACTGACCCTTCCTTTGAGTCCACTGCTGCGTCTGCCCTGGTTGCTGAGCTGGTCGACTTTGCTACTGCGTGTCGTCTGGACTACGCTGCCAGTCTTGTTGCTGAGTTTGCTGAGTGTGCTGAGTCTGCGTCTGCTGCGTCTGCGTCTGCCTGTCCTCCGTCCGTCGGGGGTGGCTGTGCTCTTGGCACGGACGTCCTTGAGGACAGGCAGGAGGAGTTCCAGTGCTTTGCCGCCGCTTTGCCCCATCTCGTGTCCATGCTTGTTGCCCCTGAGGGAGACCCGGATGCTCTAGACATCCCGACCCCACGCTCTTACGCAGAGGCGATGGCCGGTCCCTACTCCTCTCAGTGGCAGTCAGCCATGGACGCAGAGATGGCCTCCTGGAAGTCCACAGGCACCTACGTTGACGCTGTTCCCCCTCCTGGGGCGAACATTGTCAATGGCATGTGGATCTTCAGGGTGAAGCGGCCGCCGGGTTCTCCGTCTGTCTTGAAGGCGCGCTACGTGGCTCGTGGCTTCAGTCAGCGACAGGGAGTTGACTTCTTTCAGACCTTCTCCCCGACCCCGAAGATGACCACTCTTCGGGTTCTACTGCACGTCGCTGCTCAGCGTGACTACGAGCTACACTCTCTTGACTTCTGCACTGCTTTTCTGCAGGGCCGCCTGCACGAGGAGATCTGGCTGCGCCGTCCTCCTGGCTTCACTGGGTCGTTCCCTCCTGGTACCCAGTGGAGCCTCCGGCGGCCAGTCTACGGTCTCCGCCAGGCGCCGCGTGAGTGGCACGACACACTGAGGACTACACTTGCGGCTCTTGGGTTTGCTCCTTCTATTGCTGACCCGTCGCTGTTTCTTCGCACCGACACCTTGCTGCCGCCGTTTTACATCCTCGTGTACGTCGACGACTTGGTCTTTGCCACTGCGGACACTGCCGCACTCGCCCACGTGAAGTCCGAGCTGCAGAAGAGACACACGTGCACAGACCTGGGTGAACTGCGCAGCTACCTTGGCTTGCAGATGACTCGGGACAGAGCACAGCGCACCATTACCCTGACTCAGTCACACATGGTGCAGCAGGTCCTTCACCGCTTCGGCTTCACGTACTCCTCGCCTCAGTCCACTCCTCTGCCTACGGGACACTCGCTCTCAGCTCTGCCTTCGGATGAGTCCGTAGAGTCGAGTGGTCCGTATCCAGAGCTTGTGGGCTGCCTCATGTACCTGATGACTTGCACTCGACCTGACCTCGCATACCCTCTCAGCATCTTAGCACGCTATGTTGCTCCCGGCCGTCACCGGAAGGAGCACATGGATGCAGCTAAGAGGGTGTTGCGCTACTTGTGCAGTACGTCGGGCATGGGACTAGTGCTTGGAGGGCGAGACCGGCCTGTTCTCACTGGGCACTCAGACGCTTCTTGGGCTGACGACCAGGCTACTCAGAGGTCGTCTTAGGGTTACACCTTCAGTCTTGGCTCTGGCTCTGTCTCTTGGCGCTCTACTCGCTCTTCTTCGGTTCTCAGCTCTAGCTGTGAGGCTGAGATCTACGCCACGGCCATGGCTGCCCAGGAGCTTCGCTGGCTCACCTACCTGCTGACCGACCTTGGAGAGCAGCCTCGTTCTCCTCCAGTGCTGTACGTCGACAACAAGGCAACCATTGCCTTGTGTGAGGAGCACAGACTGGAGCACAGGACGAAGCACATTGCTCTGCGCTACTTCCTTGCTCGAGAGCTGCAGCAGCGTGGTCAGCTTCGCCTGCGTTTCGTGGCCACTGAGGCCAACACTGCTGATGTGTTCACCAAGGCACTTCCGCCTCGTGACCATCAGCGCTTTTGCACTCTGCTAGGCCTTGTGCCCACTGGGCCTCACTTGCTTACCTCTTGACTTTGCTTGTACTGCTGCATATATATATCCTTGCTCTTGCTTGTTTAGCACTGTTATATATATATGCTCTGCTGCATGTGAACTGGCCTTGTGGCCTTGACCTTGTGCTCGGAATTTGTGTGGTATCCTTGAGATCCACCCTGAGCTTGCTTTGCTTTGCTTTGCTTTGCTTGACTAGTCTTGTGACCCCTTGCTCTCCCCCACTTTGCCTATGGGGGTGTGTCAGATGATCATATTACTGATGCATATATCTAGTCTGTAGTGGGGTAGCCCATAGGGGGTACAACCCAATTAGGGTTGGTACTTGTACTTGTTTCATTTCATAGTGCACTCATTCTCTCTCTCTAATCTCAACAGCGAGGGGGCCGTAAGGGGCTGACGGGCGGCGGGAGGGGCCGTAAGGGGCCGCAGGAGGGCCTGTAAGGGTAGCATGAGGTGCCGTAAGGGGCCGTAAGGGGCCGTAAGGGCGGCTCGAGGGGCCGTAAGGGTGGCGCGACGGGCGCGACGAGCCGTAAGGGCGGCACGAGGGGCCGTAAGGGCGGCGCGACGGGCGCGACAGGCTGTAAGGGCGGCACGACGGGCCGTAAGGGCGGCGCGACGGGCCGTAAGGGCGGCGCTAGGGAGCCGTGAGAGGGCCGCTAAGGGCGACGCGACGGGGCCGTGAGGGGCCTAGCGAGGGCGCGACGGTAGGGAGAGCACACGGGGCGCGACTCGGGCCGGAGCGAAGCGCGCTCCGGGCAGGAAACAAAATTTCGTTGTGGTGGGCCCTAGGAATTGTTCCCACGAGGGAACCTGCTCGATACCATGAGAAGAAACGAGGAAAGATTGAACTATGAAACAGTTGGGTACAAGTACTAACCCTAATTGGGTTGTACCCCTTATGGGCTACCCCACTACAGCCTACACAAATGTATAAGCTATAATGTTCTGACACTACAGAGACATCGTGCGTGCTGCCGAGCGATACGACGCGCTGACTCGAGGTCAACCCGAAACACGACGCTTCACGCTGAACCGTACATTCGGCACGGAGCGATCGGCACCCCCCACGTTCGCCGAACCGATGGATATCGACAAATACGACGCGAAGCAGCAGCCGACAAAATGCGAATTTTGCGGCGCAGCAGGGCATCAGTTTTTGTCGTGCTACAAAATGAAGAAAGCACGTGCGGCACTCCGGGACGGAAACAGTGGAGCACCCCGAAGTAAAAAAACGGGAATCGCCAGTAGCCGCGGATCGACCTGGCGATCGCGTAAAGATCCGAAAAGCAGAAAAAGGCGACGACGTGGCGACTTCGGAGCGGGTGAAAAAAGGAGAAAATGATGGCGCGAATCTTAAACGTCACGACCGGCCGGCATCAGG
Organism: Closterium sp. NIES-65; assembly: GCA_948144175.1. Classification (NCBI taxonomy): domain Eukaryota; kingdom Viridiplantae; phylum Streptophyta; class Zygnematophyceae; order Desmidiales; family Closteriaceae; genus Closterium; species Closterium sp. NIES-65. The sequence continues at coordinate 209,650 of CANXME010002176.1, read as the reverse complement.
GGAAATCGCCGAGGCGAATGGAGGCTCCGCAAAAAAAAGACTCTGCACCGACCGGGAAACTCCAGCTGAATACCCACAAAAGTAAGAATTTGTTAAACGTATCCTATAAAGACACCCTAACGAAGAATATCACTTCTCGTGGTTTTCAAGCCTTTGAAAAATTCAGGGGAGGTTTAGAGGCCAAGAAAAAGCCTTCAGAAATTATTCAGGTACCTGAGAAGTTGGGCAAAGTACTACGGAGCGTAGAAAAGGGTCGTGCGTTCCGTGGAGTTAATATTCTCTCCCTACAGCACAGTGTTAAGGCTCTCCCTTGCCCACAGGTGATGCCTACACAGCTTCCAAGGCTTAGAGGAGACATCCAGGCTCAGGAGAAACTATTGTCAGAATGCTATTCTCTAGCCTGTAGTGGGGTGCTCCATAGCGAGTACAACCCATCTAGGGTTTGCTATATGTATCCTCATTATTGCTGGTGAAACCCCTCCTTTGCTCATTCTCTCTTGCCTAGCTAGGGCTTACCTAGCTATGGCTCCTACTTGTGCTTACTATCTTAACATGGTTTCAGAGCACTCACGCTCCTGGCCTGTGGGCCCTACTACTGCTTCCGCTGCTACTTTGTGTGTTGCACGCCCCGTGGCGTGCGACGGATTTCTCTTCCCGCCACGCGCTCGGAGCGTGCGGCGGTTTTCTGCCCGCCGTGCGCCCCGAGGCGCGCGGCGGTTCTCTGCCCGCCATGCGCCCCGAGGCGCGCGGCGGCCTTCTGCCCCGTCGGTCCGCGCGTCGCCCCCGGGGTGCGCTTCAACGGGCGACGGGGACCAGCCCGTCGTCCCCCGTCGCCCGTCCTGGCCAGCGCGGGCTGGGCTAGCCCCGAGAGGGCCCGTACGGGCTGCGCCCGGCCCGCGCGCGGTTTGTACGGGCTGCGCCAGGCCCGCGTGCGGCCTGTACGGGCTGCGCCAGGCCCGCGCGCGGCCCGTACGGGGTGCGCCAGGCCCGCGCGCGGCTCGGGCCGCCTGCGCGCGGTTCGTCGGGCTGTGCCAGGCCCGTGGGCGGCCCGTTCCTCTCTATCCCTGAGCTGGTCGCTGTCCCCCGTGCTTCTGACAGTGCCCCACCCCTGCTGCTGCCCGTTCTCTTGAATTAGGGTTTGGGGGTGAGGAGTGTGGGGGTGGCGGTTGTGTGTTACTCCCCTTGCTCCTCCTCCTCCCTGGTCTCCCACTACTGCAGCTGCCGCTGAGGGGGGTGGGTGTGTGGGAGCCTAGGGTTTAGGGTTTAAGGGGGGTGCCGTGGGAGTGGAGCTAGGGCTTGAGCAGGGGGTGTGTGAGAGGGGCGTGGGGGAGCTAGAGGAGGTTGTGTGGAGGTAGCGGTCGTGTCGCCTGCAGCGCCTATAGTCCGTCGCCCTTGCTTCGGTAGCCAGTGAGCCTGTTGCACCAGTCGCTAGTGGGTCAGTTGCTCCTGCCGCTCGTCTATAGCCGCGGAGCCAGTTACTCCAGTAGTCCGTCGCCCTTGCTTCGGTAGGCGCTGAGTCAGCCGCTCCTGTGCCCGTGCCTCTGCAGCTTCAATCGTTGCCTCCCATCTTCTCTCCCCCACAGTCTCTCCTCCTCCTCACTTGCCCTCTGTGCTTAGCTCTAGCTTTGCTTACCTTTGTAAACTCCTGCTCTATACCTGCTTGCTCATTGTACTGATTACACCCCACTTTGGCTATGGGGGTGTGTCAGAATGTTATTCTCTAGCCTGTAGTGGGGTGCTCCATAGCGAGTACAACCCATCTAGGGTTTGCTATATGTATCCTCATTATTGCTGGTGAAACCCCTCCTTTGCTCATTCTCTCTTGCCTAGCTAGGGCTTACCTAGCTATGGCTCCTACTTGTGCTTACTATCTTAACAATTATACAAGCCTCGGAAAAATCCTCCTACTCCCCAGGTGAAGTTGGAAAGCGCTGAGTCTGGTATAGGAAATAGGGAAGGTATTAAGTTTGATGTACCCTATGATCCTATTAATGAGACCCTCTTTGGCTACACATCGCATTAGAAACCACTACTCCTCAAGGTGTTATGCAATGGGCGACGCCTCCAGGCACTGGTGGACAGCGGTGCATCTCACTTGGTGTGTGACCGCGGAGCATTGGAGAAAATTGGAGAGAAGGCGGAAGAGACCCAGTTTTCAGCAACCATGGTGGACGGTACGAAGCTTTCTATCCACGGCGAAGCATCACTGCAGCTGCATATAGGTCCGTTGAGGTGGAAGCCGAAGCTACCAGTCACCAACATCAAAGGGTTAGATTTTATCTTGGGGCAAGATTTTCTGAAGCGGTTCAACCCCGAGATCGATTGGGTCAACAGCAAAGTGTGCATCTACAACAACGGGAAGCGGATAGCACTGCGAAACTGGACGGATACAGGGGACGTACCTGAAACGACACTGGCATGGTTCGAACAGACGGTGAACGAGAGTAACACGGGTTACCTTGCACTGGTCATGGCAGCAGCAGAGGAAGAGAAGCCGAGTTCCAAGCTCCCTGCAGCAGTAAAGGAGGTCTTGGAGCAATATAAGGATATAATGCCCGACGACCTACCCGCACGCGTACCTCCAGCACGCACCCACGAGCATGAGATCGTGGAGGAACCAGGTGCGAAACCTGTCTCACGTGCACCATACCGACTGAGTCCGACTGAACTGACAGACATGAAGAAATAGATAGAGTATCTACTGGACAGACAACTGATCCGCCCATGTACCTCACCCTACGGTGCACCAGTTCTCTTCACTCCAAAATCAGACGGCAGTTTACGGATGTGCATCGACTACCGCGCACTGAACAGACAGACAGTTAAAAACGAATACCCCATACTGCGCATCGACAACTTACTGGACCAGCTGCGTGGTGCAACAATCTTCTCGAAGCTGGACCTACGGTCGGGTTACTAGCAGATCAAGATGGCGGACAACTCGATCCACAAGACGGCGTTCCGTACCAGATACGGCTCCTATGAATACTTGGTGATGCCGTTCGGACTCTGCAACGCACCAGCAACGTTTCAGGCGGAGATGAATCACATCTTACGACCCCTGCTGGACGAGTGCGTGGTGGTGTACCTGGACGACATTCTCATCTACTCCAAGAACATGAAGGAGCACGTGGAGCATTTGCGGAAGGTGTTCGAGATCCTGCGGAAAAACAAGTTCTACGTGAAGCTGTCGAAGAGCGACTTCGCCCTGAAGAAGGTGCAGTTTCTCGGGCACATGGTGAGTGCGGAGGGCGTACACGTGGACCCGCGGAAGATCGAAGCCGTCAAAAAGTGGAAAGTACCGGAGAACGTGTAGGAGTTGCAGCAGTTCCTAGGCTTTGCCAACTACTACAACAGGTTCGTGCCGCAGTACGCTAAGATAGCAGCGCCACTGACCGACCTACTCAAAAAGGATACGCCCTTCAAATAGGATACTCCTCATCAGCAAGCCATGGAACAGCTACAGACAGCACTGACGATAGCGCCAGTACTCATCTTGCCGGATCCAGACAAGGACTACGTGGTGGAAGCAGACGCTAGTGACCAAGTAGTCGGAGCAGTACTGATGCAGGATCACGGACGCGGTTTGCAGCCCATCGCCTACCTCAGTAAGAAGCTACACGGAGCAGAACTACCCCATCCATGACAAGGAAGCCTTAGCGATAGTCATAGCCTTCAAGGCGTGGAGGTGTTACCTAGAGGGAGCCAAGACTACAGTCTATACTGACCACTGCAGTCTCAAATACCTGAAGTCGCAGCCGACGCTCTTACGACGACAAGTGCGGTGGGTGGACTTCCTGGAAACTCACTTCCACTACGACATCGTCTACAAGCCCGGGCTACACAACAAGGCCGACGCGTTGAGCCGCCCCGGACATGTAGCAGGCATCCAGCTCGACGGGATGAACCCTCTGCTCAAGGGTCTATTCCAACATGGGTACTCCGTGGATGCAGAGATCACTACAGCACAGAACTAGAAGGTGTTACAGTGGGAGAAAGACTTAGCTGTAAGGAAGGGTTCAGGAAAGATTTGGGTACCGAATTACGCCCCGCTACGGCAGATCCTATTGGAGGAATTTCACGACGTACCATACGCGGGACATTTCGGGAGCAACAAGACGTTAGAGGGAATAGCGAAGTATTACTACTGGCCTCGGATAGCAGAAGACGTGCAGCAGTTCGTCACCTCCTGCAACATGTGCCAGCGGATGAAGAGCAGCAAACAGAAAAGAGCAGGATTACTTCAGCCTCTACCCGTACCGGAGCAGCCATGGCAGGTCGTTAGTATCGACTTCATCACAGGACTTCCTTCGACCTCACGATGATTCCATCCTCGTAGTCATCGATAAGTTCTCCAAAATGGGACACTTCATACCGACCAACGCCACCGCCACTGCTGAAGCAACTGCTCGCCTCTTCTTCGACCGCATCATCACCATCCACGGCATCCCCGCTACACTCATCTCAGACAGAGACCCAAAATTCACCAGTAAGTTCTGGAAGGAGCTCATGGGACTGTTGGGGACAAAGCTTGCAATGTCTTCAGCATACCACCCCCAGACTGACGGACAGACAGAGCGACTCAATCAGGTGGTTGAACAGTTACTGCGCACAGCTGGCAAAGACGACGTCAACAACTGGGACACATAGTTACCGACCCTAGTGTTTGCTTACAACAACGCATCACATGCGGCCACAAGGAAAACTCCTTTCTTCCTGTGTTACGGACGGGAACCACTCACACCACAGCAGCCAACCACACCGGCACACGTCCAAGCCGCACATGATTTCGTCACCACCATGCAGCAGCTATGGGAGAAGACTCAACGACGTCTCACCACGATGCAGAACTCCCGGAAGCAGTATGCCGATCGTCAGCGACGTGATCACTCAGTGGCAGTCGGAGATCAGGTGCTTCTTGACACACGCAACTTGAACCTGTCTCACCTCCCATCCAAACTCCGGCCTCGCTTCTGTGGTCCGTTTCTCGTGGAGGCAGAGGTGACACCAGTTACATTCCGCTTGCGCTTACCAGATACGTGGAAGCTTCACAACGCTTTCCATGTGCAGCTACTGAAACCCTACAAGGACCCCAACCAACAGTTCCAGGGACGGCAGCTACCGCCACCTCCACCTGTTCTTGTGCAGGATGAACCCGAGTACGAGATTGAGCGTATTCTCTCTCATCGGCACCGTGGCGGCAAGACCCTCGAGTTCCTGATACGCTGGAAGGGATACGACCCCACTGAGGACAGTTGGGTTGCAGAAGTTGATATGGGCAACGCACGCCGTGCTCTTAAGGACTATCTTGTCAAGCAGGGTGTTTCTCAAGCCACCCAGCTTTGAGGGGGGGACGTGAGAGAGTACGACGGCTTATGCCAGCTATGCTTGCTTGCCTTTACTTTATTATGCTATTTCTAGCATAGGATAATTATATGCATGCATGAATTGCTTGATTTCCTAGGCTAGGTGCTTTCCTATATTTTATTATGGCTATAGCACCGAGCTAGGTTGCGTGCACCGAATTCTGGCTTTTCGGTTGCCACTGAATTGCCTTCTATCGAATTCGGAAAGGATCTGTTCGGGACGCTTCGGGACCCGCGGAACCTTCGCGTGACACCTGGTTACGGGGCCTTGTGTCGAGCCTATATATAGCCTCGTGGTGTACCCTGGTGATAATTCAATTCAATTCAATTCACATTCTCTTTTCTGAGTTCGAACCTAGATCCTCACACGTAGGCAGGATGAACTGGTGAACACCTGCATCCTGGAGCGCACAACCCGCCACCAAGTTCGTAGAGAACGAGGGGATGTAAAGACCCGACAGTGTGCCGGACGGGACAGTAGGACAAGGGAGGACAGTGAAGGAGGTCGCACGGATTGGACCCCCAGAGGGGTCTGCCAGGGAGATTGGAACCGGCCGACTGAGCGGCGTGAGGGTGGTGCTGTCGCGAAAGAAGGAGCGAGAAGCACCAGAGTCAAGTGTGAAGGTGTACAAGGCTTGAGCAGGCGCAGTACTAGAGAGAGCAGACTCACCAGCACCTGGAGCAGCAGCCTCACCAGTACCTAGAGCAGGAGACACACTAGCCCCTGAAGCAGTAGCCTCACCAGCACCTAGAGCAGCAGGCTCTATACCTGGGTCACGCGGTACGCACAGGTAACAAGCACGGTCAGCACTAGTAGGCAATGCATACATGGCAGTGAGAATAGCATCATAGTCAAGAGCAAATATATCTACCCTCTGCCCAAGGAGCTCCACCCAGCCGGGGAGCTCAGCCTCGTCGCCAAACTCGGTACGCCAGGCGTCGCTCAGACGGGCGAAGCAGCAGGACTGTGTGTGACTGAGCGTCCCGCAAACGTGACCAGTCCGAGCACCAGTGCGAATGACGTACGTGCAGCGAACGGTACTCAGATACCCTCGTACCACTTTTGAAGCTGCTGGGGCGTGCGAGACTCGCGCGGACGTCGCTGGAGCTGCATCTGGCCACCGCCAGTAGCAGCAGTAGTAGTAGTAGCAGCAGTAGCAGTAGTAACAGTAGTAGCAGCAGTAGCAGCGCGGCCACCCCTACAACCCCAACTAGCGTACCACTCACTAAGCTGCTGGGGCGTGAGGGACTAACACGGACGTCGCTGGAGCTGCATCTGGCCTTTGTCAGTAGCAGCAGTAGCAGTAGCAGTAGCAATAGCAAAAGTAGCAGAAACAGCGCGTGCAGGGCAGGCGCGGCAGGCAGGCAGGCAGGCAGGCCGGCAGGCAGGCAGGCGGGCAGGAGGCAGGCAGGCAGGCAGGTGGCAGTGCACGAACAAGGTAGGTGCTCACCAGTGGCAGGCAGGGCCGGCGCTCGGCGGGGCCGTAACAGTGGCCACAGAGTAGGGCCGCATCGGCGGTAGGGCAGGTCCGCGACAGCTACTGCAGGGCGGGGCCGTGACAGTTGCAGGGCGGGGCCGCAACGGCGGTAGAAGGCTCCGCGGCAGGTGCTGCAGGGCGGGGCCGCGATTGCGGCAGGAGGCTCCGCGACAGCTGCTGCAGGGTGGGGCCGCTTCTGCGGCAGAAGGCTCCGCGACAGCTGCTGCAGGGCAGGGCCGTGACGGCGGCAGGAGGCTCCGCGGCAGCTGCTGCAGGGCAGGGCCGCGATTGTAGTAGGGCGCTCCGTGGCAGCTGCTGCAGGAGCGACGGCGGTAGTCAGGCAGGGGCGGCGTCCAGGGGCAGCCGCGAGGAACAGGGGCAGCCGCGGCGTGCGAGGCTGCAGCGCACTACACGAGCTGCCAGCGCGGCGCGCGGGGCTGCTGCGCGACGCGCTAAACCCTAAACGCGGCGCGCGGGGCTGTAGCGCGACGCGCGGGCTGCGAACGCGACGTGCGGGGCTGCAGCGCGACGCGCAGGCAGCTAGCGCAACGCGCAGGGCTGCAGCGCGACGCGCGGGCAGCGGACGCGACGCGCGGGGCTGCAGTGCAACGCGCGGGCTGCAAACGCAACGCGCGGGGCTGCAGCGCGACGCGCGGGCAGGGAGCGTGTCGCGTGGGGCAGCGACCTGGCCTGACGGGCCTACAGGGGCGGCTCGCTGGCCTGACGGGCCTGCAGGGGCAGCTAGCGGGCCTGACGGGCCTGCAGGGGCGGCTAGCGGGCCTGACGGGCCTGCAGGGGCGGCAAGCGGGCCTGACGGGCCTGCTGGGGCGGCTAGCAGGCCTGACGGGCCTGAAGGGGCGGCGCTCTGGCCTGACGGGCCTGCAGGGGCGGCTCGCGGGCCTGACGGGCCTGCAGGACGGCTAGCGGGCCCGACAGGCTTGCAGGGGCGGCGCACGGGCCTGACGAGTCTGCAGGGGCGTCGCGCGGGTCGTACGGGCCTGCAGGGACGGCGCGCTGGCCTAGGGCAGCAGTAGGCAGCGCGAGGGCTGCAGGATGGCGCGCGCAGCGCAGCACGCCACAAGGCGAGGCAGGCAGGGAGGCAGGCGCACGTGGGGTAGGTGGGCCCGAAAAAAAAAACGGTCCTACGGACCTAGTGCTCTGAAACCATGTCAGAATCTAGCAGCAGGAATGAGTGCATTGAACAGAGATGTGGGTACATATGCTAACCCTAATTTGGGTTGTACCCCTTATGGGCTACCCCACTACAGCCTACACAGCACAAGCATCATCATAGTTTGACAGAAGGTTCGCACGGTACTGATCTAAGAGTGTTGGGCCCTTGACCTCAATAGCAGAGTGAATATAAATGCTTGAGATAATAAAACCATGCAAATACAGCACTATAAATTAGAGTACAGGGGAATACCAATCGACCTAGCTAGCCATGTACTCTAAGGGATACATTCCCTTATTACAGCGAAACGCAACCGTGCGACTCCAGGTGGTTACGAAACTGTTCGGGCAGAATCCTTGCCAAATTGCTGCATTCCGGCTGCACAACTTGCTGTCCTCCCGAAGCCTCGAGAACAACAACTCTCCCTACAGGGCCTGGATGGGCACAAAAGCAGACACGCGTCTGCTTTGGGTGTTCAGCTTCATGGTACAGTGTAGGCCACACACAGCAAGAACAGGAAAGTTCGCTGACCGAGGCCGCTGGGGCATACAACTCGCGAAGCCCACAACTTCAACAGCGATGCGCGTCGATCCCTGTATGCCGAGTTACCAGCACCAAACCCCTCACAGGACACCCTCCGCCTCGGCAACGACAGCGACGACGATGTCGTCGAAGTAACCAGCTTCCACGACTACGATCGCAAGCACTATGAAAAGACCAACGAAACCGGCCTCCTCATCCTCGAGCTCGAAGTTGCTATTCGCCACGACTCCCCCAAAGAGCCCACCACGGTTCGCCAAGCTCTCTCTGGTCCCGAGAGTGAAAAATGGAAGGCAGCCATGGCTAAGGAGGTCGCGGCGCTCAAGACACGTGGAACTTGGAAGCTGGTTCCCCGAACATCAGCAAAGGGGAGGAAGATTCTCTGCGGCAAATGGGTCTTCCGCATTAAAACACTCGCGGATGGCTCCATCGACAAATACAAGGCACGATGGGTGGTGCGCGGCTTCGAGCAAACTCACATGGTGGACTTCGACCTCACCTACACACCTGTCGGGTGGCACACCTCCGTGCGCATCCTCATCTGCATCGCAGCCGTTAAACAGTGACCACTTCGCTAGATCGACGTCGGCAGTGCATTCTTGTACGCTCCGGTCGACGCCATTATCTTCGTTGAGCAACCACATGCCTTCGAGGAGAACGACGGCGCAGTCTGCCTGCTTCAAAAATCCCTCTACGGAATCACGGAAGCACCTCGCCTGTGGCAGCAGTATCTGCACACCGTCCTCACGGAATGTACCGGAAGGAGTCCCGCCAAAAATCCATCTCCTCGTTGCCTACGTCGACAATCTCCTCTACACCGGCGACGACACGGAGCTACTAGACCAGTTCGAAGCGGACATCAAGGAGAAGCTGGAGGTCACGATCAATCACAACGTTACACAATTCCTGGGTCTAAACATCACCCAGTCCGCCACCTCCATTCACCTCTCCGCCACCAAACATGCCGAAACACTCGCGAAGAAATTCGCCATCGCCCCCATCAACCTCACTACCCCCTTTCGCACTCCTCCTCCTAATCACGAACCAGACACCACGCCTCTCTCCCTCGAAAGTCATCAGCTTTATCAGCAGCAGCTAGGGTGCCTCCTGTTCGCCGCCGTCACGTGCCGGCCTGATCTCTCCTATATCGCAAGCCAGCTCGCTCAGTACATGAAGCGACCTAAAGGGGAGAATATGCTGGATCTACGCCGTGCACTTCAAAACTTCATCTCTACTCCCGACGTCGGCCTCACCTACGAGGCTAACTTAACGGCTATGCTGCAGCTGCATGGCTACGTAGACGCAGACCATGCGGGAGATGTTGACAACAGACGCTCCCGCACTTGATTCGTTCTTCAACCTGCTGGACTCATCTCATGGAACTCTCAAAAGCAGGAACTCATCGCTCTTTCGTCAGCCGAAGCTGAATTCATCGCCGCCAGCGTAGCCGTTCGCGAAGGATTATACCTGATGGAACTACTGCATGAGGCGAAAGTGTGATGAACGGGCACTTTACGTTACTCTGCGACAAACAAAGCGCGATCAAGATCGCGAACAAGCCCGGCTTCGTGAACCGCACGAAACACATCGCCCTTCGCTACTTTTTCGTCACGGACGAAATCGACAAGGGCAAGGTCAAGCTCACGTACTGTCCAACTGGTGACATGGCAACCGACTTTCTGACAAAGAAACTGCCACGTCAACAGTTTCAACACTGCGCCAATCTCTGCGGGATCACCAAGAAGTCCCACGGCTCACCTTCAGGAATGAAGGGAAGTGTTGAAATAACCGAAAGGTTATTATAAGCATTCCCGAAGGCTCTCCACTCTCGCGTCACTTCATAGCGAAGCAGGTGCCTGTATCAGTACCGCATTAGCTCATATAGAGCACGCGGAAGGTCAAGGGTCACCCGAAGGTCAACAGTCGAAGACAGTCAATGGTCGTGACCCTTGACTGCCCAGTAACCGCGCAAAGGCAGTTGCAAAGTGCAACATGGTAACTGTCTAGAATGGCAATAGTCATGGTTACTGTAGCAATGCAATTCAGTTAATAAGGGAATGTATCCCTCAGAGTACATGGCTAGCTAGGATTGCTATTTATAATCTTGTTCTCCTTCAACTTATTAACAAGGTCATTACAGAGACTTTACAATTCTCTCTTACACTTAGCAGCATTATCCTATCCACTACGATCCTTCAGTTATAACATCAGCTGTGATGCTACCGTGTTGGCGTCCACGTGTGTGAGGTAGCTGGGGGGGCATAGGTGGAGGAGACACCGGCAGACGAAACGCGGGCAGAGAATGCAGAATGAGAGATGGGCATTGAGAGTGCTGGCCAGCGCTGCAGAATGAGAGATGCCAGGGGTGGTGGGGGACAGTGAACGTGTCCATGTGGTGGGGGACCGTGAACGTGTCCATGTGGTAGGGGACAGTGAACGTGTCCATGTGGTAGGGGACAGCGATCGTGTCCATGTGGTAGGGGACAGCAAACGTGTCCATGTGGTGGGGGACAGTGAACGTGTCCATGTGGTAGGGGACAGTGAACGTGTCCATGTGGTGGGGGACAGTGAACGTGTCCATGTGGTAGGGGACAGTGAACGTGTCCATGTGGTTACACGAACATGCAGCGAGTGTGCAGCTGTGATGGTGACAACATGTAGATAGCTATGATGGTGACAACATGCAGACAGCTGTGATGGTGACAACAAGCAAACAGCTGTTTCACGATCATGACATGGCCCCATGGCTCCAGCAGCACCACGAGTTTAGGCAGCTGGAAGGGGAAATCACAATGCTTGGGGGCAGATGAAAGGGGAACTTACAATGCTTGGGGGCGGATGGAAGGGAACTCACAATGCTTGGGGGCAGATGGAAGGAGAACTCACAATGCTTGGGGCCAGATGGAAGGGGAACTCACAATGCTTGGGGGCACATGGAAGGAGAACTCACATTGCTTGGGGGCAGATGGAAGGGGAACTCGCAATGCTTCGGGGCAGATGGAAGGGGAACTCACAATGCTTGGGGGTTGATGGTGCGGCGATAACTCAATCAACGGGAGCTAGAATACGGGCTAGGCACGGGTCTAGAGTGATATCTGCATTCGTTCCTTAGTTGTTTCCTTGTGCACATACTGCTTGCTAGTTCACAGGGAGAATTGGCAAGAGTTTCACTAGGAAAAGTTGACAATATTGGCAACACAGAATACATCAGAGCTAGCAAGGCTGCTGGTCGACCTCCAGCGCAGCACCGTCGACCGCAATCCAGCGCAGCAGAGCTCGCACCGCTCCAGCATTGCAGAGTAGCGGTTCACCATCGTTGCAAGTCCATGGTGCGCCAATGCTGCAGCAAGTCGGTTGCACAGTGTTGCACCCACAAGACAACGGTGCACCTGCTTCGTAGGTGCGTGCAGCTGGTTGCTGCGCCACTCCTCGTCTCAGGCACAGCGTAGACGCCTGGCAGAGTCCACGCCAACAACTGCGTCCACCAGCCACGTCAACCTCGGGATACCACCCCCGAGGTCGGTCTCGCAAAAGCCACCCCGGGGACCTTCGCACACGTCGCCCGGGTATCCCGGTCGGCCGGGCAACCTCGCACGGTTGGCCAGCCCAGTCAGACGCCGACCACCCGTAACCGGCGTCCCCAAGGTCGGCGCCCGGCGTCCTCCCAGGTCGACCCACTAGCTCGACGCCCGCTTGCTCGGCGCCCTACTACTCGGCCCTAGCTCCCCTGTCCAGAAGTCGGCGCCCCTTGCAGTGGCCCCCACGCAGATCGACCATCCTTGTCGACCAGTGTGCCAAACTCGGCGTCGCCCATTGCAGCTGACCGGTTGCACTCCCCGTGCACCCGCCTACGTAGTCGGCTCGGCCCAAGCGACTCCTATTGACACTCCCCTGCCGCGTTCACGCTTGGGCCCCCAGCCCACACGACGGCACTTCTTCGAGAATAGCTCGTCGGCGTGCACCCAACACACAGCACGCCGGCTGCCGCACCAAACCTGCTAGAGGGCATGGCAACTACTGTTGCACGTCGTTGTCGCCGTCGCCTACGTCGACCAGGCACACTTGGCCGATTGCGACAGAGCACCGGTTGAAGGCCGAAAAGTGCAGCGCCTTCGTCAGGAATTCGACTGGCTGCTCAGCGGTCGGGATGCACTTCAGCGAAAACTTCCCGTGCCTCACCATGTGCCGCTCCGTGTGGTTGAGGTTGCTTGTCAACCCCATGCCCTAGGCGACTGTGATGGCCGTCTTGTTGTCCACCCGCAGGACAGTCGGCGTCCCTGCGTCCAACTGCCGGAACTCTGCAAGGAGGAAGCGAAGGCGACGTCCCTCCTTGTCGGCCTCAGTGGCTGCCACGTACTCCGACTCGATTGACGACAACGTCGCGCAGTTGATGCGCTGGCCCCTCCGTAGACGCACACGTAGTCACCCATGCTCGTCCGGTTCTGCTTGTCGCCGGCGTCCACGTAGCCGACCAGCTTCAGCGACCCGGGTCCACCGCCAAACTCCAGGGCGGTGTTGCGCATGTTGGCAAGGTAGGCAAGGCATCGGTCAACCTCGCGCGGTTGCTGGTCACTCCTCACCGTACGGCTGCTCCCCAGCTTGCTGCAGGCAAAGGCGATGTCCGGCCTCGTCATTGTCGCCGCGAACTACAGCAAGCCGACCTTCTGCCTTTACTCCTCCTCCTGGCGCTCCTGTGCCTCCTCGTCGTCGAAGGTGAGCTCGGCGTAGGCATCGGCCAAGACCAACGTCTTTGGGGTACGCCCGGTCTGCTCCTCGTAGAAGAATCGCCTACGCAGCTTGTCGGTTTAGCCCTGCTGGTGGAGCCACAACTTCGTTGCCGGCCTGTCGCGCACGATCTCCAGCCCGAGGTACTTCTGCACCAGCGAGATCTCACGCAGCTCGAAGGCAGCCTCTAGCAGCTCCTTCAGCTCCTTCAGCATCTTGGTGCTGCTGTTGGCGGCGAGCAGGCCGTTGACGTAGACCAGCATCCAGCAGGCCACACCGTCGTTGCCGATCATGAAGTAGAGCGCCGTGTCGACCTGGCTCTTCTTCCAGCCAGCGCCCAGCAGCACGCCATCGAGAGCCCTGTACCACAACAGTGGCGACTGCTTCAGCTCGTAGGGGCTCTTCAGCAGCTTGCACACCCGGCCAGTCCCGTCGTTGAAGTAGTCCGGCTGGTTCATGTATAGCACCCGGTCGAGCTTGCTCTGCAGGAAGGCGTTCTTCATGTCGAGCTGCATCAGGTTGAGGTCGAGGATGGCGACAAAGCTGAGGAAGATCCTCAGCATGACGTAGCTGCTCATCGGTGCGTACGTCTCGTCATAGTCAGCGCCATACACTTGCGTGGAGCCCTTCATGACCAGCCTCACCTTCTCTTGCTTGACGGTGTCGTTGATGTGGTACTTCGTCGTCAACACCCACCGGTTCTTCATGATGTTCACCCCAGGTGGGCGTTCGACCAGCTCCCAGGTTCCCAGGCGGATGAGGCTACGGATATCCTCCTCCATGGCAGCCTTCACCGCCTTGCCCTTCCAGCTCGCCAGCTCCTCCTTCACCGTCATCGTCGAGATGTCCCAACGGTGCTCGGGGTCGGCGTGCATGTCGGGGTCGAGCTCCGGCAGTTCTTCATCCTCCTCGGCGTCGTCGTACTGCAGGTCGTCGTCGAACTTGTCGTACACTGTGGTGAAGGCGGCCGGTACGAAGAAATTGGGTGGCCTCCAAAGTTGGCCTGTACGCAGTGGTCCAGGCTAGACCTCCACCACGTCGCTGTCGGTAGACTCCTCGTCGTCCACTCCATTGTCAGCGGCGTCGCTGCCTTCAGCGTCCTGCTGCACCGCAGTTGGCATCTCTGCCGACTTCTCCCCTACAGCCGGCTCCCCTGCCGACCGCCCGGACACCGACTCCTCCGTGGTCGGCTTTACGGCTGCCTGCTCCCCTGTCGGCTGCTGCTGATGCCTTCTTCGCCAGCTTCACCAAGGTCGGCTGCACCTCTTTGACCTGCAGCTCCTCTGTCGACTGCTCCGTTCCCACGCCGAGTTGCATGGCGTCACTTCGGCCACCGGCGATGCACTTGGCCGGCGCCACAGGCGACGCCCCACTGCACCCCTCATCGCCACTAGCCGACGTTGACGTCGGCTCAAGCACGTCGGCTACAAGGGGTGGGGTAGGAAGGACAGGGGAAGGGGAAAGAGGATGGACGGCCTCAGCGTCCTCATCAGCAAGCTCACCGACCTCGGCGAGCAGAGAGAGCGTCCGTCGGCGGGTTGACCTGCATCCGCCCCGACGCCGGCCCCTGCGCCGACTTCCACACCTCCAGCAACATAGTTTTGTAGAACACCACGTCCGACGTGGTGACCACACGGTTGTCGGCGATGTCAAGGAGCTCCCAGCAATTGATCTTCTCCGACACGCTAAGGTGAAGGCCCCACCTGGCCTTCGCCTTCAGCTTCCCACCGTGCTGCGGGACGAGAAACTGGGCCATGTAGCCCCACACCCGTTCCAGAGACAAGTCGAGCTTGTGCTCGGTGACCACCTGGTACGGCGTCGTCCTCGCCGGTAGAGTCGACCTCTCAAGGCAGTTGCGGACCCAGGCGGCCTGCCATAGAGCAAGGTGCCACCAGTGGTTCTGCACGCCCATGTGCAGAAGCATCGTCCGCACCAACTCCACCACCGTCCTCATCTCCCGCTCCGCCATGACGTTCTGCTGCGGGGTGTACGGGCAGGTCAAGTCGTGGACGATCCCCTTGCCGTCCACGAAGGCGGTGAAATCCTTCCCGAGGAACTCCCCTCCCTGGTCAGACCGCAGCATCAGCAACGACTTCTTCGTCTGCCGCTCAGCCATCGCCAGTCACTGCACGAACTCCTGTAGGACGTCCGACTTCTTGGCGACCAGCCTCGCCACAAATAGAGGGTCTTGCGGTCCTTCAGAAGCAATAAGTACATACTGCCGTCCTTGGCAGTTACACTGAACGGCCCGCACAGGTCAATGTGCACGACAGCCAGCACGTCGTCCGCGTCACAGCCCTGGTCGGGGAAGGTGTGCCCCGCCAGCTTCCCGCCGACGCACGAGACACACGGTGAGTCGGCGCCAGACGCCGACTTGAGGTCCAGCCCAGTGGCGACCTCGTGCTTCGCCGAGCTCCGTATGGTGTCCATGGCGGCGTGCGCAAGCCTCTCATGCAGCCTGTCCGGCGTCGACTTCGTCGCCGAGACTATCGCTTGCAGGGCCACTACCTCCGTCGAGGTCGTCGTCGACTTCGTCGAGCAGGGACGTAGGTTGGTGCAGAGGACCCGGCCAGAATCGGACGCTTGACCGAGGACGTTTTCTGCCACTGTGACAAGCAACATCCCGTCGCCGTCCTCCTTCAGCTTCACACCGTTCTCCTTCAGCTTCACACCGTTCTCCTTCAGTTGGCCAGCCGAGAACAGATTCGCGTGCACGCCCGGGGGGGCGTAGAGCATGTCGGAAATCAGCACATGCTTCCAGGCCTCTCCTTGCAAGGCGACCGTGCCCCAGCCCTTGATGTCATGCAGCGCCCCGTTGAAGCCGTGCACGTGCCTGATGTCGCCGCTCGGCTGCATGTCGACGTAGACCTCATTTGCCCCCATCAGGTGATGCGAGCAGCCACTGTCGAGCAGGACCACCGCCAGGTTCGCCTGCACAACCTCTGCCATTGCCTGGAAATCCTCGCCGGCCTTCGGCGCCAGCGAGACGGTCGGCTCCACGATGCCGACCAGCGAGCACGACGCCTCCTTGTAGTCCCGCCCTTTGCCGCCAGCAGAGGAGTCGGCTTCCTTCTCTGGTGTCGACTTGCTCGATTACTTCTCCTTGTGCGGCTTGCTCTCCCGGCGAGGGTAACGCCTGGCCGACCTCCCTCCGCCACACTTTGAGTCGTCGTCGTCCGAGTCACTGCGGTCGGGGCACTCGAAGGAGAGATGGTCGAGGTCGCCGCACAGCCAGCACTCCTGACGTCGACTTCCTCCTCAACGACCGCTCTCCTTAGCCGACTTCTTCTTGTCGCTATCCTTGGTCAGCCTACCGCCACTGCTTCCACTGCCGCCAGACTGCCCACGCTGCCCTGGATGGCTTCCCTGCTTTGTTGGGGTGACGTAGTTTGTTTGCGGCAAGAGTTCCAAGGACCGCTTGGCCTCCTGCATCGCCTCGTCCCTCAGGATGTACGAGGTCAGCGAGTCCTCGTTGAGTGTCGCCCGCGTGATCACCACCACCGACAACCGCTTCATAAGGTTGTAACTGCTCAGGAAGCCCTTCAGGACGTGCGTGACATATGACGACGACGAGTACTGCACGACGGACATTCTCATGGTGGTGAGAAGCTGCTGAGCCCGGTTGCAGTAGTCCATCGCAGTCTCTTGGTCGCCCATCCGCATATGCGTCATCTGCTCCTCGAGCTGGCCGATGTACAGGTCGTCGGTGACCTGGTACGTCGACTCGATGAAGTGCCACGCCTGGTGGCCGGCGTCCAAGTAGTCCCTGCATGGCTTCAAGGCGATTTGCATGCCCAGGAAGCAGCACCGCGAGATGACCCTGAAGGTCAGCAGGTGCACTACGCGGAACTCCGCTTGCAGGTTGGGGTAGCTCTCCGACGGCGTTGCCACGGTGCCCCTGGCGAAGCCGATCAGCCCAGCCATCTCCAGTTGGGGCTCGATGGCTTCCTTCAACGTGAGTATGTTGGGGAGGCCGACCAGCAGGGGGGTGACCGAGATCTTGTCTGGCGTGAATTTGAAGTAGCCGTAGCTCGGTGCTATCCCGCTCGCAATCACATGGGTCGCCGACATCGGCGACAAACCGCTTCGTCGACCTCCGACGTCGCCTTGCAAAGAGTTTGCAGCCACCAATTACTGCATCCCTTGCGCCTGAACGCCGCCGACTTCATCGGCGTGGATTTCTCCTCTCTGACTCGACGACGTGCCTCCCGCACTACTGCCGTCTTGGTCACCGGTTGTTGATGCCCGCATCGATGCCGCCCTCGTTGTTCACCAGTCGAGGAGAAGCAGGTCGAGAAGGGTGCTCTGTCGCCCATACGGCGCGGATGCCAGCCTCGATGACTGCCCAGGGGATGTCCTCGTACTCGCGCGCCTCATGGCGTCTCCTTGAATCCTCCAGTCGTGCCTCTAAGGTGTGTGCAACACCAACGTCACCTACGCCAACCATGGTGGTGACTAACGCACAGCTGCCTGCCTACGAAAAACTTAGGTATGTGGCAACTATGTCGACTAGACTGAAAGGTAAGTCGTGTGCTGTCCACGCTCACTGCACCATGCGGAGATAATGTCAGAATGAACCAGAGTGCAAAAGAAGAATAATGAAAGAGGGGTTTCACTAGCATGAGTTGGGATACATATAGCAAACCCTAACTGGGTTGTACTCGCTATAGAGCACCCCACTACAGGCTAGATAATAACATTCTGACACACCCCCATAGCCAAAGTGGGGTGTAATCAGCACAATGAGCAGACATAGTAATAGTTCACAATTATAAGCAAAGCTAGAGGCGATCACAGAGGGAAAGTGAGGAGGAGGAGGAATTGTGAAGGGAGAGAAGATGGGAGACGACGGCTGAAGTTGTAGACACACGTGTCAGAATATTATGCTCTAGCCTGTAGTGGGGTGCTCTATAGCGAGTACAACCCTTCTAGGGTTTGCTATTTGTATCCTCATTCTTGCTAGTGCAAACTCTCTTTTGCCTAACTCTCTCTTGCCTAGCTAGGTAAACCCTAGCTATGGCTCCTCACTATACCTACTACTCTCACATGCTATCAGAGCAGTGTCGCTCCTGGCCTGTGGGCCCGCCTGCTTCCGCTGCCCTACTGTCTGTCGCGCGCCCCGTGGCGTGCGATGTACATTTTTCTTCCCGCCACGTGCTCGGGGCGCGTGGCGGTTTTCTGCCCGCCATGCGCTCGGGACGCGTGGCGGTTTCCGTCAACCCGCGCGCCCGTCCCCGTCGACCTTCGCGCGGCTCCCCGTTGCCCTTCGCGGCGGCCCCGTCGACCCGCCCGCGGCTCCCCGTCGCCCTTCGCGGTGGCCCCGTCGACCCGCCCGCGGCTCCCCGTCGACCTTCGCGGCGGCCCCGTCAACCCGCGCGCGGATCCCCGTCGCCCTTCGCGGCGGCCCCGTCGACCCGCGCGCTGCCCCCGGGGACCTGTGCGCTCGTCCCCGTCGACCCACGCGTCGCCCTCCGCCCCCCCCCCCCCCCCCCCCTCCCCGACACACCTGACTCTGCTTACCGCACACCTGAGTTCACTTCCCGCACACTTGTGCACTATTCGCGCACACCTGAGGTCGCTTACCGCACACTCAGGGTATGGGGGTGACGGGTATGGGGGTGGCGGGTGTGTGAGCCGTCACCTGCTCCTCCTCCTCCTCCGTCTCCCACTACTGCAGCTGCCGCTGAGGGGGGTGGGTGTGTGGGAGCCGAAGGAGTGGTGCTAGGGGGATGCTATGGGAGTGGAGCTAGGGTTTTAGCAGGGGGTGTGTGTCAAGGGGGGGTGGGACTGTTTGGGGAGGTTGCACGGAGGTTGCCGTCGTGTCGCCAGCAGCACCTGTAGTCCAGGGAGTTGCTCCGGTAGCCCAGTCGCAGCCACCTGTGCCAGTCGCCCGTGGGTCCGTTGCTCGTCTGCCGCTACTTTTAGCTGCGGGGCCAGTTACTCCAGTAGTCCGGAGCGCTGTTCCGGTAGCCGCTGTGCCAGTGTGCCTCCTGTTGCCCGTGTGTATGCAGCTTCAGTCGTCGCCTCCTATCTCCTCTCCTCTTACAGTCTCGCCTCCTCCTCCTCACTTGCCCTCTGCGATAGCCTCTAGCTTTGCTTACATTTGTGAACTTTAAACTGTTGCTTCTTGAACTTGTGCTCAGAATGTGTGGTGACATTGTGATCCACCCTGAGCTTGTTTTGCTTTGCTTGCTCTGCTGATTACACCCCACTTTGGCTATGGGGGTGTGTCAGAATATTATGCTCTAGCCTGTAGTGGGGTGCTCTATAGCGAGTACAACCCTTCTACGGTTTGCTATTTGTATCCTCATTCTTGCTAGTGCAAACTCTCTTTTGCCTAACTCTCTCTTGCCTAGCTAGGTAAACCCTAGCTATGGCTCCTCACCATACCTACTACTTTCACAACACGCGCAACAGGAGGACTGGCACAGTGGCTACCGAGCGCACGAGGGCACCGAACTACGGGAGTATCTGGCTCCGCGGCTACGGCGAGCGGCAGGAGCAACGGACCCACAGGGGACTGGCACAGCAAGGCTCTCTGGGCTACCGAGAGCGCGATGGCTCCGGACTATAGGCGCTGCGCACGACACAACGGCGGCCTCCTCTCAGCCTCCCCAAACAGTCCCACCTCCTTTCCACACACCCCCTGCTGCACCCCTAGCTCCACTCCCACGTCACCCCCACAACCCCACTCCCCGCGGCTCCCACACCTCCACCCCCCTCAGCAGCAGCTTCAGCAGTGGGAGACGAACGAGGAGGAGGGGAACACCCACACTACGCACCCCCATGCTTGCAACCCAACACACCCCACCACCGCGGAACACACGGCGGCACGGGAGGAATGGGCAGCACGGGGGGGGGGGGGGGGGGGGGGCGCTCCTCTTCAGGGCGCCGAAACGGACGGGCGAGGGGGCGCGCGCGGTTCCCCAGGCTACCGCGACAGACGGGCGGGAGGCGCGCGCAGCTCCCCAGGGCGCCGGAACGGACGGGAGGGGACCGCACGCTACTCCCCAAGGCGCCGCGACGGACGGGACGCGCGGCCTGCAGGGCGACGCGACGAGACGGGCGGGGGCTGTGCGCGGGTCCTCACAGCAAAAAACCGCCGCGCGCCCCGAGCGCACGGCAGGAAGAAGATGTCGCGCACCCGAGGCGCGCGAGAAGTAGAACAGCAGTGGAAGCAGTTAGGTGGCGGGCCCACCCACAGGATCGACCCAAGGGGGCTGACCTGCTCTGATAGCATGTCATGATGAACAAGAGTGCAAAAGAAGAATGACGAAAGAGGGGTTTCACTAGCAGCAGTTGGGATACATATAGCAAACCCTAACTGGGTTGTACTCGCTATAGAGCACCCCACTACAGGCTAGATAATAACATTCTGACAGATAACTCAATCAACGGGAGCTAGACTACGGGCTAGGCACGGGGCTAGAGTGATCTCTGCGTTCGTTCCTTTGTCGTTTCCTTGTGCACACAGTGCTTGCTAGTTCACGAGGAGAATTGGCAAGAGTTTCGCCAGGAAAAGTTGACAACAATGGTTGCAACAAGATTGGCAACACAGACTACGTTAGAGCTAGCAAGGCTGCTGGTCGACCTCCAGCGCAGCACCGTCGACTGCAACCCAACGCAGCAGAGCTCGCACCGCTCCAGCGTTGCAGAGTAGCGGTTCACCAACGTTGCAAGTCCATGGTGTGCCAATGCTGGAGCAAGTCGGTTGCACAGCGTTGCACCCACAGGTCAACGGTGCACCTGCTTTGTAGGTGCGTGCAGCTGGTTGGTGCGCCACTCCTCATCACAGGCACAGCGCAGACGTCCGGCAGAGTCCACGCCAGCGACTGCGCCCACCAGCCACGTCGACCTTGGGATACCACCCCTGAGGTCGGTCTCGCAGAAGCCACCCCGGCGACCTTCGCACACGTCGCCCGGGTATCCCGGTCGACCGGGCAACCTCGCTTGGTCGGCCAGCCCAGTCAGTCGCCGACCACCCGTAACCGGCGTCCCCAAGGTCGGCGCCAGCTGGTCGACGCCCGACGTCCTCCCAGGTCGACCCACTGGCTCGACGCCCGCTTGCTCGGCGCCCTACTACTCAGCCCCAGCTCCCCTGTCCTGGTCGACGTCGGCTCCCCCTTCGTCGACCACCAGAACTCGGCGCCCCTTGCAGTGGCCCCCATGCAGATCGATCATCCTCGTCGACCAGCGTGCCGAAATCGGCGTCGCCCACTGCAGCTGATCGGCTGCACTCCCCGTGCACCCGCCTACGTAGTCGGCTCCGCCCAAGCGAGGACGGGGCCAACAACGACTCCCGTTGACAGATGGAAGGGGAACTCACAATGCTTGGGGCAGGTGGAAGGGGAACTCACAATGCTTGGGGGCAGATGGATGGGGAACTCACAAGGCTTGGGGGCGCGGTGGCCACAAGGGGGGCATGAAGGGGCTGGCAGCACAGCGCACGCCCATTTGCTGCACCTGCCACACCAGCGACACCTGCGGCCCCTCGCCCTCCCTGCATCACCCCTCCTAGCTAGTGGTGCTGCCCCCCATGCCTCGCCCACTGCCTGCCTCCCCAGTGAAGGTGGCAGCACCGGCCTCCTTGCCCTCAGCAACAAGTAGCGCCCCTGCCCCCTCCACCCCAGCGCCATCCGCTTCTGCTGCACTGCCGGTAGAGCGAGCCCTCGTGGACCCCGTCATATGCTGTGCTGCTGCCGCCCCATGCTGCCACCTCACCTCATTCCCAGCGCCACTCTCGCTGTGCCCCGAACTGCCTATGATCTGACAAATGCTTTCTGTCCGGTGCTGCTGCTTATGCTCATGCTCATGCTATGAATGGCGATGGCAGTGGCGGTAGTGGTGGGGAAGGCGAGGCCTGTGCGCGAGTGAGAGTGTCAGCCGCACACGGTGGTGCCCCACAGCCAACCCCATGCCACCATGCACTCCCCCACCCCCTGTGCCTCCACCACTGCTGCCCGTAGCAGCAGCACCACCACCACCACTTGTCCTGCACAGGTTACCACTACCACCAGCCGCACCTCTTCTGTTCCCATGTGCACCACCAGTGCCGCTTCTATGCCCCCCCTCCCCTACCAAGCCTCTGCTTCCACCCCCCCTTTCTCCAAGGTACGCGCGCCTGACGAGTCGGCCAACGCTGGAGGAGAAGCCGGAGAGCGACGCCACGGTGTGCTGCGACACGTGGCGCCACGCTGCCAGCCCCCCGCGCCCCACGCCCAGCAGCAGCAGCCCGTGCGGCCCCGCGTGCAGCGAGCCCTGCACAGGCAGCAGCAGCAGGTCGCGGCAGGCGGCGCGCACGCTGTGCAGCAGGCCCAGCGGGTTGAGCAGCAGGTGGTGCGAGGCGATGACGCGCGGCACACACAGCACCCCCTCCGTTATGTAGTGCGCCAGCATGGAAGTGGGAGTACTTCATTGGGGCAAAACTCATGGAACGTGTGATTTGTGTTTCCTATCAAACTTCTGGATGAAATCTGCACTCATCACCGTTGCCTTGGTTCTGAATTTCTCATCAGGGTTTCCTTGTCAAGTTGGGCATTCATGTGTCCTTCTGTGGCAGGTCTGCCTTAGGGCATACTATTGGTCATTCACAGCAAGCGTCGTCTGCAAAAAGGGCAAATCCAAGAAAGTGGTCACGTGCTCAACTATTTTTGCTACATGTATGTCAGAATCCCAACTAGAATCCCAACCACTAGACCATTGGGATAAAAGGGCTTATTTCAATAGCGGTTCAGTGCGCCCATAACCCCCCAGATGAACGCGCCTGTAACCCTCTCCAGGATCAATCGGGCATCCACAGTGCAGATCTACTCACACCCCCCCACACTGGGAGGACTAAGCACAGCGGCAACGGCCTACATGTGCATACACCGGGAATCGAACCCGAGACCGCTCTGATACCATGTCAGAATCCCAACCACTAGACCATTGGGATAAAAGGGCTTGTTTCAGTAGCGGGTCAGAGCGCCCATAACCTCCCAGGCGAACGCGCCTCTAACCCTCTCCAGGATCAATCGGGCATCCACAGTGCAGATCTACTGACACCCCCCCACAGTGGGAGGCCCAGGACTAAGCACAGCGGCAACGACCTAAATGTGCATACACCGGGATTCGAACCCGAGACCGCTCTAATACCATGTCAGAATCCCAACCACTAGACCATTGGGATAAAAGGGCTTGTTTCAGTAGCGGGTCAGTGCGCCCATAACCCCCCAGGCAAACGCGCCTGTAACCCCCCCTAGGATTGATCGGGGATCTCATAGTGTAGCTCTACTGACACCCCCCCACACTGGGAGGCCCAGGACTAAGCACAGCGGCACCGGCCTACATGTGCATACACCGGGAATCGAACCCGCGACCGCTCTGATACCATGTCAGAATCCCAACCACTAGACCATTGGGATAAAAGGGCTTGTTTCAGTAGCGGGTCAGTGCGCCCATAACCCCCCAGACGAACGCGCCTGTAACCCTCTCCAGGATCAATCGGGCATCCACAGTGCAGATCTACTGACAATGTAAATATAAAAAATGCAGATTTTTACAAATACAATGGCAAGAATCGCTCTGGTGATATTGGCAACAGCAAGACAATATGTGCGCCCCACCCTCCTACATAGATATGTATATATGATTCTGTGAAGTTTATCAGGTCGTCAGGATTTTGCGAGTGCTTTGGCAATGTAAACCTGAGAAAAGTCCTTTGAGTTTTATAGAAACTAATGTGAGGAATTGTACCAGCGAAGTCTTGAGAATTCTTGTACTAGTACTTACTGGGCTAACCTGCTTTGTGCATACCCCTCTCACTGCCTTGTCCTAGCCCCTCAAACCTGCACCACTCACTTC
The DNA here is from genome assembly GCA_948144175.1 of Closterium sp. NIES-65. Taxonomy (NCBI): domain Eukaryota; kingdom Viridiplantae; phylum Streptophyta; class Zygnematophyceae; order Desmidiales; family Closteriaceae; genus Closterium; species Closterium sp. NIES-65. Next base: position 185,525 of record CANXME010002176.1, on the reverse strand, counting down.
ACCACAGTTATCCACCTCTTCCGCACTCCCTTCCTCAGTCCTCGTCCCACACCCAAAGCCCGACCCTTCTTCTCTATCGACGGCAACCCCTACCTTGTCACCACTGTCTCTTATGTGTGGACTAACACGAACATGGTCACAACATATCCTAACCGAGCCTACGGACAAGCCAATGCTAACAGTGATTCTGCAAACGTAAGTCACAACCCACTCACAATTCCACCAGTGTCCAACCTTGGATGGTACTACAAGTGTTCCTTCACACGCACTCTTACCTGTCAGGCTAGTAATAGCATTCACAACCCACACCAGACGCATTCTGCTGAAGGGCAGACTTAATCCAGAAAGAGCTGGCTGTGGTGGTGCAGTCAGCCCGACTGGTGCATCGGTCCCTCTGCTCCCCACCCACCCTCCACTTTGGTGGGCACCATGTCCTTTCACCCACTTCTCCCCTGCTGTGTCCTTCTGACTGACTGAGCCTGCCCCTCCTGGAGACTTGACTTCGTGGTTGCAGCAGACTCATAAATCCAGATCCACGCTTACCAGCTCACCTTCTCATGTGGTGTGACAAGAGGCACAGCTGCTCAGCTACCCGTTACTCCACCATCTGAGACAAGAGCGTCCCCAGTGCCTTGGACACGGGATTTTTGCACCACGATGCCTGCGTGCAGCCCTATCATCACAGTTGGGGACTGTTCCAATGTCTTATGTGAGTAGTTTGCTGCAGCAGCGGTCAAACCCATAAAAGCCATTCCTTATCATTGCTTACCAAGGATGCCTGCCTGCCTTTCAATAGGATATTGGTGTCCCTACAGAAGGGAAGATACTATTTCACATAGGATGAGCAAGATATCGAGCGGTGGTTCAATTTGGTTCACCGGGCAAAACATTTTGGCCGCCGGTTTTACTCAAACCAATTCGGTTTAACTGGTTTGACGCACAAACACTTTGAGCCGTACGGGTAACTTTACACGTTGAGACCTGGGCTTCAACTTGCTCTAACACCACTTAACCCACCCTAGTGTAGGTATTTGCCTAAAGTTCATCCTTTCCTTGGAAGAAACACGTTTCTAGCGAAATACAACCGCCTCGAAGTTGGTCCGGTTCACCGAACCGCCCCTGGTACAAGTGGGTATGGATCATGCGCCGCACCTGAAACATAAGGTTCCAGCCAGCAGTTCCGAGATTTTGCCTAGAAACGTTTGGGTCAAATGTCAGAATGTAATTGTATACATTACTTTATAACTGTCTGCAATGTAGACTTAGTGTAGTTATCTTGCTTGTTAGGTGGTGCACCTTTCTTCTCTTCTTTCATATTTGTACCCTTGAGCCTATAGTGAAACCATCCTTTTGGCTTGACAACTATCTCGATACTTTCCTCTCTAGTGCAAACCCTAATGCCTTCTACTAGTTAACTACCTATTGTGACATGGTATCAGAGCGAGGTTTCTCCTAGGACCTGTCTCATAGGGCCCACCACCTCGCTTCCGCTCATGGGCATCTCTGCTGCCCGTCGCACGCCCGGGGTGCGCGTCAGTTTTCTGCCCACCGCGCGCCCTGGGCGCGCGCGTCGATTTTCTGCTCGTCGCGCGCCTCAGGCGTGCGGCGATTTCGCGCGACAGCTTCTGCCCTGCCGCGCGCGGCCCATACGACCCACGCGCTGCCTGTGCAGCCCGTGCCAGGGCCGCGCGCGGCCCGTAGAGCCTGCGCCAGGCCAGCGCGCACCTGCCCTGCTGTGCGCGCGCCTGCACTGCCCCTGCTGTAGCCCGCGCAGCTCCTACCCCGCCCCCTCCCCTCGCCCCCCCCCCCCCCCCGCCCCCCCCTTCTCCTCCATCCCCATGCAGCGCGTGCAGCAGTGGGGGGGAGGGTATGGGGGTGGCGGGTGTGAGTGATCTGCTGCCGCCCCTCCTCCTCTCTCTCCCACTGCTGCAGCTACCGCTGAAGGGGGGGGAGGGTGTGGGGGAGACGAGGTCGTGGCGCTAGGGATGTCGAGGGGTATGAACGGGAGTTTTGGGACAATGGGGGAGGTTGAAGGGGGGTGGCTGCCGTGAAGTCAGCAGCTCTAGTCGCCCGTGAGACCGTTGCGCCAGTCGCTCCAGTCGCTTGTAAGCCCGTTGCTCCAGTCGCCCGTGAGTCAGTTACTCCTGCCGCTCGTCTAGCCGCGGAGTCAGTTACTCCAGTTGCCCGTGTGCCAGTCGCTCCAGTTGCCAGTGTACCAGTTGCTCCAGTTGCCCGTGTGCTAGTTGCTCCAGTTGCGCCGTGTGCCAGCAGCTTCAGCTGCCGCCCACCACCTCCTCTCCTCTCATAGTCCCTCCTCCTCCTCACTTGCCCTCTCTGTCTGCTGCGCTCTTCTTGGTGTACCCCTTCCGAGGGTGTTTCTGCATATGGTTCTTCACTGCAGGCAGTTAGGGGGTGTGTTAGAATGTAATTGTATACATTACTTTATAACTGCCAGCAATGTAGACTTAGTGTAGTTATCTTGCTTGTTAGGTGGTGCACCTTTCTTCTCTTCTTTCATATTTGTACCCTTGTGTCAGAACATTATAGCTTATGCTTTTGTGTAGGCTGTAGTGGGGTAGCCTATATGGGGTACAACCCAATTAGGGTTAGTACTTGTACCCAACTCTTTCATACTGCATTCATTCTCGTTCATTTTTCACATGGTTTCAGAGCACATATGCTCCTGGCCTGTGGGCCCTACTACTGCTTCCGCTGCTACTCGATCTGTCGCACGCCCCGTGGCGTGCGACCGCGCGGCGATTTTCTCTCTGGCGCGCGCCCCGAGGCGCGCGGCCCCGTTCCTTCTAGGCACGCCACTCCCCGCTACCCCGTCGCGGCCCCATCTCGTCGCGTCGCCCTAGCGGCCGCGTCGCGCCGCCCTCGCGGCCCCGATCCGCCGCCCTAGCGGCCCTGTCACCTACCCCTGCGGCCCCGGCGCCGCCCATCCCGGCCCCGGCTCCGCCCTTCCTGGCCCCGGCGCCACCTCTGCTGGCCCCGTTGCCTACCCCGGCGACCCCGACGCCGCCCTTCCCGACCCGGCCCCGCCTCTGCTGGCCCCGTCGCCTGCCCCTGCGGCCCCGGCTCTGCCCTTCCTGGCCCCGGCGCCACCTTGGCTGGCCCCGTCGCCTACCCCGGCGACCCCGACGCCGCCCTTCCCGACCCGGCCCTGCCTCTGCTGGCCCCGTCGCCTGCCCCTGCGGCCCCGGCGCTGCCCTTCCCGGCCCCGGCGCCACCTCTGCTGGCCCCGACGCCGCCCTTACCGGCCCCGGCGCCGCCTCTACTGGCCCCGTCGCCTACCTCTTTGGCCCCGGCGCCGCCCTTCCCGGCCCCAGCGCCGCCTCTGCTGGCCCCGTCACCTACCCTACGGCCCCGGCGCCACCTCTGCTGGCCCCGTCGCCGCTCCACCCGGCCCCGCCGCCGTCCCCAAGCGGCCCCGCCGTCACCACCGAGTCGCCGGCGCTGCCGAGCTGCTACCGAGCCGCCCGAGCCGCAGCGCCACCTGAGCCGCCCGAGCCGCCGGGTCGCCGAGCCGCCGAGCTGCAGTTGCTGCCGAGCCGCCGTACCGCCGAGCCGCCCGAGCCGCCCGAGCCGCCGAGTCGCCGAGCCGCAGTTGCCGCCGAGCCGCAGTTGCTGCCGAGCCGCCGTGCAGCCGAGCCGCCCGAGCCGCCCGCACCGCCGAGTTGCCGAGTCGCCGAGCCTGCTCTTCCCACCACTGGTGAGCCCCTGCCCTGCTAGCGCGCTGCCCGCCGCTTGCTTACCTGCCTGCCTGCCTTTCGGCCTGCCTGGCTGCCTACCTTACTGCTGCTACTCCTACTCCTGCTTCTACTGGCGGAGCCAGATGCAGCCCCAGCGACGTCCGCGTGAGTCCCTCGCGCCCCAGCAGCTGCGTGAGTGGTACGCTGGTTGGGGTTGTAGGGGTGGCGGCGCTGCTACTGCTACCACTACTGCTGCTACTACTACTGGCGGCGGCCAGATGCAGCTCCAGCGACGCCCACGCGCGTCTCTCACGCCCCAGCAGCTTTGTGAGTGGTACGCTCAGAGTAGAGGGTCTCTCAGTTCTGTTCGCTGCTCTTACGTGATTCGCACTCGTGCTCGGACTGGTCAGCCTTGTGGGACACCTAGTCACACACAGTCCCGCTGCTTCACCCGTCTGAGCGACGCCTGGCGTACCGAGTTTGGCAACGAGGCTAAGCTCCCCGACTGGGTGGAGTTGCTTAGGCAGAGGGAAGATATATTTGCTCTTGACTATGATGCTATTCTCACTGCCATGTGTGCATTGCCTACTAGTGCTGACCGTGCCGGTCACCTGTGCGTACCGCCTGACCCGGCTATAGAGCCTGCTGCTCTGACTGCTGGTGAGGCTGCTGCTCTGGGTGCTAGTGAGTCTCCTGCTCCAGGTACAGGTGCGGCTACTGCTCTAGGTGCTAGTGAGTCAGCTTCCTCAGGTGCGGGTGAGTCTGCTCTCTCAGGTACCGCGTCGGCTCCAGCCTCTCACAACTTCACTCTTGACTTGGGGGCTTCCCGCTCCTTCTTTCGAGACCGCACCACACTCACGCAGCTTGGTCGGCCAGTTGCAGTCTCTCTGGCAGACCCCTCTGGGGGTCCTGTCCTTGCTCACTTCTCCACTGTCCTCCCGTGTCCGGCGGCCCCCTCTGGCACCCTGTCTGGTCTTTACCTCCCCTCGTTCTCTACGAACTTGGTGAGTGGTGCTGCCCTACAGGATGCGGGGGTTCACCAGTTCACTCCTGCGAGTCAGCGGGTGACCCACTGCACGGACGCTCGGACAGGCCGACACCTGGCCACGTTTACACGTCGGCCGGGGTCGAGCCTGTACACGCTGACCAGTGCGTCTCCTCTAGTCACTACGTCTGGTCAGGTAGCTGCGTCGGGTCAGGTGTTTGCTGCAGCGTCCAGGTCTGGTCCTGAGTCTTCCCCCTGCTCGTGTCGTCTCCTGTCTCACGAGACTCTCCTCTGGCACCACCGCCTTGGTCACCCCTCCCTGCTTCGTCTCCGAAGCATGGCCTCGCGTGTCCGTGTCTCTGGTCTTCCACGGTCCCTCCCTCCCCTTCCTCCGGGGCCTGGCCCTACCTGCGTCCCCTGTGTCGAGGGGCGGCAGCGGGCTGCCCCTCACTCCTCTCAGTTTCCTCCGACAGAGGCCTTGCTGCAGACGCTTCACATGGACGTGTGGGGCCCGGCCCGCGTCCGTGGACAAGGTCACGAGCGCTACTTCGTACTGGTGGTTGACGACTACCCGCGTTACACCACAGTCTTCCCCTTGCGCAGCAAGGGTGATGTCACTCAGGTGTTGATCGACTGGATCCGCGCAGCTCGTCTGCAGCTCAGGCGGAGCTTCGGCTCGGACTTTCCTGTTCTGCGTCTGCACTCTGACAGAGGCGGAGAGTTCTCCTCTGGCCTTCTGCGAGCCTAGTGTCGTGCACGAGGCATCCGCCAGACCTTCACGCTTCCGGACTCTCCACAGCAAAATGGGATTGCTGAGCGCCGCATTGGCATGGTCATGGACGTCGCTCGTACGTCCATGATGCATGCGGCTGCCCCCCATTTTCTGTGGCCATTTGCGGTTCGCTACGCGGCGCATCAGATCAACCTTCACCCCAGGGTCTCCATGCCGGAGACCTCCCCAGCTTTGCTGTGGACGGGGAAGGTTGGCGATGCGTCTGCGTTCTGTGTTTGGGGATCTCGGGCGTTTGTCCGCGACTTGTCTGCGGACAAGCTGTCCCCTCGTGCTGCTCCCTGCGTCTTCCTGGGTTTCCCCCCTGACGCGCCAGGGTGGTAGTTCTACCACCCCACCTCTCGCCGTGTTCTGTCCTCCCAGGACGTCACGTTCGACGAGTCGGTTCCCTACTACCGTCTCTTCCCCTACCGCACTTCGTCCCTCCCCCCACCACCGCTCTTCCTAATGCCAGGTCCCCCCCCGGTAGACCCCCTCCCCCCTCAGGGTCCTGCCCCTTCAGGTGTGTCCCAGGTAGACGCTGTTGAGCCTGTCGAGGTCGCTGGTGACTCTGGTGCTACTGAGGGTGCTGAGCCTGGGGGTGCTGACTCTGGGGGTGCTGAGCGTGTGGGTGCTACGCCTGGGGGTGCTGAGCCTATGGGTGCTGAGTGTGGGGGTGCTGAGCCTGGGAGTGCTGAGCCTGGGGGTGCTGAGCCTGAGGGTGCTGAGCTTGGGGGTACTGAGCTTGGGGGTGCTGAGCCTGGGAGTGCTTAGCATGGGGGTGTTGAGCCTGGGGGTGCTACGCCTGGGGGTGCTATGCCTGGAGGTGCTGAGCCTGAGGAAGCTGGGCATGCTCGTGTGGCGTCTAGCGGTGATGTGCCTGGCGGTTCACCGGGTGCTTCGTCTCGCCGGGAGCCACTCTCTCCACACGAGCTGCGTGAGAGGTTTGCCCGGCGCTGGAGGCGAGCTGCTGGAGCTATAGGTGCTGCGGGTACTGGAGGTTCTGGAGCTGCTAAGGGAGCTGGTGCCGCGGGTCCCGGAGGTGCTCGTACTGGGAGTACTGGAGCTTCTGGGCCTGCGGGTACTTCTGGAGTTGGAGCTGCTGCGGGTGTTGACGCGGTGACTACTACTGTCGGTCCTAGAGGCGGTCCTGCTGGGGGAACTACTGGTGCTGCTGGAGGTACTGGAGCTGGAGGTGCTGCTGGTGCTGGTGCTGCCACAGGGGGTACTGGTGCTGTCCCTGCTGTGTCTGGAGTCGCCGCGCGGCCTTGGCCGTACTTCGCTCCGCTCCTTCAGTAGGTTCTTGGTCTCCCGCCTTCTACTAGTCCTCCTCCTCCCTTCGAGTGTCCACAGCCTGTCCTGTCACAGTTACAGTTACAGCCGGCCTCCCCACTGCCTGCTCCGTCTCCCTAGACTGGTCCTACTGGAGGTCTTGCTGAGCGTCGTGAGCCTGCGTCTCGCCCTGCGTTGCCTGTCCGTGCTGCTTGCACTAGTGGTCGCGGTTCGCGTCAGTGTCCTCTTCCTGTCCCTGGCGCGCACCGGATGTCTCTGCGTCCGTCCACTGCTCCTCTGCGTGCCCCTTTACCTTCTCCTCCTGAGTCTTCTCTTCCAGACCTTCCCGACCCGGAGTCGGAATCTCTTCGTGCTGCCAGTCCTACTGTCACGCGTCTCCTTGCTACTGTTGTCACTGACCCTTCCTTTGAGTCCACTGCTGCGTCTGCCCTAGTTGCTGAGCTCGTCGCCTTTGCTGCTCGCTGTCGCCTAGACTACGCCGCCAGTCTTGTTGCTGAGTCTGAGTCTGTCTGTCCTCCATCCGTCGGGGGTGAGTGTGCCCTTGGCACGGACGTCCTTGAGGATAGGCAGGAGGAGTTCCAGTGTCTTGCTGCTGCTTCACCTCATCTCGTGTCCGTACTACTTACCCCTCAGGGAGACCCGGATGCACTTGACATCTCGACTCCGCGCTCTTACGCGGAGGCGATAGAGGGTCCCTACTCCTCTCAGTGGAAGGCAGCTATGGACGCAGAGATGGCTTCCTGGAAGTCCACAGGCACCTACGTTGACAAAGTTCCCCCGCCTGGGGCGAACATCGTCAGTGGCATGTGGATTTTCAGGTTGAAGCGGCCGCCAGGTTCTCCGCCTGTCTGCAAGGCGCGTTACGTGGCTCGTGGCTTCAGTCAGCGGTAGGGAGTTGACTACTTTCAGACCTTCTCTCCCACCCTGGAGTTGACCACTCTTTGGGTACTGCTGCACATAGCTGCTCACCATGACTACGAGCTTCACTCTCTTGACTTCAGCACAGCTTTCCTGCAGGGCAGCCTGCACGAGGAGATCTGGCTGCGGCGCCCACATGGCTTCACTGGGTCTTTTCTTCCTAGCACCCAGTGGAGCCTCCGGCGGCCAGTCTACGGTCTTCGTTAGGCACCGCGTGAGTGGCACGACACACTGAGGACTACACTTGCGGCTCTTGGGTTTGCTCCCTCTATTGCCGACCCGTCGCTGTTTCTGCGCACTAACACTTCTTTGCCGCCGTTCTACATCCTCGTGTACGTCGACGACTTGGTCTTTGCCACAGCTGACACTGCTGGACTCGCCCACGTGAAGTCCGAGCTGCAGAAGAGACACACGTGCACAGACCTGGGTGAACTGCGTAGCTACCTTGGCTTGCAGATCACCCGGGACAGAGCACGCCACACCATTACCCTGACTCAGTCACACATGGTGCAGCAGGTCCTTCAGCGCTTCGGCTTCACGTACTCCTCGCCTCAGGCCACTCCTCTGCCTACTCGCCACTTGCTCTCAGCTCTGCCTTCGGATGAGTCCGTAGAGTCGAGTGGCCCGTACCCAGAGCTTGTTGGCTGCCTCATGTACCTGATGACCTGCACTCGACCTGACCTTGCATACCCTCTTAGCATTCTCGCACGCTATGTTGCTCCTGGGAGACACAGACCGGAGTACATGGCTGCAACGAAGAGGGTGTTGCGCTACTTGTGCAGTATGTCATGCATGGGGCTTGTGCTTGGAGGGCAGAGTCCAGTGGTCCTCACTAGGCACGCAGACGCTTCTTGGGCTGACGGCCAGGCTACGCAGCGGTCGTCACAGGGTTACACCTTCAGCCTTGGTTCCGGCTCTGTTTCGTGGCGGGCTACCCGCTCGTCTTCTGTTCTCGGCTCCAGTTGTGAGGCTGAGATCTACGCCGGGGCCATGGCTGCACAGGAGCTTGGCTGGCTCACCTACTTGCTGACTAACCTTGGAGAGCTGCCTCGTTCTCCTCCAGTGCTGTACGTAGACAACAAGGCCATGCTGGCCTTGTGTCGAGAGCTGAGACTGGAGCACAGAACGAAGCACATTGCTCTCTGCTACTTCCTTGCTCGTGAGCTGCAGCAGCGTGGTCAGCTGCGTCTTGCGTACGTGGCCTCTGAGGTCAACACTTCTGATTTCTTCACCAAGGCGCTTGCACCTTGTGATCATCAGTGCTTCTGTACTCAGCTGGGTCTTGTGCCTGCCTTGCCTCACTTGCTCACCTCTTGACCTTGCTTGTACTGTTACATATATATATACACCTGCTCTTGCTTGTCTAGCCTTTTATACATATATTTATGTACTTCTGCATGTGAACTGGCCTTGTGGCCTTGACCTTGTGCTCGGAATGTGTGGTGACTTTGTGATCCACCCTGAGCTTGCTTTGCTTTGCTTTGCTTGATTGGTCTTGTGACCCGTTGTACTCCTCCACTGTGCCTATGGGGGTGTGTCAGAACATGATAGCTTATGCTTTTGTGTAGGCTGTAGTGGTGTAGCCTATATGGGGTACAGCCCAATTAGGGTTAGTACTGTGAGAATAAGCGAACAGGAATGGATGAACTAGCAGTGAAATGAGTACAAGTAGGAAACCCTAGAATTTTGTACCCCCTATAGGCTAACCCACTGTAGCCTACACAAGCATAACATATATAATGTTTGACACACCCCCATAGGCAAAGTGGGGGAGAACAAGGGGTCACAAGACCAGTCAAGCAAAGCAAAGCAAGCTCAGGGTGGATCACAAAGTCACCACACAGTCCGAGCACAAGAGCAGGGCCAGAGGCCAGTTCACATGCAGGAGTACAGACATATATATAAAACTAGACAAGCAAGAGCAGGTATATATATATGTCACAGTACAAGTGAAGTCAAGAGGAGAGCAAGTGAGGCAAGACAGGCACAAGACCCAGCTGGGTGCAAAAGCGCTGATGGTCACAAGGCGCGAGTGCCTTGGTGAACACATCAGCAGTGTTGGCCTCAGAGGCCACGTACGCAAGTCGCAACTGACCACGCTGCTGCAGCTCACGAGCAAGGAAGTAGCGGAGAGCAATGTGCTTCGTTCTGTGCTCCAAGCGCTGCTCTCGACACAAGGCCAGCATGGCCTTGTTGTCTACGTACAGCACTGGAGGAGAACGAGGCGGCTCTCCAAGGTCAGTCAGCAGGTAGGTGAGCCAGCGAAGCTCCTGTGCAGCCATGGCCCCGGCGTAGATCTCAGCCTCACAACTGGAGCCGAGAACCGAAGACGAGCGAGTAGACCGCCACGAGACAGAGCCGGAACCAAGGCTGAAGGTGTAACCCTGTGACGACCGCTGCGTAGCCTGGTCGTCAGCCCAAGAAGCGTCCGCGTGGCCGGTAAGGACCACTGGACTCCGCCCTCCAAGCACAAGCCCCATGCCCGACGTACTGCACAGGTAGCGCAATACCCTCTTCGCTGCAGCCATGTGCTCTGGTCTGTGTCTCCCAGGAGCAACATAGCGTGCAAGAATGCTCAGAGGATATGCAAGGTCAGGTCGTGTGCAGGTCATCAGGTACATGAGGCAGCCAACAAGCTCTGCATACGGACCACTCGACTCTACGGACTCATCCGAAGGCAGAGCTGAGAGTGAGTGGCGAGTAGGCAGAGGAGTGGCCTGAGGCGAGGAGTACGTGAAGCCGAAGCGCTGAAGGACCTGCTGCACCATGTGTGACTGAGTCAAGGTAATGGTGCGGCGTGCTCTGTCCCGAGTGATCTGCAAGCCAAGGTAGCTGCGCAGTTCACCCAGGTCTGTGCACGTGTGTCTCTTCAGCAGTTCGGACTTCACGTAGGCGAGTCCAGCAGTGTCCGCTGTGGCAAAGACCAAGTCGTCGACGTACACGAGGATGTAGAACGGCGGCAGTGAAGTGTCGGTGCGCAGAAACAGCGACGGGTCAGCAGTAGAAGGAGCAAACCCAAGAGCCGCAAGCGTAGTCCTCAGTGTGTCGTGCCACTCACGCGGTGCCTGGCGGAGACCGTAGACTGGCCGTCGGAGGCTCCACTGGGTGCCAGGAGGGAAAGTCCCAGTGAAGCCAGGTGGACGGCGCAGCCAGATCTCCTCGTGCAGGCTACCCTGCAGGAACGCAGTGCTGAAGTCGAGAGAGTGAAGCTCGTAGTCGCGCTGAGCGGCTATGTGCAGCAGCACCCGAAGAGTGGTCATCTTCGGGGTGGGAGAGAAGGTCTGAAAGTAGTCAACTCCCTGCCGCTGACTGAAGCCACGAGCAACGTACCACGCCTTGAAGACAGGTGGAGAGCCCGGCGGCCGCTTCACCCGGAAGATCCACATGCCACTGACGATGTTCGCCCCAGGAGGGGGAACTGCGTCAACGTAGGTGCCTGTGGACTTCCAGGAAGCCATCTCTGCATCCATAGCTGCCTGCCACTGAGAGGAGTAGGGACCCTCTACGGCCTCCGCGTAAGAACGCGGAGTCGGGATGTCTAGTGCATCCGGGTCTCCCTCAGGGGCAAGCAGTACAGACGCGAGATGAGGTGAAGCAGCCGCTAGACACTGTAACTCCTCCTGTCTGTCCTCTAGGACGTCCGTGCCAAGAGCACACTCACCCCTGACGGACGGAGGACAGACAGACGCAGACTCAGCAACAAGACGAGCAGCGTAGTCGAGACGACAGCGAGCAGCGAAGTCAACGAGCTCAGCGACTAGAGCAGACGCAGCAGTGGACTCAAAAGAGGGGTCAGTGACGACAGTAGCAAGCAGACGCGTGACAGTAGGACTGGCAGCGCGAAGAGAGTCCGACTCAGGGTCGGCAAGCGCAGGAAGAGAGGACTCAGGAGGCGAAGGCAAAGGGGCACGCAGAGGAGCAGTGGACGGACGCAGAGACATCCGGTGCGTGCCAGGGACAGGAGGAGGACGCTGACGCGAACCGCGACCACTAGCGCGAGCAGCACGAACAGGCGACGCGGGACGAGACGCAGGCTCACGACGCTCAGCAAGACCTCCAGTAGGACCAGTGTAAGGAGACGGAGCAGGCAGAGGAGAGGAAGGCTCCAACAGTGACTGCGACTGGACAGGCTGTGGACACTCTACAGAAGGAGAAAGACCAAGAACCTGCTGTAGGAGCGGAACGAAGTACGGCCGAGGCCGCGCGGCAGCTCCAGACTCAGCAGGGACAGCACCAGCACCCTCAGCGACAGCACCAGCGCCACCCACACCTCCAGCGGCAGGACCAACAGCAGTAGGCTCAGCACCAACGCCCTCAGCACCTCCAGCTCCAGGAGGACCCGCAGGTCCAGCAGCTCCGGGACCGGCAGCACCCGCACCCTCGACGGTCGAAGAAGCTCCAGCTCCAGCTCCAGCAGCACCTCCAGACTCAGCAGCACGCCTCCAGCGGCGAGCGTACCACTCGCGCAGCTCCTGTGGAGAGAGGGGCTCCCGGCGAGACGCAGCAGCAGGAGAAACCCCAGGCTCAGCAGCTCCAGACGCAGCAGGGACAGCACCAGCGCCCTCAGAGACAGCACCAGCGCCACCCACACCTCCAGCGGCAGGACCAACAGCAGCAGGCTCAGCACCAACGCCCTCAGCAGCTCCAGCTCCAGGAGGACCCGCAGGTCCAGTAGCTCCGGGACCGGCAGCACCCGCACCCTCGACGGTCGAAGAAGCTCCAGCTCCAGCTCCAGCAGCACCTCCAGACTCAGCAGCACGCCTCCAGCGGCGAGCGAACCACTCGCGCAGCTCCTGTGGAGAGAGGGGCTCCCGGCGAGACGCAGCAGCAGGAGAAACCCCAGGCTCAGCAGCTCCCGACCCAGCACCCCCAGACCCATCACCTCCAGGCACAGCACCCCCCTGCTCAGCACCCCCAGGCTCCGCACTCTCCGCAGTAGCACCCGCAGGCCCAGTACCCCTAGCAGTAGCACCCCCAGGCTCAGCACCCCCGCGCACAGCACCCCCAGAGTCAGCACCCCCAGGCTCAGCACCCGCAGCAGCACCAGAGTCACCTGTAACCTCGACCAGGTCAACGGCGTCTACCTGGGACACACCTGAGGGGGCAGGAACCTGAGGGGGGAGGGGGTCTACCGGGGGGGGAACCGGTACAAGGAAGTCCGGGGGAGGGGGGAGGGAAGGAGTGCGGTAGGGGAAGAGACGGTAGAAGGGGACTGACTCGTCGAACGTGACGTCCTGGGAGGACAGAACACGACGAGAGGAGGGGTGGTAAAACTGCCACCCTGGGGCGTCAGTGGGGAAGCCAAGGAAGACACAGGGAGCAGCACGAGGGGACAGCTTGTCCGCAGACAAGTCGCGGACAAACGCCCGAGATCCCCAGACACGGAACACAGACGCATCGCCAACCTTCCCTGTCCACAGCAAGGCTGGGGACATCGCAGGCCGAGAGACCCGGGGGTGAAGGTTGAGCTGATGCGCCGCGTACCTCACCGCAAACGGCCACAGAAAATGGGGGGCAGCCGCATGCATCATGGACGTACGAGCGACATCCATGACCATGCCAATGCGGCGCTCAGCAATCCCATTTTGCTGTGGTGAGTCCGGAAGCGTGAAGGACTGGCGGATGCCTCGCGCACGACAGTAGGCACGCAGAAGGCCAGAGAAGAACTCTCCGCCTCTGTCCGAGTGCGGACGCAGAACAGGAAAGTCCGAGCCGAAGCTCTTCCTGAGCCGGAGACGAGCCTCGCGGATCCAGTCGATCAGCACCTCAGTGACCTCACCCTTGCTGCGCAAGGGGAGGACTGTGGTGTAACGCGAGTAGTCGTCAACCACCAACAGGAAGTAGCGCTCGTAATCCTGCCCACGGACGGGGGCTGGGCCCCACACATCCATGTGAAGCGTCTGCAGGGGAGCCTCTGTCGGGGGGAAGTGGGAGGAGTGAGGAGTAGCCCGGAGGCGACCCTCCACACAGGGGACACAGGAAGGTCCTGGCCCGGAGGGGAGAGGAGGGAGAGACCGGGGAAGACCAGAGACAAGGACACGGGAAGCCATGCTCCGAAGACGGGGCAAGGAGGGGTGGCCAAGACGGTGGTGCCACAGGAGAGTCTCGTGAGACAGGAGGCGACAAGTACAGGGGGCAGACTCAGGACCAGACCTGGACGCAGCAGCAAACACCTGACCCGACGGTGCTACCTGACCGGACGCGGGGACAGGAGGAGACTCAGTGGTCAGGGTGTAGAGGCTCGACCCCGGCCGACGCGAGAACGTGGCCAGGTGCCGGCCTGTGCGTGCGTCCGTGCAGTGGGTCACCCGCTGACTCGCAGGAGTGAACTGGTGAACCCCCGCATCCTGTAGGTCTGCACCACTCACCAAGTTCGTCGAGAACGAGGGGAGGTACAGGCCAGACAGGGTGCCCGAGGGGGCAGCCGGACACGGGAGGACAGTGGAGAAGTGAGCAAGGACAGGACCCCCAGAGGGGTCAGCCAGGGAGACTGCAACCGGCCGACCAAGCGGCGTGAGTGTGGTGCGGTCCCGAAAGAAGGAGCGAGAAGCCCCAGAGTCAAGTGTAAAGGTGAGGGAGGCCGAAGCCAACGCGGTACCTGAGAGCGCAGCCTCACCCGCACCTGAGGAAGCAGACTCACTAGCACCTAGAGCAGCAGCCGCACCTGTACCTGGAGCAGGAGACTCACTAGCACCCAGAGCAGCAGCCTCACCAGTAGCTAGAGCAGCAGGTCCTATACCTGGGTCAGGCGGGACGCACAGGTGACCTGCACGGTCAGCACTAGTAGGCAATGCATACATGGCAGTGAGAATAGCATCATAGTCAAGAGCATATATATCTACCCTCTGCCTAAGCAACTCCACCCAGTCGGGAAGCTCAGCCTCGTCGCCAAACACGGTACGCCAGGCGTCGCTCAGACGGGCGAAGCAGCGGGACGGTGTATGACTACGTGTCCCACAAGGCTGACCAGTCCGAGTACCAGTGCGAATCACGTAAGAGCAGCAAACAGCACTGAGAGACCCTCCACTCTGAGCGTACCACTCACGAAGCTGGCGAGGCGTGAGAGACACGCGAGAGGGTCGCGGGAGCTGCATCTGGCCGCCACCACGAGTAGAAGCAGCAGGAGTGGTAGTAGGAGTAGCGTCGCCACCCCTACAGCCCCAACCAGCGTACCACTCACGCAGTTGCTGCGGCGTGAGGGACTCACGCCGGCGTCGCTGGGGCTGCATTTGGCTCTGCAAGTAGAAGCAGGAGCAGGACTAGCAGCAGGGAGTCAGGCAGCCAGGCAAGCCAAAAGGCAGGCAGGCAGGCAAGCAGGCGACGCGCAGCGTGCTAGCAGGGCAAGAGCTCACCAGTGGTGGGAAGAGTAGGTTCGGCGACTCAGCGGCTCGGCAGCTCGGCCTCGGCGGCTCGGGCGACTCGGGCGGCTCGGCGGCAAGGCGGCTCAGCAGCAACTGCAGCTCAGTAGCTCGGTGACTCGGCGGCTCGGCGGCAGGGCGGCTCGGCAGCAACTGCAGCTCAGCAGCTCAGCGACCCGGCGGCTCGGCGGCAGGGCGGCTCGGCTGTGGGGCGGCTCGGCTGCTGCAGTGGGAGATGAAGGAGGAGGAGAAGCAGGGGAGGCCACACACCTGCCACCCCTCTGCTGGCCTCTCCCGCAAGCGGCCCCCTCAGGTCGCCTCGACAGGCGACGGGAAAAGGGGGGGTGGGTGGTGGGGGGCCGGTAGGTGCAGCGGCGGGGCCAGCAGGTGCAGTTGCGGGGCCGGTAGAAGGGGACGGCAGGAGCCGTCAGGAGGGGACGGCGGGGCCGTCAGGAAGGGACGGCGGGGCCGTCACGAAGGGACGGCGGGGCCGTCAGGAGGTGACCGGGCCGCGACGGGGGCAGGCGGCGGGGCCGCGTAAGGGCCTGGGCGGGGCCGCGACAGAGCCGTCGGCGGGGCCGCGTGAAAGCCGGGGCGGGGCCGCGTAGAAGCCGGGGCGGGGCCGCGCGAGAGCAGGCGGCGGGGCCGCGAAGGAGCCGGGGCGGGGCCGCGTGAGAGCAGGCGGCGGAGCCGCGTAAGGGCCTGGGCGGGGCCGCGACAGAGCCGTCGGCGGGGCTGCGTGAAAGCCGGGGCGGGGCCGCGTAGAAGCCGGGGCGGGGCCGCGCGAGAGCAGGCGGCGGGGCCGCGAAGGAGCCGGGGCGGGGCCGCGTGAGAGCAGGCGGCGGAGCCGCGTAAGGGCCTGGGCGGGGCCGCGACAAAGCCGTCGGCGGGGCCGCGTGAAAGCCGGGGCGGGGCCGCGTAGAAGCCGGGGCGGGGCCGCGCGAGAGCAGGCGGCGGGGCCGCAAAGGAGCCGGGGCGGGGCCGCGTGAGAGCAGGCGGCGGAGCCGCGTAAGGGCCTGGGCGGGGCCGCGACAAAGCCGTCGGCGGGGCCGCGTGAAAGCCGGGGCGGGGCCGCGTAGAAGCCGGGGCGGGGCCGCGCGAGAGCAGGCGGCGGGGCCGCGAAGGAGCCGGGGCGGGGCCGCGTGAGAGCAGGCGGCGGAGCCGCGTAAGGGCCTGGGCGGGGCCGCGACAAAGCCGTCGGCGGGGCCGCGTGAAAGCCGGGGCGGGGCCGCGTAGAAGCCGGGGCGGGGCCGCGCGAGAGCAGGCGGCGGGGCCGCGAAGGAGCCGGGGCGGGGCCGCGTGAGAGCAGGCGGCGGAGCCGCGTAAGGGCCTGGGCGGGGCCGCGACAAAGCCGTCGGCAGGGCCGCGTGAAAGCCGGGGCGGGGCCGCGTAGAAGCCGGGGCGGGGCCGCGCGAGAGCAGGCGGCGGGGCCGCGAAGGAGCCGGGGCGGGGCCGCGTGAGAGCAGGCGGCGGGGCCGCGACAGAGAGGGCGGCGGGGCCGCGTCAGTGAAGGCGGCGGGGCCGCAGGGGAAATGGCGACCCGAGGGGTCGCTAAAAAAAAGATCGCGCCTCGGGGGGCGCTTCGGTGGGCCCAAAAAAAAACGGTCCGTAGAAGGACCCGCTCTATACCATGTGAGAATAAGCGAACAGGAATGGATGAACTAGCAGTGAAATGAGTACAAGTAGGAAACCCTAGAATTGTGTACCCCCTATAGGCTAACCCACTGTAGCCTACACAAGCATAACATATATAATGTTTGACAAGTACTTGTACCCAACTCTTTCATACTGCATTCATTCTCGTTCATTTTTCACACCTTGAGCCTATAGTGAAACCATCCTTTTGCCTTGACAACTATCTCGATACTTTCCTCTCTAGTGCAAACCCTTATGCCTTCTACTAGTTAACTACCTATTGTGACATCAAGGCCACCCAAGAGGATGCCCTGAACACTGTGAGGACCTGGGCTCGTCTATGGCGAGAAAGAGCCCATGAAATTGTTGCTCATATACTTGGATTTGTTTGTTATCTTTTGGTTTTGCCAATAATCAACCTTCTATTGTGATTAAATTGCGTTTGCCTTGTGATTGCTTATAGTCATGTAGGAATTCATAGAGATATCATACCTTGTAGCACACTATCAGCTGTTAGTTTCTTGCCACGGACATCAATGCCGACATCACCTCCGGTGACTATTCCTTTGATGAAGCATAGCTTGCACAGCATCCAGCTCAACAGCAGCAGCACGAGGACAACCAAAGCGCCAAGAGCAGCATTGCCAGCAATGAATTCGTTTGATAAACTGCCCCCGGACTGGGAGGGAGACGTTGCAGGCTCACTAGGAGGTGGAGAGGGTGTGGGAACTGGCAATGGGAAGGGTACATTGTTGGAGTAGGAAGGTGGATATTGGGAGTGAAAAGGCAGTCAGATATGGGAGTGATGGTGGGCCTGATGAAAGGGGATGCGGCACATAGTACAGTTTGCGCATGGAGAGGAAGCAAAGGAGGCATTGAAAAGCTGAGCTAGACGACCTTCATTTCAGTAGCAAGCATCCATGACCAGGCATACAACAGAAGCGCACCGTTGCATGTTATGAGGAGTCGCTTGGCTGTGGATGTCCGTCATGCCACTGAGAAAGTTCGTTTTGTAGGTGGTGGTCTAGTGTTTGTGCAACACTACTGAGAGAAAAGTATAACAGTATATGAATTACAGCCACGTGCATAAAGATAATGCTTCTCACTTGGTCGTGATTTGTCACATGTGGAGCAGAAGGAGCTACACTAACTGCAGAAAGCACTTGAAGCATTTTGTGGAACCACACAGCTGCTATAGTCAGAAGGGCATGTGATTCCAGTCGAAGATATGTCCCTGCATAAGCACATGGGGCGTTTTCAAACAACGAATCATAAATTGGCTTCAGGTATAAGTGAAACTCTCAGAAGTTAGTATTGGAGCCGTATGGTAACGCATTGTGATACTCTACCACCTCCTGGATACCCTGTATACTCCTACCTGTGGTTGCAATAACAGTTTGGGCTATGGTACATCAGTGGAACACCTTGGTAACCTGTACACCTCCTCATGATGAAAGGCTTCAAAGTTTCTATGATACAATAAGCAACAAATTAACATGCTAAGTGCCTTACAGGTTTGAAAGATGAGTGACATTGCCCACTGTTGGAGGAAGTTGGCCAGTGAGGTTGTTCCAACTGACATTACTGCGGTGTAAGTGATAGAAAATGGACAGAATATGCCCAGGAGAAAGTAAAACATGATACTTATATTGACTTGGAATTATAGCAGGAGCTACACGTTCTTTGAGGATTTTTTTTTGTTTAACGTGGGTAAACTAAGTCGTCGTGGGATTGTTATGCTATCCGGTCTGCATGAAAAACACCCAAACCTGACAGAAGATAGCTGAGGGTCGAAGTATTCCAAGTCACCACACGAAGAGGAGGGGGGTGATAACGAGCGGATGAGTACCAGTAGAGGGGTTAGAGTGTGTAAGGGTTTTTTTAGGGTGATTCGGTGTTCATGAAATATTTATATGAATGGTTATCAAATTTCTAATATGGATACATATTTTTCTGATTGCAATATACCCTCCCTGCACTTCCCCTCTCTCCTCCGAGTTTTTTTGCACCTGCCCAGGAAATGTTGTCCCCTGCCCGACCCAGCATTGATCCATCATTCAGACCCTGGACATTTCAGCGTCCAGTGAGTCTACTCTAGCTACTAGACGCTAGTGTATTCCACCATGATTCACAGGTCCATGCCCATATAATCACACACCACTGTGCGTTGTCAGTGTCTTTTTGTGTCCGCACGAATGGGAAATTCGCTTTAAAGTATTATTAGAGAAGGGAGACCTTGAAGGATCAAAGCAAGAATGCATAAACACACAACATGAAGGCGTGAATCTCTTGTGAGGCCGCTCATTCTTGCATTAGATTCCCCATTGGTAACGTAACCATAACCATGGGCGCAGCCGGTTTGCCTTTGATAAACAATTTGTGAGGTGAAGGGCAAATGCTCTTATTTGGGCTTGTGACAAACCAGCCTGAAACTAAACTGGTCAATTCGCCGGGCTGGCCTGCACTGACAGGAACCCATGCAAGCTGAGTCATGTTGGACACATGTGGCTCATCGTGTCAGTGGCCTGGCTAACGTGAATGTAGGCCCTCTCACTTATGCGCCTCTCCCAGCTCATTTAGGATCTCTTCCCTTCTCTCACAAGGTAGCGATGTTGCTCATGCTTCCGATGGTGGATGGAATAAAACCACTCAAGGCATTGCTGGCAAGATGACTGATGGTACAACATCCAAGGGGTATTATGGGTGCAACGAAGGAATTGGATAACAAAAGATAGCAGAAACACTATTCACACCATGAAGATATTATTTCGCTGATACCCATCTACACGTGTTTAGGTCTGCATATGTTTATGATAACTATTACAGTAAAACCATTGCTACCAATCACATGCAAGGGGCATCATGAAATTGATACAATAATACAGAAGCGAATGAGCCAAAAAGGTAGGAAAGGAACGAGCGATATCACAGTGGGAGAGTGGCAAAAAAACATGTTATGCTGATATGTGATGGTATGAGCTACATATTCAAACATGTACCTTATTGTGAGCACAACAAAAACAAGCTGCAAATCTTATGAGAGGATATAAGGTTAACATGGGTAACCAAGTCGTCGTGGCAAATTTTGTTGGCCCCAAGTGACTAAGTCCTGTCAAGTATGAGGAATCACGATAACTTAACATGGGAGTTTAGTTTTTGTCATCCAGACAAAAAACAGCACGCAATTGACACAAGATTGCTGTCGGGCCAAAGATGATTGAGCCGCGCTAGTCCAAGTTCGGCCTTGGTACCTTGTCAACCTCCCCATGGTCAGTGAAGTTCTTTCTCTGGCCTTGGAGAGTTCTGAACGTCTAGCCATGGTCTGCTCGGCGGTAGCTGCTATGGATATCTGTGTGTGATATGTACTATACACCTAGGTGGACATACGCGCTCTAACGTGGACCATCGCAGGGGCAGAAAGAGACAGCAGCATATAATCTTGGGTTACGCAAGGGTTATTGCACTTGGGTTATACTGCATACATGGGTCAAAATAGGAGGCGCATGTTAGAATCCCAACCACTAGACCATTGGGATAAAAGGGCTTGTTTCAGTAGCGGGTCAGTGCGCCCATAACCCCCCAGGCGAACGCGCCTGTAACCCTCTCCAAGATCAATCGAGCATCCACAGTGCAGATCTACTGACACCCCCCCACACTGGGAGGCCCATGACTAAGCCCAGCGCCAACGGCCTACATGTGTATACACCAGGAATCGAACCCGAGACGGCTCTGATACCATGTTAGAATCCCAACCACTAGACCATTGGGATAAAAGGGCTTGTTTCAGTAGCGGGTCAGTGCGCCCATAACCCCCCAGGCGAACGCACCTGTAACCCTCTCCAGGATCAATCGGGCATCCACAGTGCAGATCTATTGACAGCGCAGCTGCTGGCTACATTAAGAGGTGTTGGGAGTACTCTCCAACTACAATTGTTTGTTGGATGTTGGTTGGGGCCTTAACAAGTATCATTGGTCTGATAATATTGTTCAACCCAACCGAAACATCATATTGGAGAGTCCAACAATTTTTAGCTCACTTGCGCGTCATAAATGGAACTCTTCTCTTTCACACTTTTTTTGTTTGAAGTTCTCTTATTCGGCCTGCAGTAATGTTGGTCAAAACCCAGCCATAATAATGTTGGTCAACCCAACCAGCAATTACTAAGGATCACCATGGAGCGCGCTGGCCCTGTTCCAGTCGCTACTAAATGCCGGCCCAAGACCAACAGGCTGGACATGCAAGAAGCTAAGTCTAGCCCGACCATGTGGCCTGATCATGGCCTAAACCCTAAATCCTAAACTCTGTACACACGGACAGGCTGGCAACATGACACCGTTGCGCAGACTAGTGGGCGAACCCAGCGTGTCTCCTTGCTTCAAACCACTGGCAGGCTTGGTGTGAGACCGACCCATCACAAGCCAGCCCCCGGGTCAGAGGTTTGGCTGGGTCCAGTGCCAGCCATTGCCCATGCCTACTGTATATGCTCATTTCATAAGATAAATAGGAATCACCATGTACATAGATCTTCCTAGTCCTGTGCCTTTCCCAGCTCATGTAGCCTCATTTCTTTCTCCAATGATCGTACTCACATTTGTTGGAGGTTGATCATGTTGCCGATGGTGGATGAAATAGACCCACTCAGAGCATTTCTCTCAAGATCCCTATAACATGCAATGGGATTTATGGGTGAAATAGGTAATGATCAGAGCAAGAAATCAGAACCCATATCCACCACGAACCCATTAGCACATGGTTAGGGCTGCATATGATGATCGTACTTGGAACAGATACAGTCAAGTCAGGCCATTGCTACCAAGAACATTAGAAAGTTGCCACGAGATTGATACAAAAACAGATGGTAGGAGAGTTGGGAGTAATATTTTTCTCTACAGTGAGCAAAAACAACACAAAGAGATCTTGGATCCGGGAGAAGGAAAATAAACTGTGGCTATGTTGAATGTCAGCCAAAACCAATTGACTTGGTTCCGATCGTCATCCATGCAGTTAGACCCAAACTGTACGAAGTTCAGCAATTGGGTTGAAAGTTTCAGCATCGAGCACCTCAAGGTTATTGACGAACCTGCACCACACCGGTTGGGTCACACGGCTCCACAAGGTTTGACATGGTTTTGGGTTTGGTACTTGCTCATATGCCTACCGTAAACTTGTGATGGACCTCTGGCAGGTTGGATGTGAAACCGAATCACTGCTGATGGGCCTGACAGCCCGTCTCGGGCTGGCCTTGTCCTTGCTCATACGAACCGTGCATTCTTAGTATCATACCGAAAACGACCTCATGCTTCAATTTAGAGTTGAATTTCTAACCATGGAAACTAGCGGTCAATGATTCATTAGATTCTCTCCCTACTAACATGGAAACGAAGCTTCTCATATTGCTGATGGTGGATGGGATAGACCCTGTCAAACCGTTGTTTCTAAGATCCCTGATGGCATACACGCATGAGGGGTTCCAGGGGTAGAGTGATAAAGAGTAGTGCTAAAACAGTTGGGGGGAGTAAACGGAGGTTGGAAACATCATTTCCAGGGGAAATTGATTAGAAATTATGTTTCCAACATGGGCAACAGTTGGGGGGAGTAAACGGAGGTTGCCGATGGTGGACGGAATGGACCCAGTCAAAGTGATGACGGATAGAGACCTGATGGTACATACACGTAAAGTGATCCATACAAGGAAAGAGAGAGATTGAGTTAAGGGAGAGGGGAGTGGAATCGGGGTCTGAAAAAATCATGACATGCCAACGTGGAATCATGGCGCACTTTTTATTAGTCAAATTGTCGACTGAGTATGGCAAAAAGGCACGATGAGAGTCGTAGTAGCATGAATACAGCTGCAAATTGTAGGTACATCTTGCACCCGTGAGGTATGTGCACATGCCACTCATGGATCATATGCTCGCACTCATCTTTCGAAGTCACTCATATCTGCCCAAATTGACTCGTCACTCATTTCTGCATTCTAAGACTCTCTTTAGCATTCCACTCTTGACAAGCTGGTCACGGACAGGCCACGAGCTTGTGGTTCCATCGCCTAGACTGCATTACCAGGGTCACTGGTGGTAATATTTTACGGAACGGTAAAATGCATCACTATGAGTTCATCCATTTTCTCTCCATTCTCGCTTCTCTGCTATGAAAGAAGAGCTTGCTATATCCGGGGGACTTAATGGACTTAAATCTTGTTTGCGACTGATTTTGTACTTCAACACTACAAGAAATTCTACTCGAAACCCTGGTTCACCAAGAAGCTGGCAGGGCCATCCTTCGGCTCACAACAAGCCGGCCACTAATCGGTCAATGTAAGATGAGATGATGGCCACCACCGGCTCATCACGAGCTGGTCACTCGTAGGCCATTGCTCATGCCTTGCTCATGCTCTGTCAGTAGATCTGCACTGTGGATGCCCGATTGATCCTAGAGAGGGTTACAGGCGCGTTCGCCTGGGGGGTTTTGGGCGCACTGACCCGCTGCTGAAACAAGCCCTTTTATCCCAATGGTCTAGTGGTTGGGATTCTGACATGGTATAAGAGCGGTCTCGGGTTCGATTCCCGGTGTATGCACATGTAGGCCGTTGTAGTCAGAATGTTATGCTCTAGCCTGTAGTGGGGTGCTCTATAGCGAGTACAACCCTTCTAGGGTTTGCTATTTGTATCCTCATTCTTGCTAGTGCAATCCTCTTTGCCTGAACTGTTTCTTGCATAGCTAGGGCTTTCCTAGCTTTGGCTCCTGATTCTAGCTACTACTTTCACATGGTATTAGAGCCCTATGCTCCTGGCCTGTGGGCCCCATCTCACTGCTTCCGCTGCTACTGCTACTCCCTGTCCGCCGCGCGCCCCGTGGTGCGCGGCGTCGAAATTAGGGTTTTCAGCCCGCCGTGCGCCCCGAGGCGCGCGGCAGTTTTCTGCCCGCCGTGCGCCCCGAGGCGCGCGGCGGTTTTCTGCCCGCCGTGCGCCCCGAGGCGCGCGGCGGTTCTCTACCCACCGTGCGCCCCGAGGCGCGCGGCGGGTTTCTGCCCCGTCACTCGGCGCGTCGCCCCCGGGAGGCGCTGCAACGAGCAACAGGGACCCGCGCGTCGCCCCCCGTCGCCCGTCGTGGCCGGCGCGCGGCCCGTACAGGCTGCGCGCGGCCCGTACGGGCTGCGCTAGGCCCGGACGCGGCCCGTACGGGCTGCGCCAGGCCTACGCGCGGCCCGTACGGGCTGCGCCAGGCCCGCGCGCGGCCCGTACGGGCTGCGCCAGGCCCGCGCGCGGCTCGGGCCGCCTGCGCGCGGTTCGGGCGGCTGTGCCAGGCCCGTGGGCGGCTGTGCCAGGCCCTTGAGCGGCCCTTTCCTCGCTGCCCCTGCCCTCCCCGCTGTCCCCCGTGCTTCTACTGGCGCCCCACCCCTCCTACAGCCCGTTCTCATGAATTAGGGTTCGGGGGTGAGGGGTATGGGGGTGAAGCCACTGTGTGCCGTTCCCTGCTCCTCCTCCTCCTCCGTCTCCCTGTGCTGCAGCTGCCGCTGAGGGGGGGTGGACTTGTTGGAGCCGTTGGAGTGGTACTAAGGGGGGGTGAAGGGGGAGTGGAGCTAGCGCTGTAGCAGCGGGTGTGTGTCAGGGGGAGTGGGATAGTTTGGGGAGGTTGAAGGGGGTGGCCGCCGTGAAGCCAGCAGCTCCAGTCGCCCGTGAGACCGTTGCGCCAGTCGCCCGTGAGCCCGTTGCGCCAGTCGCCCGTGAGCTCGTTGCTCCAGTCGCCCGTGAGTCCGTTGCTCGCCTGTCGCTACTTTTAGCCGCGGAGCCAGTTACTCCAGTAGCCCGTGTGCCAGTTGCTCCAGTTGCCAGTGTACCAGTTGCTCCAGTTGCCCGTGTGCCAGTTGCTCTAGTTGTGCCGTGTGCCAGCAGCTTCAGCTGCCGCCCACTACCTCCTCTCCTCTCATAGTCTCTTTCCTCCTTCTCACTTGCCCGTTGTGACTACCACTAGCTTTGCTCATAATTGTGAACTTTAAACTATTGCTTCTTGAACTTGTGCTCAGAATGTGTGGTGACATTGTGATCCACCTTGAGCTTGTTCTGCTTTGCTTGCTCTGCTGATTACACCCCACTTTGGCTATGGGGGTGTGTCAGAATGTTATGCTCTAGCCTGTAGTGGGGTGCTCTATAGTGAGTACAACCCTTCTAGGGTTTGCTATTTGTATCCTCATTCTTGCTAGTGCAATCCTCTTTGCCTAAACTGTTTCTTGCCTAGCTAGGGCTTTCCTAGCTTTGGCTCCTTATTCTAGCTACTACTTTCACAGTTGCCGCAGTGCTTAGTCCTCGGCCTCCCATTGTGGGGGGGTGTCAGTAGATCTGCACTGTGGATGCCCGATTGATCCTGGAGAGGGTTATAGGCGCGTTCGCCTGGGGGGTTATGGGCGCAC
Source organism: Closterium sp. NIES-65 (assembly GCA_948144175.1). Classification (NCBI taxonomy): domain Eukaryota; kingdom Viridiplantae; phylum Streptophyta; class Zygnematophyceae; order Desmidiales; family Closteriaceae; genus Closterium; species Closterium sp. NIES-65. The sequence goes on along the minus strand of CANXME010002176.1, from coordinate 160,461 downwards.
TGACCCGCTACTGAAACAAGCCCTTTTATCCCAATGGTCTAGTGGTTGGGATTCTGACATGCTCATCTATACACATGCACATCCGCATATGCTCAAATTGGTGTGCATGGTCCCAACCAGTTTTACTGATACTCACAAATAGCTCAGGCTGCCCAAGGCACTGATGGAATTTGGAAGATTTCCACTTAAGTCTTCGTTGAACAGCAAGCTGGCATGCAAAAAACAAACCTTTAATGGGGGAAACGGAGAGATCGAATTCACGGATGTGGGATCATGAGACATGGATGCAGCCCCTCCGTTGTCCACCTGTGCTTACATGCATGGAGATAGTAGCAACCTGAGAGGAGCGCTAGAGTTGGTGATTTGCAGCACAAAATACTTTTCTGTGTCAGCCACGCAAGGTAGATGGAGAGAAACAAACGGAGGGGGGTGACAACATTGATGCCTGATTTCAGGTTCAAATGTGTACGTTCAGTTTCTACACTCTCAAATGGATGTTTTGCAACAAATGCCATATCTAGCAGTTGCAACGATTGCCATATCTCCCTGCATGCCAGATAATGCTCTGGCCTGCACACGATAAAAGCTAGTAGAAATGTGCCTGCTTTCTCCCACCCGTATATTACATTTCTCCTATTAGTTGAACCAAGTCTCAATGAAAACGGAGTCAGGAATTTGTTCAAACTCTTATTTGTGTGAATCTCGTTACCTTACATTAACTACGTAACCTTCGACATGCATAAATAACATTGCGGACCATTCACTTGCTGGCTTCCATTTGGGTTCCCTCCAATTTTATGCTTGGGAGCTATGCCGTCCGCTGCTGTGAGAGTACGACGGCTTATGCCAGCTATGCTTGCTTGCCTTTACTTTATTATGATATTTCTAGCATAGGATAATTATATGCATGCATGAATTGCTTGATTTCCTAGGCTAGGTGCTTTCCTATATTTTATTATAGTTATAGCACCGAGCTAGGTTGCGTGCACCGAATTCTGGCTTTTCGGTTGCCACCGAATTGCATCCTACCGAATTCGGGAAGGATCTGTTCGGGACGCTTCGCGACCCGCGGAACCTTCGCGTAACACCTGGTTACAGGCCCTTATGTCGAGCCTATATATAGCCTTGTATTGTACCCAGGTGATTCATTCAATTCGATTCAATTCACATTCTCTTTTCTGAGCTCGATCCTAGATCCTCACACTTGGTAATCAGAGCAGGTTTTCAAGCGAGGTCTTCAACCGCTTAGTTCCGGCATTTAAAAAACCGCGGGGGCGACGACGAAAGCGCCGATACGGGTATGTAAAACCAGTTCCGCGCAATTTTTCTAAGTCCCCCGCGATTCGGTTTTCGAACACCCCTCAGATATACTGGTGGAAGGGTTGGAGTTTCGACCATTCGATCTGTCAGAACATTATAGCTTATGCTTTTGTGTAGGCTGTAGTGGGGTATCCCATAAGGGGTACAACCCAATTAGGGTTAGTACTTGTACCCACTTCCTTCATAGTTCATCATCCTCGTTTCAGTTTTCTCATGGTATCGAGCAGGTTCCCTCGTGGGAACTGTGCCTAGGGCCCACCAAGTCGAAAGTTTTTTTTCCTGCCCGGAGCGCGCTCAGCCCGAGTCGCGCTCCCCTCTTTGACTTCGTCGAGCCGCCCTAGCGGCCAAGTCGCGCCGCCTTAGCGGCCCCTGATTCGTCGCCCTAGCGACCCCGTCGCCCTACCTACGGCCCCGGCCCCGTCGCCCTACCTGCGCCCCGGCCCAGTTGCCCTACCTGCGACCCCGGCCCCGTCGCCCCACCTTCGACCCTGGCCCCGCCGCCATACCTGCGGCCTCGGCCCTAGCCCCGTCGCCCTACCTGCGCCCCGGCCCCGGCCCCGTCGCCCTGCTTGCGACCCCGGCCCCGTCGCCCCACCTCCGACCCCGGCCCCGTCGCCCTACCTGCGCCCAGGCCCCGACCCCGTCGCCCTACCTGCGTACCGGCCCCGTCGCCCTACCTTCGACCCGGCCCCGTTGCCCTACCTGCGCCCTGGCCCCGGCCCCGTCGCCCTACCTGCGTACCGGCCCCGTCGCCCTACCTTCGACCCGGCCCCGTCGCCCTACCTGCGGCCCAGCCGCCCTACCTGCGGCCCACCCGCCCTACCTGCGGCCCTGCCGCCCTCACCTGCGGTCCCCGCCGCCCTTAACTGCGGTCCCCGCCGCCCTTACTTGCGGTCCCCGCCGCCCTCACTTGCGGCCCCGCCGCCTTCCCTGCGGCCTCCTCACCTGCTGCAGCGCCGCCCGCCGCCCGAGTCGCCTCACCTAGCCGAGCAGCTGACCGCCGCGCCGCCGTGCAGCAGCACAGCCGAGCCGACCAGCAGCTGAGCAGCTGGACAGCCGAGCAGCCGAGCTGCCCTGCAGCCGAGCAGCCCAGCAGCCGAGCTGCCCTGCAGCCGAGCCGCCGTGCAGCCGAACCACCGAGCCGCCGAGCCGCCCTACCTCCGAGCCGCCCAAGCAGCCCCGTCCAGTAAGCACAGCGCCTCTGTCACTGCACTGCCCTTTCCCTACTGTGTGCGCTGCTAGTCTACTGTTGTCATGGCTACCCCTAGTGTCCTCGCTTTTGACGCCGAGGGTCGAGCCATTAACTTTGACGTCTGAGTAGATGACCTGCAGCTGTTTTTACAGTGCGATAGGGCAGACGCTCTCTCCCTCTTTAACCTCACCTCTGGTGCCTCTCCTGCTCCTGCTTCTGATGCTAACGCCACTGTTCGCTCACAGTGGGCCACGCGCGATGCTGCTGCACGTCTTGCTGTGCGTCGCCACCTCCCTACCTCAGAGCGTGCGCACTTTAGTCAGTACAAGAGTGCTCAGACCTTGTACGACGCTGTAGTTGCACGCTACTCCTCCCCTGCCACTGCTGCACTGAGCCGTCTCATGCTACCGTACCTCTTCCCTGACCTTGCTGCCTTTCCCACAGTCACTGACCTCATTACGCACCTCCGCACTAGTGACACTCGCTACCGCGCTGCGCTTCCTGCTGACTTCTGCGCCAAGAACCCCCCCCCCCCCCCTTGTACATCACTCTCTACTACATAGTCACTCGCCTCTCTGACTCCCTTCGCGTAGTCAGGGACCACTTTCTCGCAGTCTGTCCCACCACTCTCACTGTTGACCTCCTCGAGAAGTCCCTCCTAGCGGCCGAGAAGAGCATAGTCGCTGTAGGGGCCTCTCGTGGTGACCCGCGCACCCCCATCTTTGAGGGGTGTTCCCCCTCCCCCCTTCTGCCCTCTGTTGCCTCTAATGCTGCGGCTGACCTCCTTGGTCTTGAGTCGGTCGGTGCGGCGTCTGCCCCTAGCGGGAGACGCCGCTCTGGCAAGGGCAAGGGGGGTAGGGGCACTGGAGGAGCGAGCGGGGGCGGTGGAGGTGGAGGTGGAGGCGGCGGGGGGAGTGGGGGTGGCGGTGGGAGTGGTGGTGGGGGTGGAGGTGTCGGTGGCGGCGGTGGCGGTGGCGGCGGCGGTGGCGGTGGGAGCGGAGGGAGCGGAGGTGGCGGAGGTGGTGGCGGTGGAGGAGGCGGCGGAGGCGGCGGTAGTAGCGGAGGCGGCGGAGGCGGAGGAGGCGGCGGGGGTGGAGGTGGAGCAGGTCGCGGGTGTACGCAAAGGAGTGGCTCCGGTGGTGGTCCACGCCAGCAGCAGCAGCGCGGTCGTGAGACCCTGTCCCCTCAGCAGCTCCGTGAATGGTACACTGCACGCCAGCGGGGTGGGGGTTTTGGTCCGTGCACCTACGTCCTGCGCACCGGCGACCGTGCGGGTGAGCAGTGTGGGGGTGCGCACCCCACCCAGCGCTGCTTTGGCCGCCTGACGAACGCGTGGCGTCACCAGTTCCCGGAGGCCACAGAGATCCCCCGCTAGGGCGAGCTGTCTAGGGCGTGAATTGCCATCTATGATCTTGATTTTGATGCTATCCTTTCTGCCATGTATGCTGTGTCTATTAGTGATGAGGGTGACTGTTACCGGTGTTTCCCGCCCAATCGGGGCATTGAGACTGCTGCTCTAGGTACTGGTGAGGCTGCTGCCCTAGGTGCTTGCGACGCTGCTGCTCTAGGTGCTAGTGCGTCTGCGTCCTCAGGTACTGGTGAGTCTGCGCTCTCAGGTACTGCGTCGGCTTCGGCCTCCCTCACCTTCACCCTTGACTATGGGGCTTCTCGCTCCTTCTTTCGGGACCGCACCACACTCACGCCGCTTAGTCGGCCGGTTGCGGTGTCTCTGGCTGACCCCTCTGGGGGTCCTGTCCTGTCTCACTTCTCCACAGTCCTCCCGTGTTCGGCGGCTCCCTCTGGTACCCTGTCTGGTCTCTACCTCCCCTCGTTCTCTACGAACGTGGTGAGTGGTGCTGACCTACAGGATGGGGGAGTACACCAGTTCACTCCTCCGCATCAGCGGGTGACGCACTGCACAAAGGCTAGCACAGGCCGACACCTGGCTACGTTTACCCGTCAGCCGGGGTCGAGCCTGTACACACTGACCACTGCGTCTCCTCCAGTTGTTGAGTCTAGTAGGGTAGCTGCGTCGGGTCAGGTGTTTGCTGCAGCATCCAGGTCTGGTCCTTAGTCTGCCCCCTGTTCGTGTCGTCGCCTGTCTCACGAGACTCTCCTCTGGCACCACCGCCTTGGTCACCCCTCTCTGCTTCGGCTCAGAGGCATGGCCTCCCGTCTTCTTGTCCCTGGTCTCCCCCGGTCCCTCCCTCCCCTTCCTCAGGGCCCTGGCCCTACCTGTGTCCCCTGTGTCGAGGGGCGGCAACGGGCTGCCTGTTTTCACCTTCCATGGAGCAGATTGAGAGGACACAGAAGCTGCTGATGGACAACTTCAAGTGCAAGATGCTGGGGGATGTCCACTACTACTTGGGGCTGCAGATTGAGAGGGATGTTGAGAGGAGGTGGCCGAAGGTGCATCAGTCACACTACATCTCTGGTGTCATGGAGCGGTATGGTGTGACTGGGGGTCGCACTGTGATGACACCGTTCCCTGCAGGCTTCAAATTGAAGAAGGCAGCTGAGGAGGATGATGTGCTTGAGGATGAGCAGCAGAATGAGTACCAGTCACTCATTGGGAGTGTGATGTATGCAGCTGTGCATATCCGACCTGATGCTTCGTTCGGAGTGGGGCAGCTGGCCAGAGTTGTGCAACGGCCCACTGTGGAGCAGTTGGAGGTGGCAAAGCGCTTGGTGCGCTACCTTGGATCAACGGCATCTGCTGGTGTTCAGTTTTCAGCTGGCGGCCAGCTGAAACAGATTGGAGCAGATGGGGTCACGCCTGGTACCTTGAAGCTGTCGTGCTTCACCGACGCCACATGGGCCTCAGAGGATGAGGATCAGTCATCGGTTGGCGGCTTTGTGTGCATGGTCGGAGGTGGACCAGTGAGCTGGAGGTCCAAGAAGCAGAGTTAGATTGCTCAGTCTTCCGGAGAGGCAGAGTACATGGCGATGTACCATGCCATCAAGGAGATCGTGCTCCTGAGGAAGCTGCTGGAGGACATGGGAGCTGAACAGGAGGGACCTATACCACTTTTTTCCAACAGCGAGGCTGCTATTGGCATGGCAAATAATCCTATCCTCAATGGGCTGAACAAGCACATGAAGATTAAGTGGCATTGGGTGAGGCAGATGGTAAAGGAAGGGATTGTTGAGCTTCACCATGTGAAGGCTAGCAAGCAGGCGGCAGATTTTCTCACCAAGAGACTTCCCGAGAGCGCACATTGAAAGTGTGCTAAGATGTGTGGCATGGCATTGCACTAGTGTGGGCAGCAGTGTCATGAGTGCATGTGTGATTGTGTGCATGAGAGTTAGCATTTGTGTGAGTATATGTGCATGCAGTCCGTTAGTCTGAGGGGGAGTTTGTTGGATGCACGTCATTCTGAGTGCATGTCATCCTAACGTCCTGCCGAGTGCTCGTGCTATTTGTGCTTGCATGATTTGCATGAGCATATGTCATTATGCATGGCTGTTGGATATTGTCGTCTCTGTGTTTTTTCTCCAAGTCTAAATGCTTGATCATGCAGGAGAAATCCAGAGCTTTCCAACGATACCAAGATCGCCTTATTCCGACCAAGATCGCCCAAGTTACAAGATTTCCAAGACTTGGATTTCTTATTACCTTTTGGGGTTATATCTAATTTGGGTGATTACTTGGGACATGACTAAAAAGGGATCTTTGGTTGGGTGGTTAGGGAAGGCAACTTTGACTTTTGGATTGGGGTGGCTAGAAGTTTCTAGCATGGGTTGCAAATGTTGCAACACCTAGGCAAAATCCAACTAGATTGGATTTTGCATGTGACACCTCAAGGACCTCATGATGAGGGTTGCATCCTTGCTGCTAGGAAGGTTCCTACCATCCTTCCCTAGCTCTTGGAGAACCCCTTCTCTCTCATGGTTCTCTAGGAGTCCCCAACTCCAACTTTCTATGCCTACATGCTTGTTCTTCCTCTACCATTCAAGTCATGCGGCTGCTGGACGTTTTTACTTGGTTCTCACTCTATAGACCATCTTAACAACTGATTCAACTTGGAGATGGTAGCTAAGCCTAAGGCGCACAATCCTACCGAGCGGATTTGCGTTTAGTTGAGTAATGAGTTCGTCGTAAGTTCTCAAAGTGACGGATCCTGAACAACATGCTGAGCGTGGGGGTGCTGTGCCTGGGGGTGCTACGCCCGGGGGTGCTGTGCCTGGGAGTGCTACACCTGGGGGTGCTGAGCCTGGGGATGCTGTGCCTGGGGGTGCTGAGCCTGGGGGTGCTAAGCCTGGGGGTGCTAAGCTTGGAGGTGCTACGCCTGGAGGTTCTCCGGTTGCTTCGTCTCTGCGGGAGCCACTCTCTCCACAGGAGCTGCGCGAGTGGTTTGCCCGGCACTGGAGCCGTGCAGCTGGTGCTGAAGGTTCTTCGGCTACTGAGGGTGCTCCTATCGCGGGTCCCGGAGGTGCTCGTACTGGGAGTACTGGAGCTGCTGGGCCTGCGGGTTCGACTGGAGCTGGTGCTGCTGAGGGTGTTGGCGCTGAGACTACCGCTGGTGGTCCTGCTGGGGGTACTCCTGGTGCTGCTGGAGGTTCTGGAGCTACTGGAGGTGCTGCTGGAGCGGGTGCTTCTACTGGGGGTACTGGTGTTGTCCCTGCTGTGTCCGGCGTCGCCACGCGGCCTCGACCGTACTTTGTTCCACTCCTGCAGCTGGTTCTTGGTCTTCCTCCTTCTACTGGTCCTCCTCCTCCCTTAGAGTGTCCACAGCCCGTCCCGTCACAGTTACAGTTGCAGCCTACCTCTCCTTTGCCTGCTACTTCTCTCTACACTGGTCCTACTGGAGGTCTTGCTGAGCGTCGTGAGCCTTTGTCTTGCCCTACGTCGCTTGTCCGTCCTGCTCGCGCTAGTGGTCGTGGTTCGCGTCAGCGTCCTCCTCCTGTCCCTGGCACGCACCGAATGTCTCTGCGTCCGTCCACTGCTCCTCTGCGTGCACCTTTGCCTTCTCCTCCTGAGTCCTCTCTTCCTGCCCTTGCCGACCTAGAGTCGGACTCTCTTCGTGCTGCCAGTCCTACTGTCACGCGTCTCCAGGCTACTGTCGTCACTGACCCTTCTTTCGAGTCCACTGCTGCGTCTGCCTTGGTTGCTGAGCTCGTCGACTTTGCTGCTCGCTGTCGCCTAGACTACGCTGCTAGTCTTGTCGCTGAGTCTGAGTCTGTCTGTCCTCCGTCCGTCGGGGGTGAGTGTGCCCTTGGCACGGACGTCCTTGAGGACAGGCAGGAGGAGTTCCAGTGTCTGGCAGCAGCTTCACCTCATCTCGTGTCCGTACTGCTTACCCCTGAGGGAGACCCGGATGCACTTGAAATCCCGACTCTGCGCTCTTACGCGGAGGCGATAGAGGGTCCCTACTCTTCTAAGTGGCAGACAGCTATGGACGCAGAGATGGCTTCCTGGAAGTCCACAGGCACCTACGTTGACGAGGTTCCCCCGCCTAGGGCGAACATCGTCAGTGGCATGTGGATCTTCAGAGTGAAGTGGCCGCCGGGTTCTCCGTCTGTCTTCAAGGCACGTTACGTGGCTCGTGGCTTCAGTCAGCGGCAGGGAGTTGACTACTTTCAGACCTTCTCTCCCACCCCGAAGATGACCACACTTGCGACAACAGTAGCAGCAGCAGCAGCAGTGGCAACACCGACAATTCTACATGCGACAACGGAAGCATCTACAGTTAACCTCGAAGCAGTGAAGTCGAGGCTACCGGAGGCGTTTGATCCTACAGTAAAAAGGAACGACGTTCGTCGATTTGTAGCTGAACTCGAAATTTACTTCGAAGCCGCTGGATGCACGACCCTGACAAAAGACGCAATGCGCATACGGCTCGCAGCAACACTGTTACAAGGCCCAGCTCTAGAGTGGATCAACAACAGAATATTCCAAGGCGAGGGGACATGGGCGCAATTTCCGGCAGCACTGATCGAACAGTTCGACACGTTGAACAGTAGCTACTACGGAACACAACGCAACAAGCCAACTAGTGGCATGGGGCGATTGGCACCACCCACCACTGCCGACCCAGTGGAGAACGACGAGAGCGATGTGGAGCAGCGGCTAGCAAATAATGAGACGTGCAAATTTTGCGGCGCTACAGGACATCGTATCTTGGCGTGTTGGAAAATGAAGAGAAGGTGTGCAGAGCTGAAGGACAAGAACAGTGCGGCACCCCCGAAGCAGAAAACGGACAACGTGGCAGATTCAGAGAGGGCGAAAAAAGGAGAATATGGTGGCGCAAATTTAAAACGTCACGATCAGCCGGCACCAGGGGAAATCGCCGAGACTAATAGAGGATCCGCGAAACAAGACCCTGCACCGACTGGGAAACTCCAGCCGTATACCCCGACAAGTAAGAATATTACTTCTCGTGGGTTTCAAGCCTTTATTAAGGGAGAGTCAGAAATTAAACCGGTACCGGGTATTATGGGGACCCTACTCCAGAGCGCTAATACGGGTCGAGCGTTCCGAGGAGTTAATATTCTCTCCCAGCAGCACTGTTTAAAGGCTCCCTGTTCCCCACAGATAAAGCCTACACAGCTGCAAAGGCTTAGTGGAAGGCTCCAGGCCCAAGAGAAGCCGAATCGGCCTCGGATAAAACCTTCTAACCTTTCTCAGTTGAAAACTGAAACTAAAGCTGCATCTTCGAGCGCAGGACCTAGGGATAACATATTCGACGTACCCTACGATCCTATAAGCGATACCATCTACGGATACTCGGAGTAGCAGCAACCACTAGTACTCGAGGTGATCTGCAACGGGCGTCGCCTCCTGTGTCAGAACATTATAGCTTATGCATATTGTGTAGGCTATAGTGGGGTAGCCAATAAGGGGTACAACCCAATAAGGGTTAGTACTTGTACCCAATTCATTCATAGTTTATTCATTCCTTGTTTCTTCTCATGGTATCGAGCAGGTTCCCTAATGGGAACGATTCCTAGGGCCCACCACTACGAAAATTTTTTTTTCCTACCCGGATCGCGCTCCACTCAGCCCAAGTCGCGCTCCGTGTGCTCTCCCTACCGGCGCGCCCTCGCTAGGCCCCTCACGGCCCCGTCGCGTCGCCCCTAGCGGCCCTCTCACGGCCCGTCGCGCCGCCCTTACGGCCCGTCGCGCCGCCCTTAGTGGCCCGTCGCGCCACCCCTTTCTGCGGCCCAGTCGCGCCGCCTCCTTCGCGGCCCCGTCGTACCACCCTGAGCGACTTGTCGCCGCCTCCTTCAGCTGCGTCGCCACCCCCCCCCCCCCCCCCTTGCGGCCCGTCGCCGCCTCCCCCTTGCGGCCCGTCGCCGCCTCCCCCCTTGCGGCCCGTCGCCGCCTCTTACAGCGGCCCCACCGACCCCGTGCGCCGCCCTAGCGGCCTCTTGCGCCGCCTGTCGGCGCCGCTTGCCGCCCTTGCGGCCCTTCGAGCCGCCCGTTGGCCTACCGTGAGCCGCCCTAGCGGCATCGACGCCGCCCTTCCTGGCCCCGACGCCACCTTGTCTGGCTCCGGCGCCTGCTCCTACGGCCCCGACGCCTGCTCCTACGGCCCCGGCGCCTGCTCCTACGGCCCCGGCGCCTGCTCCTACGGCCCCGGCGCCTGCTCCTACGGCCCCGGCCCCTGCTCCTACAGCCCCGACGCCTTCTCCTAAGGCCCCGGCGCCTGCTCCTACAGCCCCGGCCCCTGCTCCTACGGCCCCGGCGCCTTCTCCTACGGCCCCGGCGCCTGCTCCTACGGCCCCGGTGCCGCCCTTCCCGGCTTTGACGCCGCCTCCTACCGGCCCCACCGCCGTCCCTGATCAGGAGCCGCAGCCGCCAAGCCGCCCAGTGACCGAGCCGCCGGGCCGTCGAGCCGCCCAGCAACCGAGCAGCCGAGAAGCCCAGCCGCTGAGCCGCCCAGCAGCAGAGACGCCGAGCCGCCCAACAGCCGAGCCACCGAGCTGCCTAGCAGTTGAGCAGCCAAACCGCCGAGCCGCCCAGCAGCCGAGCCGCCGAGCCGCCAAGCCACCCTGCCGCCGAGCCACCCGAGCCGCCGAGACGCCCTGCAGCCGAGCCGCCGAGCCGCCCTGTCCGTTAAGAGCAGCGCCTCTACCCCTGCGCTGCCCTTACCCCACTGTTCGTACTGCTAGTCTACTACTGTCATGGCTACCCCTAGTGTCCTAGCTTTTGACGCTGAGGGTAGGGCCATTGACTTTGACATCTGGGTCGACGACCTGCAGCTTTTCTTACAGTGCGATAGAGCAGACGGCCTCTCCCTCTTTGACCTCACTTCTGGTGTCTCTCCTGCCCCCGCTGCTGATGGTGACGTCACTTTTCGCTCACAGTGGGCCACGCGCGATGCTGCTGCACGTCTTGCTGTGCGTCGCCACCTGCCTACCTCTGAGCGTGCGCACTTTAGCCAGTACAAGAGTGCTCAGACCTTGTACGACGCTGTAGTTGCACGCTACTCCTCCCCTGCCACTGCTGCACTGAGCCGCCTCATGCTACCGTACCTCTTCCCTGACCTTGCTATCTTTTCCACAGTCGCTGACCTCATTACGCACCTCCGCACTAGTGACACTCGCTACCGCGCTGCGCTTCGTGCTGAGTTCTGCGCCAAGAACCCCCCCCCCCATGTACATCACCCTCTACTACATAGTCACCCGTCTCCCTGACTCCCTTCGCGTAGTTAGGGACCACTTCCTCTCAGTTTTCCCCACAACTCTCACCGTTGACCTCCTCGAGAAGGCCCTCCTAGCAGCAGAAAAGAGCATAGTCGCTGTAGGAGCCTCTCGGGGTGACCCTCGCACCCCCATCTTTGAGGGGTGTTCCCCCTCCCCTCTTTTGCCTCTACTGCTGCGGCCGACCTCCTTGGTCTGGAGTTGGTCGGTGCGGCGTCTATCCCTGGTGGGAAGCGTCGCTCTGGCAAGGGGAAGGGGGGCAGGGGCGCTGGAGGAGCTAGCGGGGGCGGTGGAGGCGGGGGTGGAGGAAGTGGAGGGGGTGGGGGTGGTGGTGGGAGTGGTGGCGGGGGTGGAGGTGTCGGCGGTGGTAGTGGAGGCGGAGGCGGCCGCGGCGGTGGCGGTGGGAGCGGAGGTGGTGGAGGTGGCGGAGGTGGAGGAGGCGGTGGCGGAGGAGGAGGAGGAGGAGGTCATGGCTCTTCGCAGAGGAGTGGCTCCGGTGGTGGTCAGCGCCAGCAGCAGCAGCGCAGTCGAGAGACCCTGTCCCCTCAGCAGCTCCGTGAGTGGTACGCTGCACGCCAGCGGGGTGGGGGTACTGGTCCGTGCACCTACATCCTGCGCACCGGCGACCGTGCGGGTGAGCAGTGTGGGGGTGCGCACCCCCCCCAACGCGGCTTTGGCCGCCTGACGGACGCTTCGCGTCACCAGTTCCCTGAGGCCTCTGAGATCCCTCGCTGGGGCGAGCTATCTAGGGCAGGGGTAGCTGTCTTTGACCTTGACTTTGATGCTATTCTTGCTGCTATGTATGCTCTGTCTATTAGTGATGAGGGTGACTGTTACCGGTGTTTCCCGCCCGACCCGGCCATTGAGACTGCTGCTCTAGGTGCTGGTGAGGCTGCTGCTCTTGGTGCTAGCGAGGCTGCTGCTCTAGATGCTAGTGCGTCTGCTTCCTCCGGTACTGGTGAGTCTGCGCTCTCAGGTACTGCGTCGGCTTCGGCCTCCCACACCTTCACACTTGACTCAGGGGCTTCTCGCTCCTTCTTTTGAGACCGCACCACACTCACGCCGCTTGGTCGGCTAGTTGCAGTCTCCCTTGCAGACCCCTCTGGGGGTCCTGTCCTTGCTCACTTCTCCACTGTCCTCCCGTGTCCGGCGGCCCCCTCTGGCACCCTGTCGGGTCTTTACCTCCCCTCGTTCTCTACGAACCTGGTGAGTGGTGCTGACGTACAGGATGCGGGGGTTCACCAGTTCACTCCTGCGAGTCAGCGGGTGACCCACTGCACGGACGCTCGGACAGGCCAACACCTGGCCACGTTTACACGTCGGCCAGGGTCAAGCCCGTACACACTGACCACTGCGTCTCCTCCAGTCATTGCGTCTGATCAGGTAGCTGCGTCAGGTCAGGTGTTAGCTGCAGCGTCCAGGTCTGGTCCTGAGTCTGCCCCCTGCTCATGTAGCCTCCTGTCTCACGAGACTCTCCTCTGGCACCACCGCCTTGGTCGCCCCTCCCTACTTCGTCTCCGAAGCATGGCCTCCCGTGTCCTTGTCTCTGGTCTTCCCCGGTCCCTCCCTCCCCTTCCTCCGGGGCCTGGCCCTACCTGCGTACCCTGTGTCGAGGGGCGGCTGCGGGCTGCCCCTCACTCCTCCCAGTTTCCTCCGACAGAGGCCCCGCTGCAGACGCTTCACATGGACGTGTGGGGCCCAGCCCGCGTCCGTGGACAGGGTCACGAGCGCTACTTCCTGCTGGTGGTTGACGAATACTCGCGTTACACCACAGTCTTCCCCTTGCGCAGCAAGGGTGATGTCACTGAGGTGTTGATCGACTGGATCCGCGCACCTCCTCTCCAGCTCAGGCGGAGCTTCGTCTCGGACTTTCCTGTTCTGCGTTTGCACACTGACAGAGGCGGAGAGTTATCCTCCTGCCTTCTGCGAGCCTACTGTCGTGCACGAGGCATCCGCCAGACCTTCACGCTTCTACACTCTCCACAGCAAAATGGGATTGCTGAGCGCCGCATTGGCATGGTCATGGACGTCACCCGTACGTCCATGATGCATGCGGCTGCCTGCCATTTTGTGTGGCCATTTGCGGTCCGCTACGCGGCGCATCAGATCAACCTCCACCCCACGGTCTCCATGCCGGAGACCTCCCCAGCTTTGCTGTGGACGGGGAAGGTTGGCGATGCGTCTGCGTTCCGTGTCTGGGGATCTTGGGCGTTTGTCCGCGACTTGTCTGCGTACAAGCTGTCCTCTCGTGCTGCTCCTTGCGTCTTCCTGGGTTTCCCCCCTAACGCGCCAGGGTGGCAGTTCTACCACCCCACCTCTCGCCGTGTTCTGTCCTCCGAGGACGTCACGTTCGACGAGTCGGTCCCCTACTACCGTCTCTTCCCCTACCGCACTCCGTCCCTCCCCCCGCCACCGCTCTTCCTTGTGCCAGGTCCCCCCCCCGGTAGACCCCCTTCCCCCTCAGGGTCCTGCCCCTTCAGGTGTGTCCCAGGTAGACGCAGTCAAGCCTGTCTAGGTTACTCATGACTCTGGTGCTGCTGAGGGTGCTGAGCCTGAGGGTGCTGACTCTTGGGGTACTGAGTGTGTGGGTGCTACACCTGGGGGTGCTGAGCTTGAGGGTGCTACTACTGGGGGTGCTGAGCCTGGGGGTGCTACCACTGAGGGTGCTGAGCCTGGGGGTGCTGAGTCTGGGGGTGCTGCGCCTAGGGGTGCTAAGCCTGGGGGTGCTACCCCTGGAGTTGCTGAGCCTGGGGGTGCGGAGCCTGAGGGAGTTGGGCCTGCTCGTGTGGCGTCTGGCAGTGCTGGGCCTGGAGGTTCTCCAGGTGCTTCGTCTCGGCGGAAGCCACTCTCTCCACAGGAGCCGCGCGAGTGGTTTACCCGGCGTTGGAGGCGTGCTACTGGAGCAGGAGGTTCTTCGGCTGCTGAGGGTGCTAGTGCCGCGGGTCCCGGAGGTGCTCGTACTGGGAGTACTGGAGCTGCTGGGCCTGCGGGTACGACTGGAGCTGGAGCGGCTGAGAGTGTTGGCGCTGAGGCTACTGCTGTCGGTCCTGGAGGAGGTCCTGCTGGGGGTGCTACTGGTGGTGATGGAGGTACTGGAGCTGGAGGTGTTGCTGGCACTGGTGCTGCCGCTAGGGGTACTAGTGCTGTCCCTGCTGTGTCTGTAGTCGCCGCGCGGCCTCGGCCGTACTTCGTTCCGCTCCTTCAGCAGGTTCTTGGTCTCCCGCCTTCTACTAGTCCTTCTCCTCCCTTAGAGTGTCCACAGCCTAACCCGTCACACTTACAGTTACAGCCGGCCACCCCACTGCCTGCTCCTTCTCCCTACACTGGTCCTACTGGAGGTCTTGCTGAGCGTCGTGAGCCTGCGTCTCGCTCTGCGTCGCCTTTCTGTCTTGCTCGCACTAGTGGTCGTGGTTCGCGTCAGCGTCCTCCTCCTGTCCCTGGCACGCACCGGATGTCTCTGCATCCGTCCACTGCTCCTCTGCGTGCCCCTTTGCCTTCTCCTCCTGAGTCCTCTCTTCCTGCTCTTGCCGATCCGGAGTCGGACTCTCTTCGTGCTGCCAGTCCTACTATCACGCGTCTCCTTGCTACTGTCGTCACTGACCCTTCCTTTGAGTCCACTGTTGCGTCTGCCCTAGTTGCTGAGCTCGTCGACTTTGCTGCTCGCTGTCGTCTAGACTACGCTGCTAGTCTTGTCGCTGAGTCTGAGTCTGTCTGTCCTCCATTCGTCGGGGGTGAGTGTGCCCTTGGCACGGACGTCCTTGAGGACAGGCAGGAGGAGTTGCAGTGTTTGGCTGCTGCTTCACCTCACCTCGTGTCCGTACTGCTTACCCCTGAGGGAGACCTGGATGCACTTGACATCCCGACTCCGCGCTCTTACGCGGAGGCGATAGAGGGTCCCTACTCCTCTCAGTGGCAGGCAGCTATGGAGCAGAGATGGCTTCCTAGAAGTCCACAGGCACCTACGTTGACGAGGTTCCCCCGCCTGGGGCGAACATCGTCAGTGGCATGTGGATTTTCAGGGTGAAGTGGCCGTCGGGTTCTCCGCCTGACTTCAAGGCGCGTTACCTGGCTCGTGGCTTCAGTCAGCGGCAGGGAGTTGACTACTTTCAGACCTTCTCTCCCACCCCGAAGATGACCACTCTTCGGGTACTGCTGCACATAGCTGCTCACCGCGACTACGAGCTGCACTCTCTTGACTTTAGCACTGCTTTCTTGCAGGGCAGCCTGCACGAGGAGATCTGGCTGCGTCCCCCACCTGGCTTCACTGGGTCTTTTCCTCCTGGCACCCAGTGGAGCCTCCGGTGGCCAGTCTACGGTCTCCGCCAGGCACCGCGTGAGTGGCACGACACACTGAGGACTACACTTGCGGCTCTTGGGTTTGCTCCCTCTACTGAAGACCCATCGCTGTTTCTGCGCACCGACACTTCTTTGCCGCCGTTCTACATCCTCGTGTACGTCGACGACTTGGTCTTTGCCACAGCTGACACTGCTGGACTCGCCCACGTGAAGTCCGAACTGCTGAAGAGACACACGTGCACAGACCTGGGTGAACTGCGTAGCTACCTTGGCTTGCATATCACCCGCGACAGAGCACGCCGCACCATTACCCTGACTCAGTCACACATGGTGCAGCAGGTCCTTCAGCGCTTCGGCTTCACGTACTCCTCGCCTCAGGCCACTCCTCTGCCTACTCGCCACTTGCTCTCAGCTCTGCCTTCGGATGAGTCCGTAGAGTCGAGTGGCCCGTACCCAGAGCTTGTTGGCTGCCTCATGTACCTGATGACCTGTACTCGACCTGACCTTGCATACCCTCTTATCATTCTCGGACGCTATGTTGCTCCTGAGAGACACAGACCGGAGCACATGGCTGCAGCGAAGAGGGTGTTGCGCTACTTGTGCAGTACGTCGGGCATGGGGCTTGTGCTTGGAGGGCAGAGTCCGGTGGTCCTCACTAGGCACGCAGACGCTTCTTGGGCTGACGACCAGGCTACGCAGCGGTCGTCACAGGGTTACACCTTCAGCCTTGGTTCCGGCTCTGTTTCGTGGCGGGCTACTCGCTCGTCTTCTGTTCTCGGCTCCAGTTGTGAGGCTGAGATCTACGCAGGAGCCATGGCTGCACAGGAGCTTGGCTGGCTCACCTACCTGCTGACTAACCTCGGAGAGCCGCCTCGTTCTCCTCCAGTGCTGTACGTAGACAACAAGGCCATGCTGGCCTTGTGTCGGGAGCAGAGACTGGAGCACAGAACGAAGCACATTGCTCTTCGCTACTTCCTTGCTCGTGAGCTACAGCAGCGTGGTCAGCTACGTCTTGCGTACGTGGCCTCTGAGGCCAACACTGCTGATATCTTCACCAAGGCGCTTGCGCCTTGTGATCATCAACGCTTCTGTACTCAGCTGGGTCTTGTGTCTGCCTTGCCTCACTTGCTCACCCCTTGACCTTGTTTAAACTGTTACATATATATATACACCTGCTCTTGCTTGTCTAGCCATTTATATATATATGTAATCCTGCATGTGAACTGGCCTTGTGGCCTTGAACTTGTGCTCGGAATGTGTGGTGACTTTGTGATCCACCCTGAGCTTGCTTTACTTTGCTTGACTGGTCTTGTGACCCCTTGTTCTCCCTCACTTTGCCTATGGGGGTGTGTCAGATTTACATGACATAGCTGTTGTAGGCTATTGTGGGGTATCACATATGGGGTACAGCTTTCTAAGGTTTGTACTTGTACCCAACTTTCCCTTAGTCATTTCATTCTCGTTTCAGTTCTCTCACTCTTTTCTGAGCTCGATCCTAGATCCTCACAGCTGCACTTGCATTGCAGTGTCAGCGAATAGTGCTCTTTATAAGCGTGTAAATACAGAGTACACATATTGAGGGAATGGGAGAGAACAGGCACCCAATGCAAGATCAGCAAGAGTTTGGTGCTCACATGTCAGTCACCATGCCTTGAGCATCGCACTCCACGGTGTACGCCAAGCTGCAGTCCCCCCCAGCCACCCACCCAGGGAAATTCCGCCCCCATGCTTGCTGGAGGTCTCGCAGGACTTGCACTGGCGGCAGAGGGTGGGTGAGCGGGGAGCAGGAGCAAGAGAAGGATAGAAGGAGGAGGTGGGGCAGGAACAGGGTAAGGATTACGCATTAACTGTGTGTAATAGTGCTTCGCTTCCTTTCCTCCCCATCAGTCTGCCACTGCGATACGTCATGCAAAGTAAGAGACTGTGATTTCCTTAATCCAAGCCGCTACTACAAGATTGTCAAACATCGTCCGCTATGGTGCCACTAGGGCTGATAAATTCTCGTTCCCATTGTTTCATAAGCCGCAAGTACTAGTTACGATAGTAGTAGTTCCTGCAGAGAGAAGAAAGGCGGTGGAGTCTGGCCGCACACTGCATAAATTAGAATATACCAGAGGTATATGTGTAACAGGATGGAATTCACCATGCGAGATGCATGGGAATTTCTCAACGGGACTTGCCTAGCTGCCTACGAACTGCACCACTTGCTAGCCTAGGACGTACTCCCGTATCCCTGTCAGGAAGAATAGTACAGCAAGGCGTGGCATCGAGGCGCAATGCCAAGATGCCATGCTAGATGAAGTGGCGACGCGGTTTTCCTCCCAAGTTGCCATCCTTTCTTCCTAGCATAAATATTAATATCTGAATCTTGTATTATCATCTCACTGGAATCTACTTTCTACTTCTTGATCTCTCAAGTCGGTCTCCAGAGCTGGGCTTCTCGCACTAGCCTAGCTTTTCTCCCTTCCGCTGCAACCGTCAGCCCCCGGATAGAAGCAGTCCTGGGGGTATAAAAAAACACTGTTTTTTAGGGGGTGCGCTTATAATTGAGGAATTTTGTAAGCGCCGGTGCTTATAAAATGGCAAAAAGAATATATATTTGTTTTACACCAGACTGTTTATCTCGTTCTGCCGATTGTAATCGAGTCGAAAACATATAGGGTCGCGAATCTGATTCTCGCGCAGCTTGGCACCGAGTGATTCCCTGCCAACTCACCCTGACAAAATTACAGCACATGCTGACTAGACGCGCAAAAAAAGAGTTCAAAGTGTGGGAAATCGAAATTGTAGTTCGTTTCCCTGATTATGTGAAATTCGTTTCTGAAATTTGAAAGGTTTTCAAATGAAAAACCAACATGCGCTTATAATACATCATCTTTTTCTAGGGGGTGCGCTTATAATCGAGGACCTGATATAAGCGCCCTCATCCTTTTATAAGCGCCGGCGCTTATCCGAGGCCTGCGCTTCTATCCGGGGGCTTACGGAACGTTCTTCTTTATTATTCTTAGCTACGGCGCCGCTCTCTCCTCGCCAGGCCAGCCGCGCCGTGCGCGGCAGCGCCGTAGCCTTGTTTCAATATGAAACAAGAAAGGACGTTGTAGGGAGAGGATTAGGAGCCAACTGCCAGTGCAAGGACGAAACCTTGGGAGGTGGCAAAGGGGACATAGCGGACTAAAGGAACCACGACGAGACAAATCAGAAGGATAAGTGAGCCGAGCCGAGCGCCGTCCGTTTCCATCGTGGTGTGCCAGCTTCCAGGAGAACCCAGGTAGTGATAGTAGCTTTTCTCTCTGTGCGTTCAAGGCGGGTCCAGCGCGTACGTTTTCAGGTACTATACAGTTCATTCGTCGTGGTTTGAAAAGATATCAAGTGGTGCACAACGGTTTCAAAGTTGCACCGTTTTGAACCGTGACGCAGTACAGATTACCGTACTGGATGAACTGTACTGTACGGAAAACGTACGCGCTGGACACGCCCTCAACGCGCAATTCTTGCAGTACTACAAAAAATCAACCGAAGCATGTCGTTTGATCTATTGGTGAGGCTTTTGAACCACATCACCAAAATGTAAATGACCCCCAAGTGACTTTTAGGCAACATTTGGGTCACATTGCGTCCTAACCCGGAAGTCACTTTTGGGACTGTCACTTTAGGCTCCCTTGAGGCCACGTATGGGTAACATCAGGGTCTCATTTGGGTCAATTACAGGTCAGCTAAGGGTCACATTTGGCTCCCTGGGTCACATTGATCCCAGACTAATCCGTCCCACAACTGACTTCGGGGTCACCTTCTGGGCATATTAGGGTCATTCTGTGGTCACATTGTATACTTAAAGCCACGCCAAAATCCTCGCTATAGCATGTGCATTTAAAGATAGAGTACAGCATGGTAATTTTCAAGGTCAAGATTCTTGAACTTGAAGTCGCCAATAACAGGGTTACCCTACTTGGTTTGAGAAAGTTCTCGCGACCTCAGGCAATCGTCCTGCGACAACGGAACCCGAGTGCCCAAAACCAGAACTGACGCGATGATCGCCAACCATTTGTACTATTCACCACTCACATAACTTGCTTACCAAGTAGTACTCATAGGCTAGGAGGCTCCAAGGCAAAAACTAGTGCTAGTTGGCAAAAGCGAGTCGTTGATAGGTGTTTTTTTTTGTGCGGAAGGAAATATAAGTCCACCTCAACCATCTTAGTCAGTGCACGCTCTAATCTCTCCCTCACGTCACCGGTCTCGTGTTACAACCCGTACACCCACGGCACTTACGTTAGTCAACGAGATTCGCGTTACTCGAGTCTTGCATTCAAGCTCGCGTCGCACACGCAGGATCTTGTCACACTTGCTGCCATTCAGCCTCGTGTCACGATCGTACCGTTTTAGGCACGGGTCGCTCACGCGAATGCCGTACTGGTTCGCGTAACGCACTCAGCCGTTAGTCGCACATGTTCCTCCTCGTCGGCCGCTCTTGCCCACGTCAGACCGCTTTCCTCGTCGCCCGTGCTTTCCCTCATTACCCTCCCCGACCCTCTGGTCGCATATGTTCCCGTAGTTGCCCACGCTCTCCCACGTTAACCACACATCCCCTCGTCGCAATTGCCAGTAGTAAACATACAGCGCTTCAGATCGTCACCCGCGCTCCTCTCATCACCCTCGTCGACCCACACCGATCCTCGCCGCCCTCACCTCCCTTGTCACCGACATTCCCTCTCGTCGCTCGCGCTTCCCCTCATCACCCGTGCCGACCCTCGCCGCCCTCGCCTCCCCTCGTCGCCCGCGCTTCCCGTCGTCGGGCTTGCCTCCCAGTCACTCGCGCTTCCCCTCGTCATCCGTGTTTCCATCCGCTCTTCCCCTCTCCCCATCTCACCACCTCCAGCCCATCCTTCCTCCCTCATTCCATCCGAAGGGGTGGGACAGATGGGGAGGAACAGATGGGGAGGAACAGATGGGGAGAAACAAAGGTGGTCGCTTCCGCCACCACAATCGAACAGCGTTTTGATTCCCTCTCTGCTCCCCACCATCCTCCCCCCAGCTCTCTCCCCGGCATCTGCCCCCGTTCCCCCCATCCTCTTCCCTGTTTCCCCGTATCCCCTGCCGTGCTTCCCCCCATCCTATCCCCTCTTACCCCGTATCCCCTGCCCTGCTTCCCCCCATCCCCTTCCCTGCTTCCCCCCATCCCCTTCCCTGCTTCCCCTCGTCCCCTCCCCTGCTTTCCCCCATCCCCTTCCCTGCTTCCCTCCATCCCCTTCCCTGCTTTCCCCCATGCCCTACCCTGCTTCCCCCCATCCCCCTCCCTGCTTCCCCCTATCCCCTTCCCTGCTTCCCCCCATCCCCTTCCCTGCTTCCCCTCGTCCCTTCCCCTGCTTCCCCCCATCCCCTTCCCTGCTTCCCCCCATCCCCTTCCCTGCTTCCCCTCATCCCCTTCCCTGCTTCCCCTCGTCCCTTCCCCTGCTTCCCCCCATCCCCTTCCCTGCTTCCCCCCATCCCCTTCCCTCCTTCCCCCCCTGCTGCCTCCCATCACTCTCATTCTCCTTCCTCCCGCACTCACACCTCTCAGTCCTCTCGCACTCTCTCTCTCTCCGTCCTCTCGCACTCGCACTCTCCTCCCCACCACCCTCAGCCCTCCTTCCCCTCACACCCACCCATGTTCCCACCTGCCCTCCCCATCCCTGCCTTTCCCTCCCTGCCCTGCCCTTCCCTTCTCCATCCCTTCTCAAACCTTCCCTTTCATGTCATGCCCTCACCTTCCCCCTCATCTTCCGCCCTCCAGTTACCGTGCATGTGCACCCATCACTGTCTCCCCATACCGGTACATGCTTTCATCATGTGCGCTTGCTTGTGTTCCCCTGCAGTTGTTCCCTTGGCACCTCACACCACTTCCCCCATGTTCCATCTCACAATTCTTTCTGCCTACTCCACTCTCCAAATTTTCAGTGGTGAAGCAGAGGAGCAAGCTGAGGCGCAGCTAGAGCTAGTCCATGCTTTACGCCATACCACCACCTGTTTCTTATGTGTTGTATGCAAGCATGATACTGTATTACTGTTGGAGATATCCATTTCAAAAGCGCAATATGTTTCCGCAGTGCAATATATTCTTTCAAGATGCAAGGGCAAGAGTGTCAGAAGGGTAGATAGAGGCATGATTCTACTTTTGATTGTACCCTTCTCAAGGACTTGAAAAAAACATGAGGGATGGGATGATGGGCTTTGGCGAGTTGCAGTGCCAGAAAATCTTCATTGGTGTCACTTCACTACCCAGGGAGAGGGAGGGAATACGAGGGATGGGGAGGGGGAACAAGACTAAAGTCAAACAAGGGAGATAGGGAAGAGGGGGGAGAGGAAAGCAGGGCTGAGAGGGAAAGACATAAGTACCGTAAAAAAAGGGAGGATATGGAAGAGGGGAGGTAGGAAGAGGGGGAGAGGGAAAGTGTGAAGGCGTGTTCCTACGGCCCCATATCAGAGCTGCCTCATATCAGCCTAGCAATTCTCGCATGTAAATTTGCAAGTTCGCCAAAACCTCTTGTCAGATGTACTTGCCGGTTTGAGCTGTTGCGCGACTGTAAATGAGCGCTGATGTGGCACCATGCGACCCAACCCTGTAAATGTGCGCAAGGACACGCCCGTCTAGTGCCAGACTAAACCATCACCACCACCACGTAAGCATTCCTGCAGCACCAGTCCCATCTACTCTAGCCAAAGCATAACAAGCGGGAACGGACTCGCCTCCCGCTGCAACTGATGATAAACTGTCGAGAACCAGCTAAATGGGTTATTAATTACCTCCAGCCACCATGAATGATGTGCCTTTTCTCCCTAGACTCTTAATTGTGTGGCATGCTTTTTATTACGACACCTTCCTCGCGCTTGCTACGAAAGCTTGTACTGAGTTGCTCGAGCAGATAGACCAGGCCGCAAATGAGGAAACTAGCGGAGAATCCCGTAGTGCGATCCGGGCACGGAATCGAGGTCTGAGGCGGTGACGCCTAGGGATATGGGTGGATGAAATGGAGGCGATGCCAGAGGAGGTTTTCATGGACTTGTTCAGAATCAATCGATCCATTCTAGACTACATCAGTGAAGGAATGCGCTCAGTTCTAAACCCTTACCGATTAGCATCGCCATACTTGTGCCGATCAAATACTTTGCGAGCGCCCTGTCGTACATTGACATCGCGTTCTGGTTTGGGGTTCTGAAGACGATATGCCACTTACTTGTAGACATTTTCCTCACAAACTTCCCGCGCGTCTTTAAATCGGACTGGGTCCGATTTCCATCACAAGAAGAGATGCGGACGATGGCAGAAGAGTTTAGGAGCATAAAGGGTGTTCCAGCAGTAGTGGGTGCAATAGATGGCACACATATTCAAATCAGAGGGAAGGAAGGGCATCGGACTGAATATTACACCCGCTAATCACAGTACGCGGTTCAATTGCAGATCACATGCGATGCTAGAGGGATCATTTGGGATTACCTCATCGGGTATCCCGGCACAGCACACGATCAGAGAGTGTTCATCAAATCTAGCCTCTACGAAAGACTAGAACGAGGCGACATTTCCCCGTACCAGCTGGTTGGAGATGCAGCTTATCCCCTCCGCGACTATTGTCTCACCCCCTTACATGCACCCACTGGCCGCCTGATGTTCGAGTGGGAACAGACATACAAATACTGCCAGTCCGCCACCCGAATGTCCGTCGAGCGCACCATCGGTCAGTTTAAAGGCCGCTACCGCCTTTTCGCCGGCCGACACGACTGTGCGCTATGGCGCGTACTCGCCGGGGCCAGTTGTGTCGTAATCTTGCACAACATGGGGATTTCGATGGCCGGTTCACGGATGAAAAACCCGAACCACAAATGGGAAGCAATTGCACTCAACCGCGACCCATGGTGGTCGAGGGGCGAGCTTGCTGTGTACAACTAGAGTGCATGTGAGACAGATACGCAGACAGAGCTAAAAGAGCGGCGTAAGAGGCTTGGAATGACCCTTCACGACGCTTACCTTAAGCATCGTCGCCGCGACGCCACTCTTCAACCCCGTCACTGAGGTCGGCATTGGTGTTGCCCTCGCTGCCCTCACGGTTGTAATGCCAGCTGTCATCGTCGCCGTGGCGGGATCCCAAGAAGTGGAGGGGGCGACTGGTCTGCGACTGCTGCATCGCCATCCACTCCCGAATCACCCCAGTTATCTGCGCCACGCCATCAGCCGAGCACTGCTTGAGAGTGTCGGATAAGAGCTGGGCGGCCGCCATGGTTGCCGTCTCGTGGACCCTACGACGAGCACTGAGATAGGAAGATGAAACGACGTGAAGAAGAGGGGGAAACGAGGGGAAGCAGGGGGGGAAACGAAAGACAGCAAGGGGGGAAACGAGGGGAAGCAAGGGGGGAAGCAAGGGAAAGCAAGGGGGGAACGAGGGGAAGCAGGGGGGGAAACCAGGGAAAGCAAGGGAGGGAAACGAGGGGCCAGCAATGGGGAAAATGAGGGGAAACGGGGGGGGGTGGGGGGAGGGAAATGAGAGGAAGCTGGGGGGAAAACAAGGGAAGCAGAAGGGTACAAACAGAGATAGCAAGGAGGGAAATGATGTGAAGCAGGGAGGGAAATGAGGTGAAGCAGT
Organism: Closterium sp. NIES-65; assembly: GCA_948144175.1. NCBI lineage: Eukaryota > Viridiplantae > Streptophyta > Zygnematophyceae > Desmidiales > Closteriaceae > Closterium > Closterium sp. NIES-65. The sequence goes on along the minus strand of CANXME010002176.1, from coordinate 136,395 downwards.
GAGGGAAATGAGGTGAAGCAGGGAGGGAAATGAGGTGAAGCAGGAAGGGAAATGAGGTGAATCAGTGAGGGAAATGAGGTGAAGCAGGGAGGGAAATGAGGTGAAGCAGGGAGCGAAATGAGGTGAAGCACTGATGGAAATGAGGTGAATCAGTGAGGGAAATGAGGTGAAGCAGTGAGGGAAATGAGGTGAAGCAGTGAGGGAAATGAGGTGAATCAGTGAGGGAAATGAGGTAAAGCAGTGAGGAAAATGAGGTGAAGCAGTGAGGGAAATGAGGTGAAGCAATGAGGGAAATGAGGTGAAGCAGGGAGGGAAATGCGGTGAAGCAGTGAGGGAAATGAGGTGAAGCAGTGAGGGAAATGAGGTGAAGCAGGGAGGGAAATGCGGTGAAGCAGGGAGGGAAATGAGGTGAAGCAGGGAGGGAAATGAGGTGAAGCAGTGAGGGAAATGAGGTGAAGCAGGGAAGGAAATGAGGTGAAGCAGGGAGGGAAATGAGGTGAAGCAGGGAGGGAAATGAGGTGAAGCAGGGAGGGAAATGAGGTGAAGCAGGGAGGGAAATGAGGTGAAGCAGTGAGGGAAATGAGGTGAAGCAGGGAGGGAAATGAGGTGAAGCAGTGAGGGAAATGAGGTGAAGTAGGGAGGGAATTGAGGTGAAGCAGGGAGGGAAATGAGGTGAAGCAGGGAGGGAAATGAGGTGAAGCAGGGAAGGAAATGAGGTGAAGCAGTGAGGGAAATGCGGTGAAGCAGTGAGGGAAATGAGGTGAAGCAGGGAGGGAAATGCGGTAGGGCAGGGAGGGAAATGAGGTGAAGCAGGGAGGGAAATGAGGTGAAGCAGTGAGGGAAATGAGGTGAAGCAGTGAGGGAAATGAGGTGAAGCATGGAGGGAAATGAGGTGAAGCAGTGAGGGAAATGAGGTGAAGCAGTGAGGGAAATGAGGTGAAGCAGTGAGGGAAATGAGGTGAAGCAGTGAGGGAAATGAGGTGAAGCAGGGAGGGAAATGAGGTGAAGCAGTGAGGGAAATGACGTGAAGCAGTGAGGGAAATGACGTGAAGCAGTGAGGGAAATGAGGTGAAGCACTGAGGGAAATGAGGTGAAGCAGTGAGAGAAATGAGGTGAAGCAGTGAGGGAAATGAGGTGAAGCAGGGAGCGAAATGAGGTGAAGCACTGATGGAAATGAGGTGAATCAGTGAGGGAAATGAGGTGAAGTAGTGAGGGAAATGAGGTGAAGCAGTGAGGGAAATGAGGTGAAGCAGTGAGGGAAATGAGGTGAAGCAGTGAGGGAAATGAGGTGAAGCAGGGAGCGAAATGAGGTGAAGCACTGATGGAAATGAGGTGAATCAGTGAGGGAAATGAGGTGAAGCAGTGAGGGAAATAAGGTGAAGCAGGGAGGTAAATGAGGTGAAGCAGGGAGGGAAATGAGGTGAAGCAGGGAGGGAAATGAGGTGAAGCAGTGAGGGAAATGAGGTGAAGCAGGGAGCGAAATGAGGTGAAGCACTGATGGAAATGAGGTGAATCAGTGAGGGAAATGAGGTGAAGCAGTGAGGGAAATGAGGTGAAGCAGTGAGGGAAATGAGGTGAATCAGTGAGGGAAATGAGGTGAAGCAGTGAGGGAAATGAGGTGAAGCAGTGAGGGAAATGAGGTGAAGCTGTGAGGGAAATGAGGTGAAGCAGTGAGGGAAATGAGGTGAAGCAGGGAGGGAAATGAGGTGAAGCAGTGAGGGAAATGCGGTGAAGCAGGGAGGGAAATGCGGTGAAGCAGTGAGGGAAATGAGGTGAAGCAGGGAGGGAAATGAGGTGAAGCAGTGACAGAAATGAGGTGAAGCAGTGAGGGAAATGAGGTGAAGCAGGGAGGGAAATGCGGTGAAGCAGTGAGGGAAATGAGGTGAAGCAGTGAGGGAAATGACGTGAAGCAGGGAGGGAAATGAGGTGAAGCAGGGAGGGAAATGAGGTGAAGCAGTGAGGGAAATGAGGTGAAGCAGTGAGGGAAATGCGGTGAAGCAGGGAGGGAAATGAGGTGAAGCAGTGAGGGAAATGAGGTGAAGCAGTGTGGGAAATGAGGTGAAGCAGTGAGGGAAATGAGGTGAAGCAGGGAGGGAAATGCGGTGAAGCAGGGAGGGAAATGGGGTGAAGCAGTGAGGGAAATGAGGTGAAGCAGGGAGGGAAATGAGGTGAAGCAGTGAGGGAAAAAAGGTGAAGCAGTGAGGGAAATAAGGTGAAGCAGGGAGCGAAATGCGGTGAAGCAGTGAGGGAAATGAGGTTAATCAGTGAGGGAAATGAGGTGAAGCAGTGAGGGAAATGAAGTGAAGCAGTGAGGGAAATGAGGTGAAGCAGTGAGGGAAATGAGGTGAAGCCAGGAGGGAAATGCGGTGAAGCAGGGAGGGAAATGAGGTGAAGTAGTGAGGTAAATGCGGTGAAGCAGGGAGGGAAATGAGGTGAAGCAGTGAGGGAAATAAGGTGAAGCAGGGAGGGAAATGAGGTGAAGAAGTGAGGGAAATGAGGTGAAGCAGGGAGGGAAATGAGGTGAAGCAGTGAGGGAAATGAGGTGAAGCAGTGAGGGAAATGAGGTGAAGCAGGGAGGGAAATGAGGTGAAGCAGTGACGGAAATGAGGTGAAGCAGGGAGGGAAATGAGGTGAAGCACTGAGGGAAATGAGGTGAAGCAGGGAGGGAAATGAGGTGAAGCAGTGAGGGAAATGAGGTGAAGCAGTGAGGGAAATGAGGTGAAGCAGTGAGGGAAATGAGGTGAAGCAGGGAGGGAAATGAGGTGAAGCAGGGAGGGAAATGAGGTGAAGCATGGAGGGAAATGCGGTGAAGCAGTGAGGGAAATGAGGTGAAGCAGTGAGGGAAATGAGGTGAAGCAGTGAGGGAAATGAGGTGAAGCAGTGAGGGAAATGAGGTGAAGCAGTGAGGGAAATGAGGTGAAGCAGGGAGGGAAATGAGGTGAAGCAGTGAGGGAAATGCGGTGAAGCAGGGAGGGAAATGCGGTGAAGCAGGGAGGGAAATGAGGTGAAGCAGGGAGGGAAATGAGGTGAAGCAGTGAGGGAAATGAGGTGAAGCAGTGAGGGAAATGAGGTGAAGCAGGGAGGGAAATGAGGTGAAGCAGGGAGGGAAATGCGGTGAAGCAGGGAGGGAAATGAGGTGAAGCAGGGAGGGAAATGAGGTGAAGCAGGGAGGGAAATGAGGTGAAGTAGTGAGGGAAATGCGGTGAAGCAGGGAGGGAAATGCGGTGAAGCAGTGAGGGAAATGAGGTGAAGCAGTAAGGGAAATTAGGTGAAGCAGTGAGGGAAATGAGGTGAAGCAGTGAGGGAAATGAGGTGAAGCAGGGAGGAAAATGCGGTGAAGCAGGGAGGGAAATGAGGTGAAGCAGTGAGGGAAATGCGGTGAAGCAGGGAGGGAAATGCGGTGAAGCAGGGAGGGAAATGAGGTGAAGAAGGGAGGGAAATCAGGTGAAGCAGTGAGGTAAATGAGGTGAAGCAGTGAGGGAAATGAGGTGAAGCAGGGAGGGAAATGAGGTGAAGCAGGGAGGGAAATGCGGTGAAGCAGGGAGGGAAATGAGGTGAAGCAGGAAGGGAAATGAGGTGAAGCAGGGAGGGAAATAAGGTGAAGCAGTGAGGGAAATGAGGTGAAGCAGTGAGGGAAATGCGGTGAAGCAGGGAGGGAAATGAGGTGAAGCAGTGAGGGAAATGAGGTGAAGCAGTGAGGGAAATGCGGTGAAGCAGGGAGGGAAATGAGGTGAAGCAGTGAGGGAAATGCGGTGAAGCAGGGAGGGAAATGAGGTGAAGCAGTGAGGGAAATGAGGTGAAGCAGGGAGGGAAATGAGGTGAAGCAGGGAGGGAAATGAGGTGAAGCAGTGAGGGAAATGACGTGAATTAGTGAGGGAAATGAGGTGAATCAGTGAGGGTAATGAAGTGAAGCAGGGAGCGAAATGAGGTGAAGCAGTGAGGGAAATGAGGTGAATCAGTGAGGGAAATGAGGTGAAGCAGGGAGGGAAATGAGGTGAAGCAGTGAGGGAAATGAGGTGAAGCAGTGAGGGAAATGAGGTGAAGCAGGGAGGGAAATGCGGTGAAGCAGTGAGGGAAAGGAGGTGAAGCAGTGAGGGAAATGAGGTGAAGCAGTGAGGGAAATGAGGTGAAACAGGGAGGGAAATGAGGTGAAGCAGGGAGGGAAATGAGGTGAATCACTGAGGGAAATGCGGTGAAGCAGGGAGGGAAATGAGGTGAAGCAGTGAGGGAAATGAGGTGAAGCAGGGAGGGAAATGCGGTGAAGCAGGGAGGGAAATGAGGTGAAGCAGTGAGGGAAATGCGGTGAAGCAGGGAGGGAAATGAGGTGAAGCAGTGAGGGAAATGAGGTGAAGCAGGGAGGGAAATGAGGTGAAGAAGTGAGGGAAATGAGGTGAAGCAGTGAGGGAAATGAGGTGAAGCAGTGAGGAAAATGAGGTGAAGCAGGGAGGGAAATGAGGTGAAGCAGTGAGGGAAATGAGGTGAATCAGTGAGGGAAATATTGTGAAGCAGTGAGGGAGGTTAGGTGAAGCAGTGAGGGAAATGAGGTGAAGCAGGGAAGGAAATGAGGTGAAGCAGGGAGGGAAATGAGGTGAAGCAGGGAGGGAAATGAGGTGAAGCAGGGATGAGGGTGAGAAAGGGTGGGCCATGGGTGTAGAGCATAGGGCGCAGAGCATGGGGAACAGAGCATAGAGCGCAGAGCATGGGGCGCAGAGCATAGGGCGCAGAGCATGGGGCGCAGAGCATAGGGCGCAGAGCATGGGGCGCAGAGCATGGGGCGCAGAGCATAGGGCGCAGAGCATGGGGCGCAGAGCATAGGGCGCAGAGCATGGGGCGCAGAGCATAGGGCGCAGAGCATGGGGCGCAGAGCATGGGGCGCAGAGCATAGGGCGCTGAGCATTGGGCGCAGAGCATAGGGCGCAGAGCATGGGGCGCAGTGCATAGGGCGCCGAGCATAGGGCGCAGTGCATAGGGCGCAGAGAATAGGGCGCAGAGCGCAGGGCTCATAGAGCAGAGCGCAGGGGGCAGAACGCAGGGGGCGGAGGGGGCAGAGCGCAGACTGCAGGGGCGCGGAGCACGTGTACCTGTCCTGGCGTGGTGGTGCCTCGTTCTAGCGCCCTCTCCACGCTGCTATTCGAATAGCATAGTGTGTGCGCTGGACGTTTGTGAGTTGACGCGCTGCTAGACGACCAGTGGCGCGAGCTGCGCGTAAACCGGTGAGGGGGATGGTCGTCTCTGTATTTCGCGCGCTGCTACCCGCCCGTGGGCGCCCGGTGGCTGACAGAGTAGAATTGCGTAACCCTAAGGGTATGCGTATTGTGGACGCCCCCAGCGTGGCATTGCCCTAAGTAATAGGCACTTTCGAGCCCAATATATGTTCGCGATGCCCCGAAACCGTCGACCTACGTGCTGCTAGAGGCAATCGATATGCCAGAGGCAATCGATGTGCAAGAGGCCATATCGCGCTGTGTCGCGCTCTTCTCAACGCTCCTTCCTGCGACTCAGCATGTACATTTTCTGGCATGTCACCTTCGTTTGCACGTTTCCTTGTTGTTAGCTCCTGCGGTTATTTCACACCAAGTAGTTAGCTTGATTGATTGTGCTGTTCTTTCTCCTCACTCGTGTTGGTGCTTCCCGTTTTCGTTTTTGCTAGTAGTCGCATTGTGCGTAGACCTTCTCCACTACTTGAACCTGATTGGCTGAATAACGATCGTTGCGACGCTCCTTCCAGTCGCTCCACAATGCTTGCAAATCCGTCAAAGCTGCACAGTGTCGTTCACCGTCGCTTCATGTTTGGCGAGACTCCTTTCCCCCTCGCCAATCGATATTTTTCTCGCTACAGTGACTTAGCCGAAATTCTTGTTTTCAAGGTTTCGCCAACACTATTTCAAACCCACATAACTTGATAAATTACCATGCTGACTCTGGGCTTTAATGTGTACAACTCTACCATTTTATAAAACCATGTTTCAATCTTATCAAATCATGTTTCCAACAAAAATCAGAAGATCAAGATCATGCTCGCCACAAAAGTTCCCAAACATTCTACAACACACACACCTAAAAAAACCCACCTCCAAGAGAGCCACATCACACCATAACAGCCAAACTGCAAATACAGCTTGGCTACAAAAGAAACAAGTTAGCATGATGGTGCTTTGTACATTTGCCCCAGTAAAGATAGATATCACACATGGCTAAAATAACCTGACAACACAAAACCAACAAACACACATTAAAGGGTGAAAGGCCTTTTCCACGAGGAAAAGCACCGTAGAAGAAAACCAAAAACACATTTTGAAATTATCACCTTTACTGCTTGGTAAACCAGGACATCATGAATGGCATAATCATACAAATAATATTAATCTCTTCACGTGATTATACTCTTGCAAGCTTGATATAGGGACGAAAGATTTCTGCCACGCGGAAGTGGTGGCGGCGCGGAAATGGTGTCGAACCAGCACAGTTTATTCAAATAATCTTTACCACGGATATGCACCTGCTTGTTGAGAATACAAGGAAAAAGGGTGACATACCATCAATTTCACATGAATAAATGGGGGAAACAAACATACTGTAAACGATACTATATTGAAGGGGATACTGCATACCTCCATAATCGCAGCCGCTCGTTCTGCGAGAAAGCAAAGGAACGTGCAACGACATAGTAATAGGGGAAACGTGAGAAAGTTAGAACGAGAATGAATCAACTATGAATGAAGTGAGTACATATAGGAAACCCTAATAGGGTTGTACCCCCTATGGGATGCCCCACTATAGCCTACACAAATATATATAAGCTATAATGTTCTGACACACCCCCATAGGCAAAGTGGGGGAGAACAAGGGGTCACAAGACCAGTCAAGCAAAGCAAAGCAAAGCTCATGGTGGATCACAAAGTCACCACACATTCCGAGCACAAGTTCAAAGGCCACAACGCCAGTTCACATGCAATATCATATATAGAGATATACAAGAGTCAAGCAAGCAAGAACAAGAGTATATATAGGTCAAGGTACAAGCAAGGTCAAGAAGTGAGCAAGTGAGGTAAGACAGGCACAAGACCCAGCTGCGTGCAGCAGCGCTGATGATCACAAGGCGCAAGTGCCTTGGTGAAGACATCAGCAGTTTTGGCCTCAGAGGCCACGTACGCAAGTCGCAACTGTCCACGCTGCTGTAGCTCACGAGCAAGAAAGTAGCGGAGAGCAAGGTGCTTTGTCCTGTGCTCCAGTCGCTGCTCTCGACACAAGGCCAGCATGGCCTTGTTGTCTACGTACAGGTCTGGAGGAGAACGAGGCGGCTCTCCAAGGTCGGTCAGCAGGTAGGTGAGCCAGCGTAACTCCTGTGCAGCCATGGCCCCGGCGTAGATCTCAGCCTCACAACTGGAGCCGAGAACAGAAGACGAGTGGGTAGCCCGCCACGAAACAGAGCCGGAACCAAGACTGAAGATGTAACCCTGTGGCGACCGCTGCGTAGCCTGGTCGTCAGCCCAAGAAGCGTCTGCGTGCCCAGTGAGGACCACTGGACTGCGCCCTCCAAGCACTAGCCCTATGCCCGACGTACTGCACAAGTAGCGCAACACCCTCTTCGCTGCAGCCATGTGCTCTAGTCGGTGTCTCCCAGGAGCAACATAGCGTGCAAGAATGCTCAGAGGGTATGCAAGGTCAGGTCGTGTGCAGGTCATCAGGTACATGAGGCAGCCAACAAGCTCTGCATACGGGCCACTCGACTCTACGGACTCATCCGAAGGCAGAGCTGAGAGCGAGTGGCGAGTAGGCAGAGGAGTGGCCTGAGGCGAGGAGTACGTGAAGCCGAAGCGCTGAAGGACCTGCTGCACCATGTGTGACTGAGTCAGGGTAATGGTGCGGCGTGCTCTGTCCCGGGTGATCTGCAAGCCAAGGTAGCTGCGCAGTTCACCCAGGTCTGTGCACGTGTGTCTCTTCTGCAGCTCGAACTTCACGTAGGCGAGTCCAGCAGTGTCAGCTGTGGCAAAGACCAAGTCGTCGACGTACACGAGGATGTAGAACGGCGGCAGAGAGGTGTCGGTGCGCAGAAACAGCGACGGGTCTGCAGTGGAGGGAGCAAACCCAAGTGCCGCCAGCGTAGTCCTCAGTGTGTCGTGCCACTCACGCGGCGCCTGGCGGAGACCGTAGACTGGACGCCGGAGACTCCACTGGGTACCAGGAGGGAAAGACCCAGTGAAGCCAGGTGGGCGACGCAGCCAGATCTCCTCGTGCAGGCTGCCCTGCAAGAAAGCAGTGCTGAAGTCGAGAGAGTGCAGCTCGTAGTCACGGTGAGCAGCAAGGTGCAGCAGTACCCGAAGAGTGGTCATCTTCGGGGTGGGCGAGAAGGTCTGGAAGTAGTCAACTCCCTGCCGCTGACTGAAACCATGAGCCACGTACCGCGCCTTGAAGACAGGCGGAGAACCCGGCGGCAGCTTCACCCTGAAAATCCACATGCCACTGACGATGTTCGCCCCAGGAGGGGGAACAGTGTCAACGTAGGTGCCTGTGGACTTTCAGGAAGCCATCTCTGCATCCATAGCTGCCTGCCACTGAGAGGAGTAGGGACCCTCTATCGCCTCCGCGTAAGAGCGCGGAGTCGGGATGTCTAGTGCATCTGGGTCTCCCTCATGGGCTAGCAGTACAGATGCGAGATGAGGTGAAGCGGCGGCCAGACATTGAAACTCCTCCTGCCTGTCCTCAAGGACGTCCGTGCCAAGGGCACACTCACCCGCGACGGACGGAGGACAGACACACTCAGACTCAGCGACAAGACCAGCAGCGTAGTCTAGACGACAGCGCGCAGCAAAGTCGACGAGCTGAGTGACAAGGGCAGACGCAACAGAAGACTCGAAAGAAGGGTTAGTGACAGCAGTAGCAAGGAGACGCGTGACAGTAGGACTGGCAGCACGAAGAGAGTCCGACTCCGGGTCGGCAAGAGCAGGAAGAGAGGAAGAAGGAGGAGAAGGCAAAGGGGCACGTAGAGGAGCAGTGGACGGACGTAGAGACATCCGGTGCGTGCAAGGGACAGGAGGCGGACGCTGACGCGAGCCGCGACCACTAGTGCGCGCAGTACGAACAGGCGACGCAGGACGAGACGCAAGCTCACGACGCTCAGTAAGACCTAAAGTCGGACCAGCGTAGGGAGAAGGAGCAGGCAAAGGGGAGGCAGGCTGTAGAAGTGACTGGATGCCCTGTGGACCTTCTAAGGGAGGAGGAGGAGGACCAGGAGAAGGTGGAAGACCAAGAACCTGCTACAGGAGCGGTACGAAGTACGGTCGGGGCCGCGTGGGGACGCCAGAAACAGCAGGGACAGCACTAGCACCCCCGGCAGGAGTACCCGCTCCAGCAGCACCTCCAGTAGCTCGAGCAGCACCTCCAGCAGCACCTCCAGCAGCCCCAGAAACTCCAGCAGCACTAGGAGCACCGCCAGTCGAACCACCAGTGGTAGTCTCAGCGCCAGCACCCTCAGCAGCACAAGCTCCAGGCGAACCCGCAGGCCCAGCAGCTCCACTACTCCCATTACGAGCACATCCGGGACTTGCGGCAGCAGCACCCTCAGCAGCAGAAGAACCTCCAGCACCAGCAGCACGCTTCCAGCGCCGAGAAAACCACTCACGCAGCTCCTGTGAGGAGATTGGCTCTCGGCGAGACGAAGCACCCGGAGAACCTCCAGGCGAAGAACCTCCAGGCTCAGCACCCCCAGGCAAAGCACCTCCAGGCGTAGCACCCCCTGGCCCAGCACCCCCAGGCTCAGCACCCCCAGGCTCAGCACCCCCAGGCTCAGCACCCCCAGACTCAGCACCCTCAGACCCCGCACCCCCAGGCTCAGCACCCCCGGGCACAGCACCCCCAGGCTTAGCTCCCGCAGCAGCACCAGAGTCACCAGTGACCTCGACAGGCTCAACCGCGTCTACCTGGGACACTACTTAAGGGGCAGGACCCTGAGGGGGGAGGGGGTCGACTGGGGGGGGAGCTGGTACTAAGAATAGCGGGGGCGGGGGGAGGGACGGAGTGCGGTAGGGGAAGAGGCGGTAGAAGGGTACCGACTCGTCGAACGTGACATCCTGGGAGGACAGAACACGTCGAGAGGTGGGGTGGTAGAACTACCACCCAGGGGCGTCGGGGGGGAACCCCAGGAAGACGCAGGGAGCAGCGCGAGGGGACACCTTGTGCGCAGACAAGTCGCGGACAAACGCCCGAGATCCCCAGACCCGGAACGGCGACGCATCGCCAACCTTCCCCGTCCACAGCAGGGCTGGGGAGGTCTCCGGCCTAGAGACCCTGGGGTGGAGGTTGATCTGATGCGCCGCGTACCTGACCGCAAACGGCCACATAAAATGGGGGGCAGCCGCATGCATCATAGACGTACGAGCGACGTCCATGACCATGCCAATGCGGCGCTCTGCAATCCCATTTTGCTGCGGTGAGTCCCGAAGCGTGAAGGTCTGGCGGATGCCTTGCGCACGACTGTAGGCACTCAGAAGGCCAGAGGAAAACTCTCCGCCCCTGTCCGAGTGCAGACGCAACACAGGAAAGTCCGAGCCAAAGCTCTGCCTGAGCTGGAGACGAGCGGCGCGGATCCAGTCGATCAGCACCTCAGTGACATCACCCTTGCTGCGCAAGGGGAAGACTGTGGTGTAACGCGAGTAGTCGTCAACCACCAACAGGAAGTAGCGCTCGTGACCGAGTCCACGGACGCGGGCAGGGCCCCACACGTCCATGTGAAGCGTTTGCAACGGAGCCTCTGTCGGAGGAAACTGGGAGGAGTGAGGGGCAGCACGCTGGCGCCCCTCGACACAGGGGACACAGGCAGGGCCACGGCCCTGAGGAAGGGGAGGGAGGGACCGGGGGAGACCAGAGACAAGAAGACGGGAGGCCATGCCTCTGAGCCGAAGTAGGGAGGGGTGGCCAAGGCGGTGGTGCCAGAGGAGGGTCTCGTGAGACAGACGGCGACACGAACAGGGGGCAGACTCAGGACCAGACATGGACGCTGCAGCAAACACCTGACCCGACGCAGCTACCCTACTAGACTCAACAACTGGAGGAGACGTAGTGGTCAGTGTGTACAGGCTCGACCCCGGCTGACGGGTAAACGTAGCCAGGTGTCGGCCTGTGCTAGCCTCTGTGCAGTGCGTCACCCGCTGATGCGGAGGAGTGAACTGGTGTACTCCCCCATCCTGTAGGTCAGCACCACTCACCACGTTCGTAGAGAACGAGGGGAGGTAGAGACCAGACAGGGTACCAGAGGGAGCCGCCGAACACGGGAGGACTGTGGAGAAGTGAGACAGGACAGGACCCCCAGAGGGGTCAGCCAGAGACACCGCAACCGGCCGACTAAGCGGCGTGAGAGTGGTGCGGTCCCGAAAGAAGGAGCGAGACGCCCCAGAGTCAAGGGTGAAGGTGTGAGAGGCCAAAGCCGACACAGTACTTGAGAGCGCAGACTCACTAGTACCTGGGAGCACACACGCACTTGCACCTAGAGCAGCAGCCTCACTGGCACCTGACGCAGCAGTACCAATGCCCGGGTCGGGCGGGAAACACCGGTAACAGTCACCCTCATCACTAACAGTCACAGCATACATGGCAGCAAGGATAGCATCAAAGTCAAGATCAAAGATGGCTACACCAGCCCTAGACAGATCTCCCTAGCGGGGGATCTCAGAGGCCTCCGGAAACTGCTGGCGCCAAGCGTCGGTCAAGCGGGCAAAGCAGCGGCGGGCGGTGTGGGTGCCCCCACACTGCTCACCCGCGCGGTCGCCGGTGCGAAGGACGTAGGTGCAGGGACCGAACGCCCCACCACGCTGACGCTGCGAGTACCACTCACGAAGCTGATGAGGGGCGGGGACGTTGCGAGAGCGCTGCTGCTGCTGCTGGCGCTGACCACCCCCAGTGCTGCTCCGCTGGGACGAGCCACTCCGACCACCTCCACCACCGCCACCCCGGCCTCCTCCGCCACCGCCGCCATCGCCACCCTCGCCCCCGCCGCTCCCACCGCCACCTGCACCGCCACCTCCGCCGCCACCTCCGCCTCCAGTGCCGCCACTAGTACCTCCACCCCCGCCACCACCTCCACCGCCACCCCCACTCCCCCCGCCGCCCCCACCTCCTCCGCTACTGCCCCCGCTAGCTCCACCCGCTCCCTTGCCCCCCTTGCCCTTGCCAGAGCGGCGCCTACCGCTGGGGGTAGACGCCGCACCGACCGACTCTAGACCAACGAGGTCGGCCGCAGCAGCAGAGGCGACAGAGGGTAACAGGGGGGAAGGAGAACACCCCTCAAAGATGGGGGTGCGGGGGTCACCACGAGAGGCCCCTACAGCGACTATGATCTTCTCGGCCGCTAGCAGGGACTTCTCGAGGAGGTCGACAGTGAGGGTGGTGGGACAGACAGAGAGAAACTGGTCCCTAATAGCACGAAGGGACTCAGGGAGACGGGTGACTAGAAAGTAGAGGGTGATGTACATGGGAGGGGGGTTTTCGGCGCAAAAGGCAGCGGGAAGCGCAGCTCGGTAGCGAGTGTCACTAGGGCGAAGGTGGGTAAAGAGGTCAGCGACTGTAGGAAAGGCAGCAAGGTCAGGGAAGAGGTACGGTAGCATGAGGCGGCTCAGTGTAGCAGAGGAAGGGGAGGAGTAGCGCGCAACTACAGCGTCGTACAAGGCCTGAGCGGTCTTGCACAGACTAAAGTGTGCGCGCTCGGAGGAAGGGAGGTGGCGACGCACAGCAAGACGTGCAGCCGCATCGCGTGAGGCCCACTTGGAGCGCACAGTGGGGTCAGCATTAGTAGGAGGGGCAGGTACAGCGCCAGAGACAAAGTCAAAGAGAGAAACTTCATCTACCGTATCGCAAAGCAAGTACAGCTGCAGGTCGTCGACCCAGAATGCAAAGTCAATGGTGCGGCCCTCAGCGTCAAAAGCCAGGACACTAGGGGTGGCCATGATAGCAGCTGACAGTCTCATCGGACAGGAAGGGTTGGGTCGCTCAGCAGCACAGCAACACAGCAGCACACCAACTCCGTCAGCCCAAGAGCAGTAGCAGCTCCACAGGAGCAGGAGCTCGGCAACTCAGACGGCTCGGGCGGCTCGGGCGGCTCGGGCGGCTCGGGCGGCTCGGGCGGCTAGGGCGGCTCGGGCACGCAGCAGCACGGGTGGCTCGGGCGGCTCTGCTGCTCGGGCGGCTCGTGCGGCTCGGGTGACGCTGGGGCTCACGGGCGGCGCGGGCGTCGTGGCGGGCGGCTCACGGGCGGCTCGCGGGCGGCTCACGGGCGGCTGCACGGGCGGCTGGGGCGGCTGCACGGGTGGCGCGTCGGGCGGCAGCACGGGCGGTTGCACGGGCGGCTGCACGGGCGGTTCATGGGTGGCTGCACGGACGGCTGTATGGGCGGCTGCACGGGCGGCGCGTCGGGCTGCTGAGGGCGACGCACGGGCTGCCCACGGGCGTCGGGCGGCGCGCAGGCGACGGTCGGCTAGTGGGCGTCGGGCGGCTAGCGGGCGTCGGGCGGCTAGCGGGCGTCGGGCGGCTAGCGGGCGTCGGGCGGCTGGCGCGTCGGGCGGCTAGCGCACGGGCGGCTCTGGGTGGCGCACGAGCGGCTCTGGGCAGCGCGCTGGCGCTAGGGCGCTAGGGCGCTAGGGCGGGCAGCGGGTGGGCGCTAGGGCGATAGGGCGCGAGGGCAGGCAGCGGGGCGCGGGCGCTAAGGCGGCGCTCGGGCTGCTAGGGCGGGCGGCGCGCTAAGGCGGCGCTCGGGCCGTAGGGCAGATCGAAAAAAAAAGGTAAGAGCAAGGGCCCGGAGCGCGCTCCGGGCAAAAAAAAAGTTCTATGTGGTGGGCCCTAAGCACAGTTCCCACGGGGGAACCTGCTCGATACCATGAGAAAGTTAGAACGAGAATGAATCAACTATGAATGAAGTGAGTACATATAGGAAACCCTGATAGGGTTGTACCCCCTATGGGATGCCCCACTATAGCCTACACAAATATATATAAGCTATAATGTTCTGACAAAACGAAACAACAATCTCCTAGAAATAGGACAATGATATATTGCAATGGCGGAAAGATAACGTTTGACATATTGGCGAAATAAAAGCAACGCTAAACAATCATGTGAATCACCAAGATTGACTGTCATACTTGTTGGGCTGAAGTGCCCTAGGATCTTTGTAGAGTTTAAGTCTGAGTAGAATTGTAGTAGCGGAAGCGTTTGAATGAAAATACTTGAACCACCTTGCGCTAGTATGTGAGGGCAAAGTAAGTTGATTAAACAAGCAAATACAAAGGTTTATATAAGAGTACAAGGAATACGAATAGATAAGTTAAAACCGTTTTACTGTTGCGATTCGATACAGTGCGACTCGGGCAACTGCTCAATGTCGAGTCAGTTGTGTGTCCTTGCTCTCGCGCTGTATTTGTCAAGTCAAAGGTCGCCGACCTTTGACCTTCTCGTAACCTCCAGGCGGTTACCCTAACCTCCGAGGGTTGACTCGCGATGCTTCGATTCGGACTGCTTCGCTAGTGTCCTGAGTTTCGACACGACAGAGGCGCTTAAGACTTATTATTCCCAACACTCCCCTTCGCTTCTGGAGTGTCGCTGATGGTGACGTGGCCTTGTCCGGTCAGCATCATTCAGTACTCGAACTTTTGTTTTCCGAGCTTCTTGGTCAAATAATCGGCTGCCATCTCGGACGTGGGACAGTAGGATAATTCGAGTTTCCTTTTCTCGATCTCGTCCTTCAGGAAGAAGTATCGCAGAGCGATATGCTTCGTTCTGTTCACGAATCCGCTTTTGTTGGCGATGCGAATTGCAGATTGGTTGTCGCAGAATAGGGTGAAGTTGGGTAACTCGGCTAATTTTGCTTCTTCCAGCAGCTCGCGAAGGTAGAGTCCTTCCTTGGTGGCTGAACAGAGGGCGATATATTCTGCTTCAGCTGAAGAGAGAGCGATTAGTTCCTGCTTACTCGACTGCCAGGAGATAGGTCCGATAGGCTCGAGACGATAGACGTAGCCAGTGCGAGAGCGCCTGTTATCAGAATTGCCGGCATGGTCAGCATCGACGTAGCCGATTAGTTTCGTCGTCGTAGCTTCGCCTTTGTATTAAGTCAGGCCGATCGTCGGTGTGCTCACGAAGTAGTGTAGTGCGCGATCGAGCTCCGCCAGATGCTTTGCTTCGGATTTCTTGAGATAGGTGGCGAGTTGGCTTGCGGAGTAGGATAGATCCGGGCGACAGGTGACAGCTGCGAAGAGAAGGCAGCCCAGTTTCCTTTGGTAGTCTCGTATTCCGGCAGCTTTGAGTGGAGCGGAATTTCCCTTGTCGTTTCCTGCCGTGTAGCGGTATGGTGTGGCGATGGCAGTAGGTGTGAGTGAAAAACGTTTGGCGATGGTGTCGGCGTATTTCTCGGCGCTTAGGTAGATCGCATTTTCTTCTTCGCAGATGTTGAGCCCGAGGTACTGGGTCACGGTAGAAGAGACCGTGAGCGTGAGGTCTTTCTGCAGGTCCCCTTCGAACCAGGTGGTGACGTCGTCGGTGGAGCCGATGTAGAGCAAGTCGTCGACATAGACGATCAGTAGGATGTAGTCTGCGCCTTTGGTGAGGCGGTACATTCCTTGGTCGTGAGGCAGTTGGCGGAATCCGATGCGAGTGAGGCGGGTGTGTAGGTGCTGTTGCCACAGTCGCGGGGCTTGTTTGATTCCGTAGAGCGATTTCAGTAGTTGGCAGATCTGATTAGGATTTTCGTGAGTGCCGTGTGGGAGTTCGACGAAGATTTCGGCGTCGACGGGTGCGTAGAGGAATGCGTTGGCAACATCGATTTGTCGCAGCTTCTTCTTCTTCATGGCGGCGACGGCGAGAAGGATTCGGAGAGAGGTATGTGGACTGACTGGGGCGAATGTTTCGGTGAAGTCTGGTCCTTGCTCCTGGTCAAATCCACGCACGACCCAGCGTGCTTTGAACTTCTCGATTGTGCCGTCAGCTTTCGTCTTGATGCGGAAGACCCATTTCCCGGTGAGAATGGTCTTGTTCCGTGCCACGCTTGCGGGAACGACCTTCAAGGTGTTGCGTTCCTCTAATGCTTTTAATTCCCTGTCCATGGCTTCACGCCATTTCTCCCTGTGTTCCCCCCCCAGAGCCTGCTGAACCGTTGCAAGCTCTTTAGGAAGCGTGCTGCCTGTGTTCCCGTGGACTGCGGTGACGAGACCAAGGATTTGCAGCCCAGTCTGTGAGTATCAGGGGAGTGTTGTATCCTCTGGATAAGCTGCTTCGTCTCCTGCTTCTAGATCGGGTATGAAATTTGGCCCTATCCTTTCTGCTTCATTTGTGTTGACTGTCGCAGGTGTTACGTAACCGTTGTCGGCGAAGTGATAGAAGACTTCGGCGTTGTTACTGTCGCGAGGATTTTCTTCGTCCATGGGCACGTCGACGGAGCAGTACGGGAGAGGTCCGGCTTCTTCCAATGCGTTGTCAACGTTCTGTTCATCCCAGTCTGCTTCGTCCGCTGCTGAGGCGAAGGCTCGGTCACCACGAAAGCCACCTGTGAGGTCCCGATTCTCGTGCAAGTTGGCGAGGTACGTCTGAAGGGTGAGTCGCTCGTAGAAGATCACATCACGTGCTGCTACTGTTTCCTTTGTGTGGACGTCGAAGATTTTCCACGCATTGTAATGTTTCTCGATGTCGAGGTGTTGTCCCCGCTGTGCCCGTTGTGAAAATCTTCCCGCTCGTGCTTCTGGGGGTCTGTACTGTACCATGGATCCGAAAACTCGTAACATTTTTGTGCTGCCCAGCTTCCCTGTCCACAGCAGATGCGGTGAGGCGTTGTTCGGGAGTGACGACGACGACAACAAGTTGTGCAGCATGACAGCGTGGTCCATTGCTGCAAGCCACTGGTGGTTGGGTAGCCGCATGCCACGTAGCAGTTTGCGCATGCTGTTTTGCAGAGTCCTGTTCATTCTTTCTGCTACTCCTTGCTGCTGATGTGCGTAGGGAAGGGAGAGGAGTTGCTTGATCCCTCTTTCCGCCAGGTACTGCTTGAAGCGCTGAGAGGTGTACTCTCCTCCTCCGTCTGACTGGAAGCTTTTCAGTTGTGTTCCTGATTCCCTCTCTGCTACCGGTAGCCAAGCGGCGAATGCTGCGAGTGCCATATCGCGGCTGGGTAGGTTGCGATGCCAGACGTATCGAGTGGCGGCGTCGATGAAGGTGATCGTGTAATTGTAGGTGACTTGTCCTGGTTCTCGATTGTAGAGGATGTCGCTGTAAACTTTCTCGAGTGGTGCGTATGCAGGTGCGCTCGGGTTGTGGTGAGAGGAAAACGGTCGATGGGGTAAGTCGGCTTCGGGGCAGATGAGGCAAGTCCCTCGTGCACGTTGAAGTTCTCTGCCGTCGCGTACTAGTAGCGAATCCTTGTCTAGAACTCCTGCTCGTATTGTGTTGTTTAACACCGTATTGCTTGGATGTCCTGTGCGTGCGTGCCAGATGTCTTCAGGAGCGCGATGTCCGGGTGAGCGTTGATACGCGTCAGAGTTGGAGTAGAAGTTGGCGACGATGTTTGCGCTTCGGTGGACTTCTCGTTGAGTCGGGTTCAGCTGTTGAGCGGGTGTTGGTGGTGTTTCGATGACTGGTGTCGTTGGTCCTGCTGCTTTCGATGATGGTTCTGCTGCTGCCGATGTTGTCTCTGCTGCTGTCGTTGTTGTCTTTGCTGCTGTCGTTGTTGTCTCTGCTACTGTCGTTTGTTGAATCGTTGCTAATGCTCGTGTTTGTTCTGCTTCAGGGATGGTGTGCGAGTACCAGAAACCTCCTGGGCTGAAGTCGGGATCGAGATCCGGAGGATGAGTCCAGTCGGTGAAGTTGACAATGGCGTCGCTGTCTGCAGTGCCCAGGTCGGGGACGAAATCGAGGACGAAGACGTTATTCTTCAACACTGCTTTTCCGATGTAGAGGCCGCCCTTCCCGTGGTATATCTTAAACTCCTGGGTGGTGTTGTTGGCTTCCAAGTGGATGCCTTTCGCCATCAACTGGCTGACACTCAGTAAGTTGTAGCCTAGTCCC
Organism: Closterium sp. NIES-65; assembly: GCA_948144175.1. NCBI lineage: Eukaryota > Viridiplantae > Streptophyta > Zygnematophyceae > Desmidiales > Closteriaceae > Closterium > Closterium sp. NIES-65. The sequence goes on along the minus strand of CANXME010002176.1, from coordinate 118,362 downwards.
TCCGCGATAAGTACCTTTGACATGTGTAATATGACATTTGTTTCTCGTGACTGAAGCTGTACCGCTCCTTGTCGTCGTGTGCGCAGGTTCTGATTGTTGGCGACCGTGATGACTACTTCTCGCTGGAGTCGATGTTCGCGTTGAACGAAGCGCCCGGAGGAGCACATGTGTTGTCCGAAGCAACTATCCAAGAACCAAGTGTCTTGGCCAGATGGTTCGCTTTGAGCGATGGCGGCGTACGTCGGATTCGGCTGGAGTGATTCGCGGCGAGGCGTCCTGTTGTCGAGCTCTTCTTCCGGTGAGTAGTGGGGTGGTGACTTGGTTGTGCACGAATCGGTTATCTTCACCATGCAATTGACGATGCTTCTTGTTCCTTGTGCAGGTTGTCCAGTTGAAGTCGTTGAAGCTTGGATTGTGGTCGTCGGACTTGCTTGCGTTGAAGCAACTTGGGAGCTTGAAGGCCGGAGTTGTCGCTGTGGTGTTGTCTGACGAGACGAGCAGTGCGTGCGAGGATGGCCCGAAGTCTTGCAGATGTGGCAGAACGGAGGTACTGTCTTTACTTGTTGTTGACGGTTGTTGTTACCGTTGTATCGTCGCTGAGTGTGAAACGCAAACTCTGGTGCTAATGCTTTCTTCTTGTGTCTTTCTTCTTGCAGTTCCATGTCTTGCTGCTCAGCATGAATTTTGGCGCAGAGTGCCGCTTCGGAAATCCTACCGTGTGCTCGTAATATGGCGCGAGTGGAGCGCCAGTGGGGGTCGAGACCGCCGATGACCACCGTGACAAAGGCGTCTTCTGAAATCGACCCGCCGCATCGAAGAAGCTTGTCGCGCAGTTCGCGACAGCGGCTGATATAAGCCATGCCTTTCTCGCCTGGATTCATTTCAATCGTTGTCAGCTGCACCATTAACCTGCTTTGATTAACGCTGTCTGTTGCTTGATACAGGTTCTTCAGGTGGTTTTACGCGAGCTCCGCGGAGTTGCCGTAGCCTCGGTAAGTCCTGATGTTCTGCTGCTGGGTCGGGGTGATGTTCCTCAGCAGTATCGTGTACGCCATCATCGATTGATAAGTATATTGCTGCTTCTCATATTGCGTCCCGTTTGTTGGATATGGCAGGGACCCGTCGAAGAAGCCGAGAATCTGTGCTCCTTCCATCATCAGTTCAAACTCGAACGACCAGGTGAAGAAATCTTTGCCATCGAAAGGCTTTGTCGTTTGTAGTTTTAAGACATGCGGGAATTGCGATTGAACTTGTAACGCATCCAATGCCCTTTCTTGTCCTGGTGAAGGTTGCGGTTGCGGCATGAAGCTGACGGAGCCACGCTGGGGCTTGTATGGTGCAAAGGTAGGCTATTGTTGTTGTTGTTGAATCCAGCGTGCGTAGGATGAGCCATCGAGGCTCATAGGCGTCACGTTGTTGTTGTTGTTGCTGTTGTTTGATTGCGCAGGTGCTCCTTGCTGGTGCTGCTCGTAGAAGGACATGAAGGAGAAGAACTTTTCCATCATGCTTGGATCGAAGCCTGCGGGCGTTTCCGTAGACCCAGCTGCTGGTCTCGTGGTAGTCCCTTCCTCTGTCTGTAGACCAGAGACAGGAGGTGGAGTAGGAGTAGTGCGTGGAGAGCCGTTGGAGGAGCTCCTCTCCTTCCTTGCAGACATGTCTTCTTGTATTGAGTGTTAAAAAGGAAAACAACTTTAAAACTCTAACTGCTCTCATACCATGTTGGGCTGAAGTGCCCTAGGATCTTTGTAGAGTTTAAGTCTGAGTAGAATTGTAGTAGCAGAAGCGTTTGAATGAAAATACTTGAACCACCTTGCGCTAGTATGTGAGGGCAAAGTAAGTTGATTAAACAAGCAAATACAAAGATTTATATAAGAGTACAAGGAATACGAATAGATAAGTTAAAACCGTTTTACTGTTGCGATTCGATACAGTGCGACTCGGGCAACTGCTCAATGTCGAGTCAGTTGTGTATCCTTGCTCTCGCGCTGTATTTGTCAAGTCAAAGGTCGCTTACCTTTGACCTTCTCGTAACCTCCAGGCGGTTACCCTAACCTCCGAGGGTTGACTCGCGATGCTTCGATTCGGACTGCTTCGCTAGTGTCCTGAGTTTCGACACGACAGAGGCGCTTAAGACTTATTATTCCCAACAATACTGTCGCTGAAGATTCTCAGATTGTGTTGACACTAGTTTCTTGTAAAAGGAAAGTACATAACGGGTAATAAGGAATGATATAAATCAGAAGCGCATATATGTTAGGAGATTTGCAGGAGGCGCGGAAACACACGACGATGCAGAAACAGCTACATGTATGGCATACTTTAATAGTTAGGGAACGAACTAATACGGACTAGTGAACGGCAAGCTAAGTACTTAGGGGTGGAGCTAGGAATAACAAGATTAAAACATGGAACATCTAGATCTGAAACATGAATGCTAGAGTGAGTGGAGGGTGAGAAAAGTGAAACGAGAATGAATGAACTATGAATGAATTGGGTACAAGTACTAACCCTAATTGGGTTGTACCCCTTATGGGCTACCCCACTGTAGCCCACACAATATGCACAAGCTACAATGTTATGACACACCCCCATAGGCAAAGTGGGGGAGAACAAGGGGTCACAAGACCAGTCAAGCAAAGCAAAGCAAAGCAAAGCAAGCTCAGGGTGGATCACAAAGCCACCACACATTCCGAGCACAAGTTCAAGGCCACAAGGCCAATTCACATGCAGGATTACATATATATATATAAGGCCAGACAAGCAAGAGCAGGTGTAGATATATATGTAACAATACAAGCAAGGTCAAGAGGTGAGCAAGTAAGGCAAGGTAGGCACAAGGCCCAGCTGAGTACAGAAGCGCTGATGGTCACAAGGCGCAAGTGCCTTGGTGAAGATATCAGCAGTGTTGGCCTCAGAGGCCACGTACGCAAGACGCAACTGACCACGCTGCTGCAGCTCACGAGCAAGAAAGTAGCGGAGAGCAATGTGCTTCGTTTTGTGCTCCAGTCGCTGCTCTCGACACAAGGCCAACATGGCCTTGTTGTCTACGTACAGCACTGGTAGGTGGCTCTCCAAGGTCAGTCAGCAGGTAGGTGAGCCAGCGAAGCTCCTGTGCAGCCATGGCTCCTACGTAGATCTCAGCCTTACAACTGGAGCCGAGAACAGAAGACGAGCGGGTAGCCCGCCACGAAACAGAGCCGGAACCAAGGCTGAAGGTGTAACCCTGTGACGACCGCTGCGTAGCCTGGTCGTCAGCCCAAGAAGTGTCTGCGTGCCTTGTGAGTACCACTGGACTCTGCCCTCCAAGCACAAGCCCCATGCCCGACGTACTGCACAAGTAGCGCAACACCCTCTTCGCTGCAGCCATGTGCTCCGGTCTGTGTCTCCCAGGAGCAACATAGCGTGCGAGAATGCTAAGAGGGTATGCAAGGTCAGATCGAGTGTAGGTCATCAGGTACATGAGGCAGCCAAAAAGCTGTGGGTACGGGCCACTCGACTCTACGGACTCATCCGAAGGCATAGCTGAGAGTGAGTGGCGAGTAGGCAGAGGAGTGGCCTGAGGCGAGGAGTACGTGAAGCCAAAGCGCTGAAGGAAATGCTGCACCATGTGTGACTGAGTCAGGGTAATGGTGCGGCGTGCTCTGTCCCGGGTGATCTTCAAGCCAAGGTAGCTGCGCAGTTCACCGAGGTTTGTGCACGTGTGTCTCTTCTGCAGCTCGGACTTCACGTGGGCTTGTCCAGCAGTGTCAGCAATGGCAAAGACCAAGTCGTCCACGTACACGAGGATGTAGAACGACGGCAAAGAAGTGTCGGTGCGCAAAAATAGCGACGGGTCAGCAGTAGAGGGAGCAAACCCAAGAGCCGCAAGTGTAGTCCTCAGTGTGTCGTGCCACTCACGCGATGCCTGGCGGAGAACGTAGACTGGCCGCTGGAGGCTCCACTGGGTGCCAGGAGGAAAAGACTCAGTGTAGCCAGATCTCCTCGTGCAGGCTGCCCTGCAGGAAAGCGGTGCTGAAGTGAAGAGAGTGAAGCTCGTAGTCGCGGTGAGCAGCTATGTGCAGCATAACCCGAAGAGTGGTCATCTTCGGGGTGGGAGAGAAGGTCTGAAAGTAGTCAACTCCCTGCCGCTGACTGAAGCCACGAGCCACGTAACGCGCCTTCAAGACAGGCGGAGAACCCGGCGGTCGCTTCACCCTGAAAATCCACATGCCACTGACGATTTTCGCCCCAGGTGGGGGAACCTCGTCAACGTAGGTGCCTGTGGACTTCCAGGAAGCCATCTCTGCGTCCATAGCTGCCTGCCACTGAGAGGAGTAGGGACCCTCTATCGCCTCCGCGTAAGAGCGCGGAGTCGGGATGTCAAGTACATCCGGGTCTCCCTCAGGGGTAAGCAGTACGGACACGAGATGAGGTGAAGCAGCGGCTAGGCACTGGAACTCCTCCTACCTGTCCTTGAGGACGTCCGTGCCAAGGGCACACTCACCCCCGACGGACGGAGGACAGACAGACTCAGACTCAGCAACAAGACTGGCGGTGTAGTCTAGACGACAGCAAGCAGCAAAGTCGACGAGCTCAGCAACTAGGGCAGAGGCAGCAGTGGACTCAAAGGAAGGGTCAGTGACAGCAGTAGCAAGGAGACGCGTGACAGTAGGACTGGCAGCACGAAGGGAGTCCAACTCCGGGTCAGCAAGAGCAGGAAGAGAGGACTCAGGAGGAGAAGGCAAAGGGGCACGCAGAGGAGCAGTGGACGGATGCAGAGACATCCGGTGCGTGCTAGGGACAGGAGGAGGACGCTGACGCGAACCGCGACCACTAGTGCGAGCAGCACGGATAGGCGACGCAGGGCGAGACGCAGGCTCACGACGCTCAGCGAGACCTTCAGTAGGACAAGTGTAGGGAGACGGAGCAGGCAGTGGGGAGGCCGGCTGTAACTGTAACTGCGACGGGACAGGCTGTGGACACTCTAAGGGAGGAGGAGGACCCGTAGAAGACGGGAGACCAAGAACCTGCTGAAGGAGCGGAACGAAGTACGGCTGAGGCCGCGCGGCGACTCCAGACACAGCAGGGTTAGTACCAGCACCACCATTGGCAGCACCAGCACCAATAGCAGCTCCAGCTCCAGTACCTCCAGCAGCACCAGTAGTACCCCCAGAAGGACCGCCTCCTGGACCGACAGCAGTAGCCTCCGCGCCGACACCCGTAGTAGCTTCAGCTCCAGAAGTACCTGCAGGCCCAGCAGCTCAAGTACTCCCAGTACGAGCACCTCCGGGACCCGTGGCACCAGCTCCCTCAGCAGCAACAGAACCTCCAGTACCCGCAGCACCTCCAGCTCCAGCAGCTCGCCTCCAGCGCCGGGCAAACCACTCACGCAGCTCCTGGCGAGACGAAGCACCCGGAGAACCGCCAGGCACAGCACCAGCAGGCCCAGCTCCCTTAGGCTCCTCACCCCCAGGCTCAGCACCTCAAGGCGTAGCACTCTCAGGCTTAGCACCCCCAGGCTCAGCACCCCCAGGCGTAGTACCCCCAGGCTCAGCACCCCGAGACTCAGCACCCCCGGGCTCAGCACCCCCAGTCGTAGTACCCTCAGGCTCAGCACCCCCAGGCATAGCACCCACACGCTCAGCACCCCCAGAGTCAGCACCCCCAGGCTCAGCACCCTCAACAGCACCAGAGTCACCAGCGAACTTGACAGAATCAACAGCGTCTACGTGGGACACACCTGAAGGGGCAGGACCCTGAGGGGGGAGGGGGTCTACTGGGGGGGGGACCTGGCACAAGGAAGAGCGGTGGCGGTGGGAGGGACGGAGTGCGGTAGGGGAAGAGACGGTAGTAGGGGACCGACTCGTCGAACGTGACGTCCTGGGTGGACAGAACACGGCGAGATGTGGGGTGGTAGAACTGCCACCCTGGCGCGTCAGAAGGGAAACCCAGGAAGACGCAAGGAGCAGCACGAGGGGACAGCTTGTCCGCAGACAAGTCGCGGACAAACGCCCGAGATCCCCAGACACGGAACGCAGATGCATCGCCAACCTTCCCCGTCCACAGCAAAGCTGGGGAGGTCTCCGGCATGGAGACCCTGGGGTGAAGGTTGATCGGATGCGCCGTAAACCGGCCCGCAAACGGCCACAGAAAATGGGGGGCAGCCGCATGCATCATGGACGTACGAGCGACGTCCATGACCATGCCAATGCGGCGCTCAGCAATCCCATTTTGCTGTGGAGAGTCCGGAAGCGTGAAGGTCTGGCGGATGCCTCGTGCACGATAGTAGGCTCGCAAAGGCCAGAGGAGAACTCTCCGCCTCTGTCAGAGTGCAGACGCAGAACAGGAAAGTCCGAGCCGAAGCTCCCCCTGAGCTGGAGACGAGCTGCACGGATCCAGTCGATCAACACCTCAGTGACATCACCCTTGCTGCGCAAGGGGAAGACTGCGGTGTAACGCGAGTAGTCGTCAACCACCAGCAGGAAGTAGCGCTCGTGACCCTGTCCACGGACGCGGGCTGGGCCCCACACGTCCATGTGAAGCGTCTGCACCGGGGCCTCTGTCGGAGGAAACTGGGAGGAGTGAGGGGCAGCCCACTGCCGCCCCTCGACACAAGGGACGCAGGTAGGGCCAGGCCCCGGAGGAAGGGGAGGGAGGGACCGGGGAAGACCAGAGACAAGGACACGGGAGGCCATGCTTCGGAGACGAAGCAGGGAGGGATGACCAAGGCGGTGGTGCCAGAGGAGAGTCTCGTGAGACAGGAGGCGACACGAGCAGGGGGCAGACTCAGGACCAGACCTGGACGCTGCAGCTAACACCTGACCCGACGCAGCTACCTGACCAGACGCAGTGACTGGAGGAGACGCAGTGGTCAGTGTGTACAGGCTTGACCTTGGCCGACGTGTAAACATGGCAAGTTGTCGGCCTTTCCGAGCGTCCGTCCAGTGGGTCACCCGCTGACTCGCAGGAGTGAACTGGTGAACCCCCGCATCCTGTAGGTCAGCACCACTCACCAGGTTTGTAGAGAACGAGGGGAGGTAAAGACCAGACAGGGTGCCAGAGGGGGCCGCCGTACACGGGAGGACAGTGGAGAAGTGAGCAAGGACAGGACCCCCAGAGGGGTCTGCAAAGGAGACTGCAACTGGCCGACCAAGCGGCGTGAGTGTGGTGCGGTCTCAAAAGAAGGAGCGAGAAGCCCCTGAGTCAAGTGTGAAGGTGTGGGAGGCCGAAGCCGACGCAGTACCTGAGAGCGCAGACTCACGAGTATTGGAGGAAGCAGACGCACTAGCACCTAGAGCAGCAGCCTCGCTAGCACCAAGAGTAGCAGCCTCACCAGCATCTAGAGCAGCAGTCTCAATGCCCAGGTCGGGCGGGAAACACCGGTAACAGTCACCCTCATCACTAATAGACACAGCATACATAGCAGCAAGAATAGCATCAAAGTCAAGTTCAAAGACAGCTACCCGTGCCCTAGACAGCTCGCCCCAGCGAGGGATCTCAGAGGCCTCAGGGAACTGGTGACGCGAAGCGTCCGTCAGGCGGCCAAAGCAGCGCTAGGGGGGGTGCGCACCCCCACACTGCTCACCCGCACGGTCGCCGGTGCGCAGGACGTAGGTGCACGGACCAGTACCCCCACCCCGCTGGTGTGCAGCGTACCACTCACGGAGCTGCTGAGGGGACAGGGTCTCCCGACTGCACTGCTGCTGCTGGCGCTGACCACCACCGGAGCCACTCCTCTGCGAAGAGCAACGAACTCTTCCTCCTCCTCCTCCTCCTCCTCCTCCTCCTCCTCCTCCTCCTCCTCCTCCTCCTCCTCCTCCTCCGCCACCGCCTCCTCGGCCTCCGCCACCTCCACCACCTCCGCTCCCACCGCCACCGCCGCGGCCGCCTCCGCCTCCACTACCGCCACCACTCCCACCACCACCCCCACCCCTCCACTGCCCCACCGCCGCCTCCACCGCCCCCGCTAGCTCCTCCAGGGCCCCTGCCCCCCTTGCCCTTGCCATAGCGACGCTTCCCACTAGGGGTAGACGCCGCACCGACCGACTCCAGACCAACGAGGTCGGCTGCAGCAGCAGAGGCAACAGAGGGCAAAAGAGGGGAGGGGGAACACCCCTCAAAGATGGGGGTGCGCAGGTCACCACGAGAGGCCCCTACAGCGACTATGCTCTTCTCCACTGGGCCTTCTCGAGGAGGTCAACAGTGAGAGTGGTGGGACAGACTGAGAGAAACTGGTCCCTGACTACGCAAAGGGAGTCAGGGAGGCGGGTGACTATGTAGTAGAGAGTGATGTACATGGGGGGGGGGGGTTCTTGGCGCAGAAGTCAGCAGGAAGCGCAGCGCGGTAGCGAGTGTCACTAGTGCGGAGGTGCGTAATGAGTTCACTGATTGTGGGAAAGGCAGCTAGGTTAGGGAAGAGGTACGGTAGCGTGCAGCAGTGGCAGGGGAGGAGTAGCGTGCAACTACAGCGTCGTACAAGGTCTGAGCACTCTTGTACTGGCTAAAGTGCGCACGCTCAGAGGTAGGCAGGTGGCGACGCATAGCAAGACGTGCAGCACCATCGCGCGTGGCCCACTGTGAGCGAACAGTGGCGTCAGCATCAGCAGCGGGGGCAGGAGAGACACCAGAAGTGAGGTCAAAGAGGGTGAGGCCGTCTGCTTTATCGCACTGTAAGAAAAGCTGCAGGTCGTCGACCCAGACGTCAAAGTCAATGGCCCTACCCTCAGCGTCAAAAGCTAGGACACTAGGGGTAGCCATGACAGTAGTAGACTAGCAGTACGAATAGTAGGGTAAGGGCAGTGTAGGGGTAGAGGTGCTGCTCTTACCGGACAGGGCGGCTCGGCGGCTCGGGTGGCTTAGCGGCAGGGCGGCTCGGCGGCTCGGCGGCTCGGCTGCTGGGCGGCTCGGCTGCTGGGCTGCTGGGTGCCTCTCATGAGCAAGGAAGTAGCGAAGAGCAATGTGCTTCGTTCTGTGCTCCAGTCTCTGCTCCCGACACAAGGCCAACATAGCCTTGTTGTCTACGTACAGAACTGGAGGAGAACGAGGCGGCTCTCCTAGGTCAGTCAGCAGGTAGGTGAGCCAGCGTAGCTCCTGTGCAGCCATGGCCCCTGCGTAGATCTCAGCCTCACAACTGGAGCCGAGAACAGAAGATGAGTGGGTAGACCGCCACGAAACAGAGCCGGAGCCAAGGCTGAAGGTGTAACCCTGTGACGACCGCTGCATAGCCTGGCCGTCAGCCCAAGAAGCGTCTGCGTGACCAGTAAGGACCACTGGACTCCGCCCTCCAAGCACAAGCCCCATGCCCGACGTACTGCACAAGTAGCGCAACACCCTCTTTGCTGCAGCCATGTGCTCTGGTCTGTGTCTCCTAGGAGCAACATAGCGTGCGAGAATGCTAAGAGGGTATGCAAGGTCAGGTCGAGTGCAGGTCATCAGGTACATGAGGCAGCCAACAAGCTCTGGGTACGGGCCACTCGACTCTACGGACTCATCCGAAGGCAGAGCTGAGAGCGAGTGGCGAGTAGACAGAGGAGTGGCCTGAGGCGAGGAGTACGTGAAGTCGAAGCGCTGAAGGACCTGCTGCACCATGTGTGACTGAGTCAGGGTAATGGTGCGCAGTGCTCTGTCCCGGGTGATCTGCAAGCCAAGGTAGCTGCGCAGTTCACCCAGGTCTGTGCACGTGTGTCTCTTCTGCAGCTCGGACTTCACGTGGGCGAGTCTAGCAGTGTCAGCTGTGGCAAAGACCAAGTCGTCGACGTACACGAGGATGTAGAACGGCGGCAAATAAGTGTCGGTGCGCAGAAATAGTGACGGGTCGGCTGTAGAAGGAGCAAACCGAAGAGCCGCAAGTGTAGTTCTCAGTGTGTCGTGCCACTTACGAGGTGCCTAGCGGAGACCGTAGACTGGCTGCCGGAGGCTCCACTGGGTACCAGGAGGAAACGACCCAGTGAAGCCAGGTGGGCGGCGCAGCCAGATCTCCTCGTGCAGGCTGCCCTGCTGGAAAGCAGTGCTGAAGTCAAGAGAGTGAAGCTCGTAGTCACGGTGAGCGGCTATGTGCAGCAAACCCGAAGAGTGGTCATCTTCGGGGTGGGAGAGAAGGTCTGAAAGTAGTCAACTCCCTGCCGCTGACTGAAGCCACGAGCCACGTAGCGCGCCTTGAAGACAGGCGGAGAACCCGGCGGCCGCTTCACCCTGAAAATCCACATGCCACTGACGATGTTCGCCCCAAGTGGGGGAACCTCGTGGACGTAGGTGCCTGTGGACTTCCAGGAAGCCATTTTGCATCCATGGCCGCCTGCCACTGAGAGGAGTAGGGACCCTCTATCGCCTCCGCGTAAGAGCGCAGAGTCGGGATGTCTGGTGCATCCGGGTCTCCCTCAGGGGCAAGCAGCATGGACAGGAGATGAGGTGAAGCAGCAACAAAGCACTGGAACTCCTCCTGCCTGTCCTCAAGGACGTCCGTGCCAAGGGCACACTCACCCCTGACAGACGGAGGACAGACAGACTCAGACTCAGTGAGAAGACTAGCAGCGTAGTCTAGGCGACAATGAGCAGAGAAGTCGACAAGTTTGGAAACTAAGGCAGACGCAGCAGCGGACTCAAAGGAAGGGGCAGTGACGACAGTAGCAAGGAGACGCGTGACAGTAGGACTAGCAGCACGAAGGGAGTCCGACTCCGGGTCGGCAAGAACAGGAAGAGAGGACTCAGGAGGAGAAGGCAAAGGGGCACGCAACGGAGCAGTGGAGGGACGCAGAGACATCCGGTGCGTGTCGGGGACAGGGGGAGGACGCTGACGCGAACCACGACTACTAGTGCGAGTAGCAGGGACAGGCGACGCAGGACGAGACGCAGGCTCACGACGCTCAGCAAGACCTCCAGTAGGACCAGTGTAGGGAGAATGAGCAGGCAGAGGAGAGGTAGGCTCTAACTGTGACTCCGACGGGACAGGCGGTGGACACTCTAAGGCAGGAGCCGGTCTAGCAGAGGGCGGAAGACCAAGAACCTGCTCAAGGAGCAGAACGAAGTACGGCCGCGGCCGCTCAGCACCACCAGCACCAGAAGGGATAGCACCAGCACCCCGAACTACAGCACCAGCGCCAGCAGCACCCCCAGCTCCAGCAGCGCCAACTCCAGTACCCTCAGAGGCACCAGCACCAGAGGCACCCTCAGCGCCAACACCCCCAGCAACTCCAGCTCTAGCCGGACCACCAGAAGACGTAGCGGGTCCAGATCCATCACCCTCAGTAGCACCGACGACCACAGCACCACCAGCTCTAGTACGAGAAGCACACGCAGGCCTAGCAGCTCCAGTACTCCCAGTACGAGCATCTCCGGGACCCGCGGCACCAGCACCCTCAGCAGCAGCAGAACCTCCAGCACCCGTAGCACCTCCAGCTCCAGCAGCTCGCCTGCAACGCCGGGCAAACCACTCACGCAGCTCCTGGCAAGACGAAGCACCCGGAGAACCGCCAGGCACAGCACCGCCAAACGCCACACGAGCAGGTCCAGTATCCTCAGACTCCGCACCCCCAGACGCAGCACCCCCATGCTCAGCACCCCCAGACGAAGCACCCCCAGGCTGAGCACCCCCAGGCGCAGCACCCCCAGAGTCAACACCCTCAGACCCAGCACCCGCAGGCTCAGCACCCCGAGGCGCAGCACCCCCAGAGTCAACAGCTACCTCGATAGGGTCGACTGCGTCTACCATAGACACACCTGAGGGGGCAGGACCCTGAGGGGGGAGGGGGTCTAATGGAGGGGGACCTGGCGTAAGGAAGAGCAAGGTGGGGGGGGAGGGACGCAGTGCGGTAGGGGAAGAGATGGTAGTAGGGAACCGACTCGTCAAACGTGAAGTCCCGGGAGGACAGAATACGGCGCGAGGTGGGGTGGTAGAACTGCCAACCCGGCGCGTCAGGGGGGAAGCCAAGGAAGACGCAGGGAACAGCACGAGGGGACAGCTTGTCTGCAGACAAGTCGCGGACAAACGCCCGAGATCCCCAGACACGGAACGCAGACGCATCCCCAACCTTCCCCGTCCACAGCAAAGCAGGGGAGGTCTCCGGCATGGAGACTCGGGGCTGAAGGTTGATCTGATGCGCCGCGTACGGAACCGCAAACGGCCACAGAAAATGGGGGGCAGCCGCATGGACCATGGACGTACGAGCGACGTCCATGACCATGCCAATGCGGCGCTCAGCAATCCCATTTTGCTGCGGAGAGTCCGGAAGCGTGAAGGTCTGGCAGATGCCTCGTGCACGACAGAAGGCTCGTAGAAGGTCAGAGGAGAACTCTCCGCCTCTTTCAGAGTGCAGACGCAGAACAGGAAAGTCCAAGCCGAAACTCTCTCTGAGCTGGAGACGAGCTGCGCGGATCTAGGCGATCAACACCTCAATGACCTCACCCTTGCTGCGCAAGGGGAAGACTGCGGTATAACGCGAGTAGTCATCAACCACCAGCAGGAATTAACGCTCGTGACCCTGTCCACGGACGCGGGCTGGGCCCCACACGTCCATGTGAAGCATCTGCAACGGAGCCTCTATCGAAGGAAACTCGGAGGAGTGAGGAGCAGCGCGCTGCCGCCCCTCGACGCAGGGAACGCAGGTGGGGGCAGGCCCCGGAGGAAGGGAAGGGAGGGACCGGGGGAGACCAGAGACAAGGACACGGGAGGCCATGCCTCGAAGACGAGGCAAGGAGGGGTGACCAAGGCGGTGGTGCCAGAGGAGAGTCTCGTGAGACAGGAGACGACACGAGCAGGGGGCAGACTCAGGACCAGACCTGGATGCCGCTGCAAACACCTGACCCAACGCGGCTACCTGAGCAGACTCAGCGACCGGAGGAGACTAAGTAGTTAGTGTGTATAGGCTTGACCCCGGCTGACGGGTAAACGTGGCCAAGTGACGGCCCGTCCGAGCACAGGTACAGTAGGTCACTCGCTGACTCGCAGGAGTGAACTGGTGAACCCCTCCATCGTGGAGGTCAGCACCACTCACCAAGTTGTAGAGAACGAGGGGAGGTTAAGACCCGACAGGGTGCCAGAAGGGGCTGCCGGACACGGTAGAACAGTGGAGAAGTGGGCAAGGACAGGACCCCAAGAGGGGTTTGCGAGGGAGACTGCCACTGGCCGACGAAGCGGCGTAAGCGTGGTGGGGTCTCGAAAGAAGGAGCGGGAAGCACCCGAGTCAAGGGTGAAGGTGTGGGTGGCCGGAGCCAACGCGGTACCTGAGAGCGCAGACTCACCAGCACTTGGGGCAGCAGGCTCACTGGCACCTAGAGCAGCAGCCTCACCAGCACCTAGAGCAGCAGTCTCAATGCTCGGGTCAGGCGGAAAACACCGGTAACAGTCAACCTCATGACTAATAGTCACAGCATACATGGTAGCAAGAATAGCATCTGAATGAAGATCAAAGATCGGAACACCCGCCCTCAACAGCTCGCCCCAGCGAGGGATCTCAGTAGCGTCAGGCAACTGATGACGCCAAGCATCCATCAGGCGGCCGAAGCAGCGCTGGGTGGAGTGCGGACCCCCACACTGCTCACCCGCGCGGTCGCCGGTACGTAGAACGTAGGTACAGGGGCCAGCACCCCCACCCCGCTGACGAGCAGTGTACCACTCACGAAGCTGCTGGGGGGAAGGGGTCTCACGAGTGCGCTCCTGCTGCTGCTGCTGGCGCTGACCACCACCGGAGCCGACCCTGTGCATAGCGCCGCCCCGACCAGCTCCACCTCCGCCGCCGCTACCTCCACCATTGCCTCCACCTCCGCCACCTCCGCCCGCACCGCCACCACCGCTGCCTCCTCCGCCTCCTCTGCCGCCACTAGCGCCCCCACCCTCGTCACCACTCCCACCGCCAGCCCCACCCCCTCCGCCGCCTCCACAGCCGCCTCCCAGCCCCCGCCAGCTCCTCCAGCGCCCTTGCCCCCCTTGCCCTTGCCTTAGCGGCGTCTCCCACTATGAGGTGGACGGCTCTGCGGCTCGGCTGCTGGGCAGTTCGGCGGCTCTGCTGCTGGGCGGCTCGGCGGCTGGGCTGCTCAGCTGCTCGGTTGCTGGGCGGCTCGGCGGCCCAGCGTCTCGGTCGCTGGGCGGCTTGGCGGCTGCGGCTCCTGATCAGGGACGGCGGTGGGGCCAGTAGGAGGCGGCGTCGGAGCCGGGAAGGGCGGCACTAGGGCCGTAGGAGAAGGTGCCGGGGCCGTAGGAGAAGGCGCCGGGGCCGTAGGAGCAGGGGCCGGGGCCGTAGGAGCAGGCGCCAGGGTCGTAGTAGCAGGCGCCGGGGCCGTAGGAGCAGGCGCAGGGGCCAGCCAAGGTGGCGTCGGGGCCGGGAAGGGCGGCGTCGATGCCGCTAAAGCGGCTCACGGTGGGCCGACGGGCGGCTCGAAGGGCCGCAAGGGCGGCGCAAGAGGCCGCTAGGGCGGCGCGCGGGGTCGGTGGGGCCGCTGTAAGAGGCGGCGACGGGCTGCAATGGGAGGAGGCGGCAACGGGCCGCAAGGGGGAGGCGGCGACGGGCCGCAAGGGGGGGGGGGGGGGGGGCGGCGATGCCGCTGAAGGAGGCGACGACGAGCCGCTGAGGGCGGTACGACGGGGCCGCGAAGGAGGCGGCGCGACTGGGCCGCAGAAAGGGGCGGCGCGACGGGCCACTAAGGGCGGTGCGACGGGCCGTAAGGGCGGCGCGGGCCGTGAGAGGGCCGCTAGGGGCGACGCGACGGGGCCGTGAGGGGCCTAGCGAGGGCGCGCCGGTAGGGAGAGCACACGGAGCGCGACTCGGGCTGAGTGGAGCGCGCTCCGGGCAGGAAAAAAAAATTTCGTAGTGGTGGGCCCTAGGAATCGTTCCCGTTAGGGAACCTGCTCGATACCATGAGAAGAAACAAGGAATGAATGAACTATGAATGAATTGGGTACAAGTACTAACCCTAATTGGGTTGTACCCCTTATGGGCTACCCCACTATAGCCTACACAATATGCATAAGCTATAATGTTCTGACAGGTCAACCTTGTTGATGTGGCGTAAAATGAGAGAATTAGGAAGTCCAACGCAGTGAGATAAAAAATTATTGAGTTCTTTGGAACTTATTCCTTGCTTTCTCCCTCTCCGCGCTCAACCCGTCGTGCCCGCGCGCGGGCACTTTACCGCAGGCACTTGCGCCTCCACGTCGCGCTCCACCTACCGCGCCCGAGCGCGCGCGTTCCGTTGCGGGCCACCGCGGGCACGCATGCCTCCACGTCGTGCTCCACCCGCTGCGCCCGAGCCCTACCGCGCCCAGGCATGGGCAAAGAGGAAAACACAAAGGAATGCGACAAAAGGGGTTAGCCAAACACACGAGGAGGAAAAGAGGAGGGAGGAAAAGAAGGGTAACAAGAGGGAAATGACGGAGAAGCGTCATACTATTTAGGGGGAAAAGCGTCTTGATTGGGAAATCCACTTGTAATAAGACGAAAAAAAAAAAGAGCCAAGATTGTTGGACGTGGATACTGTTGGTGCAACCCTACGGTTTGCACTCGGCTTGTTGTCCGTGTGCGTGCATGCGTGTGTGCATGGAATGGTATGAGGGCATGAGATATATATTCCATGCTTATGATGGTGTGTAAATGATCAGTCATGATGTTGAGTGTGTGTGTCGAGTCAATAGCGAGTTATCGCTAGTCGCGTATTACGCGGTCATTTGTGTCTCGCGCGCGGTTTCTATTTTGTCGTGTGTCTCGTGCGCGGTTTCTATTTTGTCGTGTGTCGAACGTTCGGCGTGTCGCAGGTGTGTGCAGCAGACCATCAAGAACTCAAGGATGAGTTTGTGATGAAGAACCCGAGCCTTGGTGTCAAGACTCAAGTGATCTTGAAGCTCGCAAAAGGGTACGCTTAAAGATAATGCAAATAGTTACATTACTTTGTGTAGTGTAACATTTCAGTTGGTGTAGGCCCTTGTGGTAGGTAATTTCGAGATCCTTCTTGGTTGGGGACAGTGGCACTGTTCCACATCACTGTACCTCGGCTCTTGGGGTTTGTAGGAGCTGGGAGTCATTCCCAACTCGTAACTCTTCCTATCTTGTGTTTGAAGTATATAGTGGCTGCCATAGTGCCTTTCGTTCAAACCGACAGTGTGTCGTCAATACTTCGTGAAATCGTGCGATCAAAATTGCCTATTGTAGGCAATGTTAAGACGCTCCAGATCCAAGTTAAATCAGGTCATTTGAAGCTGTGAACAGAACACTATGAACGTTTAAAGCCGCTGTGAAGAAATCTGACTGTGCACTCTATCTCTCGTTTTAGGCACATTTGAGCCTACTAACAGTTACCAATTCGAAGTTCTGGTTGATGCTTGTGTTTTGCTCGTTTTGAAACACTGTTGGAGCGCGTCTTGGGCCGGGCTGTCTGGCTTGTGACACACCCACGAGGGTCCCATGAGCTCCCATGTAACTCCTTTGAAGACTCACATGAAAATCGAATGGAATCCGACGAAGGTCCCATTAGGCTCCCACGTCCCATAAGCCTCATTTGAAGCGCCAGTGCGGGAAGAGGAGCAACCGAAAACATGAGATGAGGCCTTGTCTTTTCAATGGAATCTGGTACAGTACGATACACACGTGGTAGAAGGGGGTGGTCAAAACATATCCAGAAAGGAATGCAAGATAATGTAAACAAACACCTTCGCAGCCCGTGAGGTTCCCTAAGCTTCCACTCCTCTCCACCTTTGCTTCCCAGATATTGGCCGTCGGATTGATATTTTGACAATCCAATATTCTTTGTGATTCCCTCCAAACAATCCGCTGTGCCCTCCAATCGGGGATGGTTACACTCTGTTTGGTCCCCAATCAGTCAGTTTGGAGGAGTGAGTCGACCATTGTCAGTTCGATTGGAGCAGTCGTTTTGAAGGATCCACAGCAGCGTTCCCATAAACTACAACACCATCACCATCATTTCCAACTTCAAACCCTCCCACTATGAATGAAACGACATGCTTCACCTTCTTCTCGGGCATGACAGGTTTCACTTTCCTCTTGGGCATTTCTGTTTCACAGCATCCTATGACCCATTCAAGCCTCATTATGGGAATAGGTTAGGAACTTTGAATTGGTTGGGTTTAAATAACGGAGCTCGACCAACTACTACAAGAACCATTATTTCAGTTCATGTGTTTCTATAATTGAGAATGATACTAACATGTCCGTGTTTGGCTGTTTAAGGCGAAAATCAAAATTTCTCAAGGAATATATTAATGATCGAAAACTTACGTCACTGTGGCTGGATTCTCGTATTATAGCAACCATGTTGCATGTAATAAAGTGATTCAACATACGAAATATGTTAAATGGCAGCTTAAGATCGCCCAGGGAAAGCTCGTCGAGGAGAGTAGCGTACTTGTTGTTTTTAATGCCTCTCCTGCACACTTTGCAGGTGGCAACAAGTTATCTCGAACTTAAAGAAACTCAAAATGAGTTGAACGTGGAACTAGTTGTTTCTAAAGAGATGTGTGCAAACGGTGAAAGGCCCCTTTCAATAGTGCAGGGTCGGATGAGGTCAGAGTCAAGCGTTCCTGGCAGACGGGTTGAACCAATGACGTACCGCATGCAGCATGAGCATGCTTCATTCAGCAGCATGCTTCATTCATGCTTCGTTTGAGCAAGCAAGTAATGCACACACTTTTCGCACTGAGGAAGGTATGGAACAGTCAAGCAATCCCGACGAACATGTGGGATCAGTAACCACTGCGCGAGCATACAGTGCGCGACCAACTCGTATTGACGAAGTGCAGGAAGACGAGGAGCTGTCATACATTCCTGACGACAGAATGTATGAGTTACAACAAGAGATTGATGATATTGATCTTCACAATAAGTTTCTATCACACAACAACGGTGATCAAACTAGCGATCATTCGGAGATAAACGAAGGTGGGACTGAATTGGGCGACGAGGAAGAGGAAGTGGATATTGACGAAGCCGATCAGAACGTTGGAGTTTTGGATAGCATCATATGTAATGAGCCATTGTATCAAAATTTAGAGAATTTTGTTGTGGAAATGGCGCTCGGTGAAAAGTCGCGACCGTTGCCTATTCTAAAGGACAAACATGTTGAGGGGTTAGCATTCCCTACCCTATTTTGCGGAGAAGTTTGATTGCCAAATGTTGATAAATCTGCTTTAAAATATCGAGACGTTGCAAAATAGGAACTCCTTCATAAAGACATACATAATTCTTCATGTCCGCAAAACTTTTTTTTTCCCAAAATGTTTATGCTAGAAGTGATGCAGATGGACAACGTAATTGGCGCACGTGTACGACAAGAAATGATCGAACATGTTGGTCAATATTCAGCTAAGGATATGCTTGTCAACGGGAGTTGTGTTTCAGGTCCTGTCCTCGCTTCGGCGGATCCGACTTCGTGGTCGGGTGTGCGGAAGGTGCAGCCGACCTGCAGCAGTGGGCGAATTGGTCGTCGGCTTGGTCGACCTGCACGGTATCACTGAGATGGCGCCGACTTCGGGAGGTCGATTTGGGAGGTCGACCAGTGGAGGGCGTCGACTTGGCGACGCCGAATTCGGGAAGCCGACCTGGCGCGGTTGGTTGCTTGCTACGTGGTCGGCCTGGAGCTGGTCGACCAGGGGTATGGTCGACCTGGTGTGGTCGACCGACTGGAGTGGTCGTCGACTGGGGTGGTCGACGAGCGCGAGGAGAAGCCGTGGTCGATGCGGTTGCCCGATCGACTTGGTTGCCCAAGCGACGGGGTCCCGCGGAGGCACGCGGCAGTCGCCTAGGTGGTTGTGGCTAGGTCAACCACAGTGGTGGTATCCCGAGGTCGACGTTGCTGATCAGGTGTGGTCGTCAGCACGAGGAGGATTTGGCGTCTGTGCTGTGCAGGTGACGAGGCACAGTACGCCAATCAACTCCGAGCACCTGAGACGCAGGTGTGCTCCTGTCCAGCGGGTGCAACGCTGTGTAGCCACATTGCTGCAGCGTTGGCACGCCGTCGACTTGCAGCGTTGGAAGGCCGCAACTTTGCTGTGCTGGAGCGCGGTCGACCATGCAGCGCTGGAAGTGTTCGACCATGTTGCACTAGCAGTCAATCTGCTTGTATGCTAGCATCTGATGTAGTAATTGTTGCCAATATTGTTCTCACTATTGTTGTGAACGTTTGCTAGTGAAACTCTTGCCAACTTTCCCCGTGAATGCGTAAGTAGATAGAGCACGAGTTTTCGACTAAGGAACGAATGCAAAGTTCACCTTCACAACCATGCCTAGCTCGTAGACTAAGCTCCCGTTGTTTTAGTTATCTCCGCATGGTGCGGTGAGCGTGGACGGCACCGTGACTTACCTTCAGTCTAGTCGACTTAGTTGCACCTTGCCTATTTCGTTCGTAGGCCGGCAGCACGTGCAACCATGACACCAGCGGCTAGTGCGGTAGAGGATAGTCTTGAAGCATGCCTGGATGATGCGAGGAAACGCCACAAGGATGGC
The DNA here is from genome assembly GCA_948144175.1 of Closterium sp. NIES-65. Lineage (NCBI taxonomy): Eukaryota > Viridiplantae > Streptophyta > Zygnematophyceae > Desmidiales > Closteriaceae > Closterium > Closterium sp. NIES-65. Next base: position 98,941 of record CANXME010002176.1, on the reverse strand, counting down.
GAGTACGGGAAGACGCTCCCTCTGGAGGTTGTCGAGCTGGGCATCCGCGCAGTTTGGGCGACGGAGCACCCCTCTCGACCTGCCTCTCCTCGACCGGTGAACGACAATGGCGGCGTCGACATGGGCGTCAACGCCAGTGACCAAGTCGGCAACAGTGCGGGAGGCTCGTCGAGGCATAGAGGAGTGATTCGCGCTGATGAAGTCGGCCGCGTTTAGGCGCGAGGGCTGCAAACGTCGCCGGCAGCATGCTCCTTGCAGGACGACGTCGGAGGACGTCGAAGAAGTGTGGCGCCGGTGCCGGCGACCCACGTGACGGCGGGTGGGATCGTGTCGACCTACGGCTACTTCAAATTCACGCCGGACAGTATCGTCGTCAAGCCCTTGCTGGTCGGGTGCCACGACCTCCTCATATCCAGCCCCAGCTGGAGATGGCCGGCTTGATGTGCTTCGCAGAGGGCAGCATGGAGATGCCACTTATGAGCAATGCCCCACTGCGTGCGGAGTTCTGCGCTGTGCATCAACTTACTTTCACTATCGTCTCGCGGTGCTGCTCACCCAAGGTGCAGATTGCCTTGAAGTCGTGCAGGAGCTACTTGGACGCCGGCGACCAGGCGTGGCAGTTTATCACGTTAACGTACAAGGTCACCGACGACCTGTACATCGGTTAGTTGGAGGAACAGATGACGCATATGCGGATGGGCGAGCAGGAGACGGCGACCCACTACTTCAACCGGGATCGACGACTTCTCGCCAACATGCGGATGGCCGGGCGTCCAGTACTCAACGGCGTCCTACCACGGGCTCCCGAGCAACTACAATTTGATGAAGCGACTGTCGGTGGTGCCGGGTACAGTGAGGGAGTCGCTCAACGAGGACTTGCTGACCTGGTACATCCTGAGGGACGAGGCGATGCAAGTCCACGGAGCTCCTGCCGCAGGCGAACTTCGTCGACCCGACAAAGCAAGAATGTCAACCGGGGCAACGCAGCAAGCCTGGAGGCGGTGGTAGCGGAGGTGGGAGGCCGGCCAAGGATGCCGACAAGCAGAAGTTGTTATGTGATGCTATCACTTGCATTCACGTCTGTCTACCTCTCATCACATATTCGTGCGTTGCATGCGTGGTGTGAGCGTGTGTAAGAATTTGTGTTTGATGTGGTTTGTTTTTTCTGAGTGTGTGAGAATGTTATTTGGCTTGAGCAGATATCTGAAGTGACTCCTCTGCTCAAGAGCTTTCCGACGAACCAAGTATCGCTTCAATCGGAGCACGAACAAGAAAGTTACGAACGTTAGAAGTTCGTATGCTTTTGATATTTGGTTGTGGTGACTATGGGAAGTTGTGGGGTTGACTCCATAAGGGGTATAGACTTTTGGGGGTTGGGAAATTTGTCAACATCACTGTAGATGCTACCAAGTAGTTGAGAGGAGCCAAACCAGGTTGGCAAGTGTGGCCAAGTTGGATGAGGTGGATGGCATGGGTTGGGAAAGTGACAAAGGTCAAAGTTGGGGTGCCCATAGAGAGGGACAAAGTTGGAATTGTGTGGCATGGGGTTTCCTTGGTTACGGAATCTCTTGGGACCTTCCCTCTCGTCCTCCTCATCCCCTCCTACCTGGTTTCTAGCCACTCCAATTCTCTTGTGTGATCTTGTGAGACTCTTGTGATTGAGTTAAGATTCTATGGGAGTATACCCCCTGTGCGCCGAAATTGTTAAGTCAAGACATACTTCACCTCTTGATACGATTCAACTTGGGAATTGTAGCTACGCACTAGTGCTACAACATATCCAAAATTGGTGAAGTTTTAGCGGTGTGCTTTTCATCGACGGCGTTTCTTGTGAGCGCGATGTTTCTGTCCAGAATTCTAGCCCAACGATTTTGTGATATTTCGACCCCTAATCGTCATAGACTCCGTCCTTAGTCTCTAACAGAAGTCGGCCAAGGATGGCGGTCGAGGAGGTGGAGATCGACGTCGGGAATGCTGGCTATGCGGCGATCCCGACCACCTCTCCTTCGAGTGCCCCGAACGCTGCGACTCCGATGACGATGACACCAAGGGAGGCCGAGGTAGGTCGATGGGGCGTTGCCCTTGTCGGGAGAACAAGCCACGCAAGGAGAAGCAGTCGACAAAGTCGACCTCGGCGAAGGACGCCGACTCCTCCTCTGGCCGCAAAGGGTGAGGCGACAAGGAGGTGTCGTGCTCGCTAGTCCGCATCGTGGAGCCGACAATCTCGCTGGCGCCGGAGGCTGGCGAGGACTTCCATGCGGTGGCGGCAGCAATGCAGGCGAACCCGGCAGTGGCAACAGCGGCTGCTCGCACCACCTGATGGGGACGAAGGCGGCTTTCGTCGACCTGGAGCCGAGTGGCGACGTCAAGCTCGTGCGCGGCTTGAATTGCGTACTGCAAGACGTCCAGGGCCGCGGCACTGTCGCCCTGTAAGGAGCAGCCGAGAAGCAAGTGCTCATCCCCGACGTGCACTACGTCCCGTGCGTGCAGGCATACGTATTCAGCCGGCCAGCTCAAGGAGAGCGGCGTGAAGCTGCAGGACGAAGGTGACGGGATGCTGCTCGTCTCGGCAGCGTGCTCGGTCGGATGACATACACTGGCCGGGTTCTCTGCACCGACCTTCGTCCCAGCTCGACGACGATTGCGACGGAAGTGGTGGCCTTGCGGGCGATAGTCTCGGTGACAAAGTCGACGCCAGCACGATGGCACACCAGGCTTGCAGACGTCGGCGTTGACACCATCACGAGCTCGGCGAAGCATGAGGTCGCCACCGGCCTGAACAACAAGCCGTCGGCCGGCACCGACTCTCCGTGTGTCTCGTGCGTCGGTGTGAAGCTGGCACTGCACACCTTCTCCGACAAAGGCTTAGATGCCAAGGACGCCCTGGCCGTCGTGCACATCAACCTGTGCGGGATGTTTTGGGTGGCTGCCAAGGATGGCAGCCTGTACTTCTTGCTGCTGAAGGACCGCAAGTCCCGCTACATGTGGGTGAGGCTGGTCGCTTGTGGCACCGACCAAGAGCATCGCCGGTGGCCGACGTGACGTCAAGCAAGTGGAGCAGCGGGTGGAGAGGAAGCAGCCGACTTTGCTGAAGTCGCTGAAGAAGGTTGCGGCAGAGAAGCTACCAACAGGGGAGTTGCCAACAGGGACGCTGACTAAGGAGTCGTCGGCGACCATGCATTCGGAAGGGGAGCCGACAACGGGGGTGATGCCGACCAAGGAGCCGTCGGCAACCAGGCATTCAGCAGGGGAGCCGATGATAGGAGAGACGTCGGCAAGGTGAAGGCGGTGGGTCTGGCGTTGAGTCAAGGGAGTAGTGGGGGGGCGCGATGTCCACCGACAGGGACGTGGTGGAGGTCGGCGCCGAAGAGCTTGGGCCGCGACATTCAGACCGACTTCGAAGGCCACCTGAGTTTTGATCTACCACGTGTGCCTGCCGTCAGACGCCTTCACAACGGTGCACGACGGCGTCAAGGATGAGCCGCTATATGACGACAGTGTGGACGACGTCGACCTGCCGGAGCTCGACCTCGATATGCACGCCGATCCAGAAAACCGCTGGGACATCGCCACGATGACGATGAAGGAGGCGTTGGCGCGCTAGAAGGGCAGGGCGGTGAAGGCCGCCATGGACGAGGAGATCCGCAGCCTCATCGGCATAGGCACATGGGAGCTGGTCGAACGCCCACGCGGGGTAAACATCATGAAGAACCGGTGGGTCTTGATGACCAAATACCACGTCGACGACACGGTCGCCCGGGAGAAGGCGAGGCTGATCGTATGGTGCCAACTATGACGAGACGTACGCGCCTGTGAGCAGCTACGTCACACTGAGGGTCTTCCTCAGCATCATCGCCATCCTCCACCTCAACCTCGTGCAGCTCAACATGAAGAACGCCTTCTTCCAGGGCGAGCTGGACTGGGTGCTGTACATGTACCAGCTGGACTACTACAATGACGGGACCGTCCGGGTGTGTTAGAGACTAAGGACGGAGTATATGAAGATTAGGGGCCGAAATAGCTCAAAATCGTCAGACTAAAATTCTGGACAGAACTGTCGACTTAACAAGAAACGTCGTTGACAAAAAGTTCAGCATTAGCATATTCTCAAACCCAAGTATGTTGTAGCCTTTGACCGCGGCCATTTGAATCGTATCAAAAGATAGAGTATAACTCGAGGAGGTATGCTGGAGCTGAAACTTAACTCAATCACAATTATCTCACAAGTGCCACACAAGGGAGTTGGAGTAACAATAAACCAGATAGGAGAGAAGAGGAGGACGAGAGGGAAAGTCCCCAAGGAGTCCCAAACCAAGGAAACCCCATAGTCACACAATTCCCCTCCTTATAGGCACCCCAACGACCTTTGTCACTTTCTCAACCCATGCCATCCACCTCACCCAACTTAGCCATACTTGCCAACCACGTTTGGTTTCTCCCAACCACTTGGCATCATCTACAATAGTAGTGACGAATTTCCCAACCCCCAAAAGTCTATACCCCATATAGAGTCACTCAACCAATTTCCCATAGTCGCCGCAACCAAATATAAAAAGCACACGAACTTTAACAGTTTGTAACTTTCTCGTTCGTGCTCCGATTGAAGCGATCCTTGGTTCATCAGAATGCTCTCGATCAGAGAAGTCACTTCAGGTATATGCTTAAGCCAAATAACACACACACAGAGACACACACACACAAACACACACACACACATATACAAACTCACACACACACACATACAGACACAGACACACACATATACACACACACACATACACACACACTGACACACACACACTCACACACACACACTCACACACATACACTCACACACACACACATACGCACACACACACACATACACACACAGAAGCCAAACAACACGAAACAAAAATTCTTGCGAACGCTCACACCACGCATGCAATGCACGAAACATATGATGGGAGGCAGATAGACGTGAATGCAAATGATAGCATCACATAACATGGTGTGCAAGCATATGAAGAGCCTTTACGGGCTGAAGTAGTCACCGCTGCTGTGGTACAAGGCGCTCGACGACGTGCTGATCGGCGCTCGCTGGAAGAAGAGCCAGGTCGACCAGGCCCTCTACTTCAAGGTCGGCGGGGACAAAGTGGCCTGCTGGGTGCTGGTCTAAGTCGACGACCTGCTCGCCGCCAGTAGAAGCACCGCGATGCTGAAGGAACTGAAGGGGGTGCTGGAGGCCGCCTTCGAGCTGCGCGATATCTCGCCGGTGGAAAGGTAACTCGGGCTGGAGATCGTGCGCGACAGGCCGGCGAGGAAGTTGTGGCTGCACGAGCAGGGCTACGTCGACAAGCAGTGCGGGCGTTTCATCGACGAGGAGCAGACCAGGCGCACCTTGAAGACGCCGGTGTCCGTCGACACCTACACCGAGCTGACATTCGATAACAAGGAGGCACAAGAGCCACATGAGGAAGAGTACTGGCAGAAGGTCGGCTCGCTGCAGTTTGCGGCGAAGACGACGAGGCCGGACATCGCCTTCGCAAGGAGCAAGCAGGGGAGCTCACGGTGACGAGCGACCAGCACTGGCGCGAGGTCGACAGCTGCCACACCTACCTTGCCAACACCTGTGATACCGCCCTTGAGTTCGGCGGTGGACTAGAGTCGCTGAAGCTGGTCGGCTACGTGGACGTCGACGACGCGGGCAACAAGCAGAACCGGAAGAGCACGGGTGGCTACGTGTTCGTCTACGGAGGGGTCGCGGTCTCCTGGTCGAGTCAGCGCATCAAGTGCGCGATGCTGTCGTCGACTGAGTCACAATACGTGGTGGCAACCGAAGCCGGCAACGAGGGGCATCGCCTTCGCTTCCTTCTTGCAGAATTCCGACTGATAGACGCCAGGACGCCGACCAGGGCCAACCCTTACGATGTGTCTAACACTTGTTCAAAAACCTGATTTTTAGGGTTACCCGTCATAGAAAACCTGATGCGTCAGGGTTTTTGCATGTATTAAAAAGACTACCCTGAGGTATCAGTGTACCAATTCGCAGAACCTTGCTTCAGTTATTAGCACAACACAGAATAACAAGCTTAATCATCATCATCAGACATGCCACACAGTTGTTGCTCGTGGTCACTGTCCTCCTCCGGCTCCGGCACTTTCTCCTTGCCCTTTCTTTCCGCTGGGGTCGGCAGGGCCACTATTTTTGCCGGCCGTCTGGTAATGCTGGCATGTCAGACAACAAGACCAAGTCGCTACGTTGGCGATGCCTCGAATGAAACTGTATTTCTGGCCAATGGTGGCCCACCTCGTTCCAGCACATACAAAGTCCTGCCGAAATCTACATTTTCGACAGTTGGCAAAGGGAAAATCCAGGTTTCGGGGTCGGGTGGTTAGGGGACCGGGGGGGGGGGGGGGGGGGGTGGGGCGGGGGTTCGCTGGTACGCGCTTCAGGGTAAACCTCGATAAGCAAAACGGCAAACCTGAGGCGACAGTGCTCCTTAATCTCAAAACCTGGCACATCAGGGGAAATCAAGGTCCCGAAAAAATTACCCAACAGCATCAGTGTTACTACCAACAAACACCCTTTTAGTCAAGGCATCAGGGTGATTTACACTGATAAAATGGGCCCTGACGCCGACTGTCCTACGGGTGGACAACAAGTCGGCCATCACGGACGGCTGAGGGCCTGGGGCTGCAGGGCAACCTCAAGAACATGGAGCGACGTTACACCTAGCTGCGGCACATGGTGAAGCGCGGGAAGTTCAAGCTTAAGTACATCCCGACCGTCGAGCATCCAGCTGACTTCTTGAAAAAGACGCTGCACCATCCGTCCTTTAACTGGTGCTCCGTTGCAATCCGCTGAGTGCGCCTGGCTGACGTCGGCGGACGGTGACGACGAAGTGCAGCAGTCGGTGCCATGCCCTCTTGCATGGCTAGTGCGGTGACAGGCGTGCTGTGTGTTGTGTGCATGTGGAGCTATTCTCTGAGTAATGCTGCTGTGTGGGCTGGGGGCCCAAGCGTGAACACGACAGGGGAGTGTCAACGGGAGTTGTGTTTAGGCCCCGTCCTCGCTTAGCCGGAGTCGACTTCGTGGTCGGGTGTGCGGAAGGTGCAGCCGACCTGCAGCAGTGGGCGAGCTCGTCGACGGGTTGGTCCACCTGCACGGTGTCACTGCGATGGCGCCGACTTTGGGAGGTCGATTTGGGAGGTCGACCAGTGGAGGGCGTCGACTTGGGGAAGCCGACCTGTGGCGTGGTTGGCTGCTAGCTGCATGGTCGACCTCGAGCTGGTCGACCAGGGGTGCGGTCGACCTGGTGTGGTCGACCGGCTGGGGTGGTCAATGAGCACGAGGAGAAGCCGTGGTCGACGGGGTTGCCAGGTCGACCAGGTTACCCGAGCGACAGGGTCCTTCGGAGGCATGCGCCAGTCGCCTAAGTGGTTGTGGTGAAGTCGACCTCGGTGGTGGTATCTCGAGGTCGACGTGGCTGATCAGGTGCGGTCGTCAGCACGAGGACGATTTGGTGTCTGCGCTGTGCAAGTGACGAGGCACAACACGCCAATCATCTGCAAGCACCTGCGAAGTGGGTGCGGTGCTGTCCAGTGGCTGCAACGATGTGCAGCCGCGTTGCTGCAGCATTGGCACGCCGTCTACTTGTAGCAATGGCAGGCCGCAACGGGGCTCTGCTGGAGCGTGGTCGACAATGCAGCACTGGAACGCGGTCGACAGTGCTGCACTAGCAGTCGACCTCCTTGCATGCTAGCATCTGATGTAGTTATTGTTGCCAACGTTGTTCTCACTATTATTATGAAGTCTTGCTAGTGAAACTCTTGCCAACTTTTCCCGTGAATGCGCAAGTAGATGGAGCACGAGTAAACGACCAAGGAACGAACGCAGAGATCACCCTCGCTGTGACGGGAGCTGTGGTAAACCCGTCCTCACTTGGGCGGAGCCGACCTCGTGGTCGGATGTGCGGGAGGAGCAGCCGACCTGCAGTAGTGGGCCAGCTGGTCGACGAGGTTGGTCGACCTGCATGGGGGCCACTGCAAGGGCGCCGACTTTGGGAGGTCGACTTGGGAAGTCGACCTGCGGAGGGCGTCGACTTGGGGACGCCGACTTGGGGCAGCCGACTTGGGGTGGTCGGTTAACAACTAGGCTAGTTGACCTGGTGCTGGTCGACCAGGTGCGGGTCGACTTGGTATGGTCAACCAGAGGTGGTCGTTGACCTGGGCAGTTGACGGGCACAAGGAGGAGCTGGTCGACGTGGTGGTTGCCCGGTCGATCAGGTTACACGGGCGACATGCTTATGCGGAGGCGCGCGACGGTCGCCCAGGTGGTTTTGGCGAGGCTGACCTTGGCGGTGGTATCCCAAGGTCGTAGGGCTGATCAGGTGCAGTCGTCAGCACGAGGACGATATGGTGTGCACGCTGTGCAGATGACAAGGCACAGCACGCCAATCATCTGTGAGCACCTGCGATGCAGGTTGTGAGAGTACGACGGCTTATGCTGGCTTTGCTAGCTTGCCTAGACTTTATTATGCTATATCTAGCTTGGGTTTTATTTATCATGCATAGATATGCTTGATTTCCTAGGTTAGGTGCATATTCCTATATTTTATTCTAGTTATAGCACCGAACCAGGTTACGTGTACCGAACTCAAACCTATTCGGTTTCCACCGAATTGCTTTCTACTGAGTTTGGGAAGGTTCTGTTCGGGACGCTTCGCGACCCTCAGAACATTCGCGTAACACCTGGGTTACCTGCCTTGTGTCGAGACTATATATAGCATCGTGTTGTACCCAAGTGAATCATTCAATTCAAGCTCTCTTTCTTGAGCTCGATCCTAGATCCTCAAACTTGGTAATCAGAGCCTGTTTAGACGCGAAGTTTCTCGACCGCTGAAACCTAGCTTTTAAAATCGCGGGGGCGAGGACGAAAAAGCTTTGATTATGGGTACGTAAACCAGTTGTGAAAATAACAACAATGAATGAGTGCACTGAGCAGCATGAGGAGTACAAGTAGGAAACCCTAACACTACTGTACCCCATAAGAAGTGCCCCACTACAGCCTACAATATGGTTCTGACACACCCCCATAGGCAAAGTGGGGGGACAAGCAAGAGAACAAGGCAAGGTCAAGCTCAAGGTGGGTCACAACGTCACCACACATTCTGAGCACAAGTTCAAGGCCACAAGGCCAGTTCACATGCAAGATTATAAATCAAGGTGAACAAGCAAGGCAGTGATCTCAACCTAACAAGGGTAAGCATGCAAGTGCAGGTATATTTAGATCACAGTATAAACAAAGTCAAGAAGTAAGCAAGTGAGGCCTGGTAGGCACAAGACCTAGCATAGTACAGAAACACTAATGATCACAAGGCTGAAGTGCCTTGGTAAGATATCAGCAGTGTTGGCCCGAGAGGCCACGTAAGCAAGACGAAGCTGACCACGCTGCTGCAATTCTCGAGCAAGGAAGTAGCGCAGAGCAATGTGCTTCGTTTTGTGCTCCAGTCTGTGCTCCAAACACAAGGCAAGCATGGCCTTGTTGTCGACGTACAGAACTGAAGGAGAACGAGGCGCCTCTCCCAAGTTGGTCAGTAGGTAGGTGAGCCAGCGTAACTTCTGTGCAGCCATGGCCCCAGCGTAGATCTCAGCCTCACAATTGGAGCAGAGAACAGAGGACGAGCGGATAGACCGCCACGAAACAGAGCCGGAACCAAGGCTGAAGGTGTAACCCTGTGACGACCACTGTGTAGCCAAGTCGTCAACCCAAGAAGGGTCTTCGTGACCAATGAGGACAACTCGAGCCTGTCATCCAAGCATGAGCCCCATGCCCGACGTACTTCACAGGTAGCGCAACACCCTCTTCGATGCAGCCATGTGCTCTGGCCGGTGTCTCCAAGGAGCAACATAGCAAGCCAAGATGCTAAGGGTATGCCAAGTCAGGTCGAGTGCAGGTCATCAGGTACATGAGGCAGCCCACAAGCTCTGGGTACGGGCCACTCGGCGCGACGGACTCATCCGAAGGCAGAGCTGAGAGCGAGTGACGAGTAGACAGAGGAGTGGCCTGAGGCGAGGAGTACATGAAGTTGAAGCGCTGAAGGACCTGCTGCACCATGTGTGACTGAGTCAAGGTAATGGTGTGCCGTGCTCTGTCCCGGGTGATCTGCAAGCCAAGATAGCTGCGCAGCTCACCAAGGTCTGTGCACGTGTGTCTCTTCTGCAGCTCTGACTTCACGTGGGCAAGTCCAGCAATGTCAGCAGTAGCAAAAACCAAATCGTCGACGTACACGAGGATGTAGAACGGCCGCACAGTAGTGTCGGTGCGGAGAAACAGTGACGGGTCAGAAGTGGAAGGAGCAAACCCAAGAGCCGCAAGCATAGTCCTCAGTGTGTCGTGCCACTCACCTGGCGCCTGGCAGAGACTGTAGACTGGCCGCCAGAGGCTCCACTGGGTACTAGGAGGAAACGACCCAGTGAAGCCAGGTGGGCGGCGCAGCCAGATCTCCCCGTGCAGGCTGCCCTGTAGGAAGGCTGTGCTGTAACAAAAGAGTGAAGCTCGTAGTCACGCTGAGCAGCGACGTGCAGCAGTACCCAAAGAGTGGTAATCTCCAGGGTGGGAGAGAAGGTCTGAAGGTAGTCAACTCCCTGCCGCTGACTGAAGCCTCGAGCCACGTAACGCGCCTTGAAGACATGCGGAGAACCCGGCGGCCGCTTCACCCTGAAAATCCACATGCCATCGACAATGTTCGCCCCAAATAGGGGAACCTCGTCGACGTAGGTGCCTGTGGACTTCCAGGAAGCCATCTCTGCGTCCATAGCTGACTGCCACTGAGAGGAGTAGGGACCCTCTATCGCCTCTGCGTACGAGCGAGGGGTCGGGATGTCTGGTGCATCCGGGTCTCCCTCAGGTGCAATCAGCATGGACACGAGATGAGGTATAGTGGCTACGAAGCACTCAAAGTCCTCTTGCGTGTCCTCAAGGATGTCCATGCCAAGAGCACACTCACGCCCGACGGACAGAGGATAGACGGACTCTGACTCAGCATCAAGACTTGCTGCATAGTCTAGACGACATTGGGCAGCAAAGTCGACAAGCTCAGCAACTAAGGCAGACGCAGCACTGGACTCAAAGGAACGGTCAGTGACAACAGTAGCCAGGAGACGCGTGACAGTAGGACTAGCAGTAGGAAGGGAGTCAAACTCCGGGTCAGAAAGGGCAGGAAGAGAGGACACAGGAGGAGACGGCAAAAGGTTTTGCAACGGAGCAGTGGAAGGACGCACAGCCATCTGTGCATGCAAGGGATAGGAGGAGGACGCTGACGCGAACCACGACGACTAGTGCTAGCAGCACGAACAGGCAACGCAGGACGAGACGTAGGCTCACGACGCTCAGCAGGACCTCCACTTGGACCAGTATAAGGAGAAGGAGCTGGCAGTGGGGAGGCGGGCTGCAACTCTGACTGCGACTGGACAGGCGGTGGATACTCTAAGGAAGGAGCAGGACCACTAGAAGGTGGAAGAGCAAGAACGTGCTGAAGGAGCGGAACGTAGTATAGCCGCAGTTGCGCAGCGCCTCCAGAACCAGCAGGGACAGCACCAGCACCCCCTGCGGGAGCTCCAACTCCAGCAGCACCACCGGCTTCAGCAGCACCTCCAGCTCCAGCACCTCCAGCAGCTCCAGCTCCAGTAGGACCACTAGATGACCCAGAAGCTCCAGCTCCAGTACCCCCAGTAGCACCTGCTCTAGCAGCACCGCCAGCTCCAGCACTGCGAGTTGCTCCAGCTTTAGCAGCACCACCAGGCCCAGCAGCTCCATTACCTCCAATACAAGCACCTCCGGGACCCATGGCTCCAGAGCCCCCAGCAGCTCCAGCAGCAGCAGGACCTCCAGCAGCAGCAGGACCTCCAGCGCCCGTAGCACCACCAGCTCCAACAGCACGGCTCCAGCGCCGAGCAAACCACTCGCGCAGCTGCTATGGAGAGAGTGGCTCCCGATGGGACGAAACTCCCCAAGGACCGCCACGCTCAGCACCTCCAGACTCCACACGCGCACGCTTAGCACCCTCAGGCCTCGCACCCCCAGACTCAGCAACCCCAAGCTCAGCACCCCCAGTCTCAGCACCCCCAGACTCAGCAACCCCAGGATAAGCACCCGCAGGCTACGCACCCCCAGGCTCAGCACCCCCAGATCCGACACCCGCAGGCCCAACACCCCTAGCAGCACCAGAGGCAACAACTACCTCGTTAAGCTCAACTGCGTCTACGAAGGACAAACCTGAGGGGGCAGGACCCTGAGGGGGGAGGGTGTGAAGAAAGAGGAATGAATGAACTAGGAAAGTGTGTGATACAAATATGAAACCCTAGAATTGAGTACCCCTTAGTGTTTACCCCGCTACAGCTTACATAGGCAAGGTCATGTATGTCTGACACACCCCCATAGGCAAAGTGGGGGAGAACAAGGGGTCACAAGACCAGTCAAGCAAAGCAAGCTCAGGGTGGATCACAACGTCACCACACATTACGAGCACAGGTTCAAAGGCCACAAGGCCAGTTCACATGCAGGATTATATATAAAGGTAAACAAGCAGGTGCAGGCATATAGAGATCACAGTACAAGCAAAGTCAAGAGGTAAGCAAGTGAGGCCAAGTAGGCACAAGACCTAGCATAGTACAGAAGCGCTGATGATCACAAGGCTGAAGTGTCGTGGTGAAGATATCAGCAGTGTTGGCCTGAGAGGCCACGTAAGCAAGGCGCAGCTGACCACACTGCTGCAGCTCACGAGCAAGGAAGTAGCGAAGAGCAATGTGCTTCGTTCTGTGCTCCATTCTGTGCTCCAGACACAAGGCCAACATGGCCTTGTTGTCAACATACAGAACTGGAGGAGAACGAGGCGGCTCTCCCAGGTCAATCAGCAGGTAGGTGAGCCAGCCTAACTCCTGTGCAGCCATGGCCCCAGCGTAGATCTCAGCTTCACAGCTGGAGCTGAGAACAGAAGACGAGCGGGTAGACTGCCACAAAATAGAGCCGTAACCAAGGCTGAAGGTGTAACCCTGTGACGACCGCTGCGTAGCCAGGTCATCAACCCAAGACGGGTCTGCGTAACCAGTGAGGATCACTGAACTCCGCCCTCCAAGCACGAGCCCCATGCCCGACGTACTGCACAAGTAGCGCAACACCCTCTTCGCTGCAGCCATGTGCTCTGGTCGGTGTCTCCAAGGAGCTACATAGCGTGCCAAGATGCTAAGAGGGAATGCCAGGTCAGGTCGAGTGCAGGTCATCAGGTACATGAGGCAGCCAACAAGCTCTGGGTACGGGCCACTCGGCTCTACGAACTCATCCGAAGGCAGAGCTGAGAGCGAGTGGCGAGTAGATAGAGGAGTGGCCTGAGGCGAGGAGTACGTGAAGTCGAAGCGCTGAAGGACCTGCTGCACCATGTGTGACTGAGTCAGATTAATGGTGCGTCGTGCTCTGTCCCGGGTGATCTGCAAGCCAAGGTAGCTGCGCAGTACACCGAGGTCTATGCAGGCGTGTCTCTGATGCAGCTCAGACTTCACGTGGGCGAGTCCAGCAGTGTCAGCAATTGCAAAGACCAAGTCGTCGACGTACACGAGGATGTAGAACGGCGGCAAAGAGGTGTCGGTGCGTAGAAACAGCGACGGGTCGGCAGTAGAAGGAGCAAACCCAAGTGCCGCAAGTGTAGTCCTCAGTGTGTCGTGCCACTCACGGGGCGCGTGGCGGAGACCGTAGACCGGCCGCCGGAGGCTCCACTGGGTACCAGGAGGAAACGGCCCTGTGAAGCCAGGTGGGCAGCGCAGCCAGATCTCCTCGTGCAGGCTGCCCTGTAGGAAAGCAGTGCTGAAGTCAAGAGAGTGAAGCTCGTATTCGTGCTGAGCGGCTATGTGCATCAGCACCCGAAAAGTGGTCATCTTCGGGGTGGGAGAGAAGGTCTGAAAGTAGTCAACTCCCTGCCGCTGACTGGAGCCACGAGCCACGTAACGCGCCTTGAAGACAGGCGGAGAACCCGGCTGCCGCTTCACCCTGAAAATCCACATGCCATTGTCGATGTTCGCCCCAGGTGGGGGAACATCGTCGACGTAGGTGCCTGTGGACTTCCAGGATGCCATCTTTGCGTCCATGCCTAGCTGCCACTGAGAGGAGTAGGGACCCTCTATTGCCTCTACGTAAGAGCGCGGGGTCGGGATGTCGGGTGCATCCGGGTCTCCCTCAGGGGCAATTAGCATGGACACGAGATGAGGTAAAGCTGCATCAAAGCACTGAAACTCCTCCTGCCTGTCCTCAAGAACGTCCGTGCTAAGAGCACACTCACCCCCGACGGACGGAGGACAGACACACTCAGACTCAGCAACAAGACTAGCGGCGCAGTCTAGACGATAGTGAGCAGCAAAGTCGACAAGCACAACAACTAAGGCAGACGCAGCAGTGGACTCAAAGGAAGGGTCAGTGACAACAGTAGCCAGGAGACGCGTGATAGTGGGACTAGCAGCACGAAAGGAGTCAGACGCCGGGTCAGCAAGAGCAGGAAGAGATGACTCTGGAGGAGACGGCAAAGGGACACCCAGTGGACCAGTGGAAGGACGCAGTGCCATCTGGTGCGTGCCCGGGACCGCAGGAGGGCGCGGATGTGGAACACGACGACCAGTGCGAGAAGAACGAACAGGCGACGCAGGACGCGACTCAGGCTCACGACGCTCAGCAAGACCTCCGGTAGGACGGGTGTAGGGAGAAGGAGCAGGCAATGGGGAGGCCAGCTTTAACTGTGACTCGGACTGGACAGGCGGTGGACACTCTAAGGAAGGAGCAGGACCAGAAGAAGGCGGAAGACCAAGAACGTGCTCAAGGAGCGGAACGAAGTATGGCCGTGGCTGCGAAGCGCCTCCAGAACCAGCAGGGAGAGCACCGGCACCCCCAGCGTCAGCTCCAACTCCTGCAGCACCACCAGCTCCAGCAACACCTCCTGCAGCTCCAGAACCTCCAGCAGCTCTAGCTCCAGCGGGACCACCGGAAAACGCAGCAGCTCTGGCTCCAGTACCCCCAGCAGCACCTACTCCAGCAGCACCGCCAGCTCTAGCTCCGCTAGCAGCTCCAGCACCAGCAGCACCACCAGGCCCAACAGCTCCAGTACCTCCAGGACGAGCACCTCCGGGACCCGTGGCTCCAGCACCCCCAGCAGGAATTGAACCTCCAGTACCGGCAGCACCACCAGCTCCAGCAGCACGGCTCCAGCGCCGAGCAAACCACTCGCGTACCTCTTGTGGAGAGGGTAGCTCCCGCCGGGACAAAGCACACGAAGGACCTCCACGCCCAGCACTGCCAGACTCCACACGAGCAGGCCTTGCTCCCGCAGGCTCCTCACCCCCAGACTCAGCAACTCCAGGCTCAGCACCCCCAGACTCAGGAACTCCAGGCTCAGCACCCCCAGACTCAGCACCCCCAGGCTCCGCACGCTCAAGCTCAGCACCCCCAGACCCGGCACCCGCAGGCTCAGCACTCCTAGCACCACCAGAGTCGACACCTACCTCGACAGGCTCGACTGCGTCTACCTGGGACACACCAGAGGAGGCAGGACCCTGAGGGGGGAGGGGGTCTACCGGGGGGGGACCTGGCGCGAGGAAGAACGGCGGGGGGGGGGGAGGGGGGCAGCGCGGTAGGGAAAGAGACAAAAGTACGGAACCGACTCGTCAAGCGTGACGTCCTGAGAGGACAGAACACGGCGCGAGGTTGGGTGGTAATACTGCCAACCAGGCGCGTCAGGGGGGAAGCCAAGGAAGACGCAGGGAACAGCACGGGAGGACAGCTTGTCCGTAGACAAGTCGCGGACGAAAGCTCGAGATCCCCAGACACGGAACGCAGACGCATCGCCAACCTTCCCCGTCCACCGCAAATTAGGGGAGGTCTTCGGCATGGAGACCCGGAGCTGAAGGTTGATCTGATGCGCCGCGTACTGAACCGCGAACAGCCACAGAAAATGGGGAGCAGCCGCATGGATCATGGACGTACGAACGACGTCCATGACCATGCCAATGCGGCGCTCAGCAATCCCATTTAACTGTGGAGAGGCCAGAAGCATGAACGTCTGGCGGATGCCCTCCGCACGACAGAAGGCTCGCAGGAAAGTCCGAGCCCAAACTCTCTCTGAGCTGGAGACGGGCAGCGCGGATCCAGTCAATCAACACCTCAGTGACCTCACCCTTGCGGCGCAAGGGGAAGACTGAGGTGTAACGCGAGAAGTCATCAACCACCAGCAAGAAGTAACGCTCGTGACCCTGTCCACGGATGCGGGCTGGGCCCCACACGTCCATGTGGAGAGTCGGCAGCGGAGCCTCTGTCGGAGGAAACTCGGAGGAGTGAGGAGCAGCGCGCTGCCGCCCCTCGACGCAGGGAACCCAGGTAGGGGCAGGCCCCGGAGGAAGGGTAGGGAGGGACTGGGGGAGACCACAGACAAGGACACGGGAGGCCATGCCTCGGAGACGAGGCAGGGAGGGGTGACCAAGGCGGTGGTGCCAGAGGAGGGTCTGGTGGGGCAAGAGGCGACAAGAGCAGGGGGCAGACTCAGGACCAGACCGAGACGCTGCAGCAAACAACTGACTCGACGTAGCTACCTGACCAGACGCAGCAATCGGAGGAGACTCGGTAGTCAGTGTGTACAGGCTTGACCCCAGTTGACGGGTAAACGTGGCCAAGTGTCGGCCCGTCCGAGCATACGTGCAGTGGGTCAGTCGCTGACTTGCAGGAGTGAACTGGTCAACCCCTCCATTCTGTAGGTCAGCACCACTCACCAAGTTCGTAGAGAACGAGGGGAGTTAAAGACCTGATAGGGAGCCAGAGGGGGCCGCCGGACAAGGTAGGACAGTAGAGTAGTGGGCAAGTACAGGACCCCCAGAGGGGTCTGCCAGGGAGAC
The DNA here is from genome assembly GCA_948144175.1 of Closterium sp. NIES-65. Lineage (NCBI taxonomy): Eukaryota > Viridiplantae > Streptophyta > Zygnematophyceae > Desmidiales > Closteriaceae > Closterium > Closterium sp. NIES-65. Next base: position 82,036 of record CANXME010002176.1, on the reverse strand, counting down.
TGCAACTGGCCGACTAAGCGACGTGAGTGTGGTGCGGTCTCGAAAGAAGGAGCGAGAAGCACCCGAGTCAAGGGTGAAGGTGTGTAAGACCGCAGCAGGCGCAGTACCAGAGAGAGCAGACTCACCAACATCTGGAGTAGTAGACTCACGAGCACCTAGAGCAGCAGCCTCACCAGCACCTGGAGCAAGAGACGTACCAGCACCTAGAGCAGCAGCCTCATCAGTATCTAGAGCAGCAGACTGGATCCTGGGGTCAGGTGGCCCACACAGGTAACAGGCACCCTCAGCACTAGTAGGCAATGCATACAAGGCAGTGAGGATAGCATCATAGTCAAGAGCATAGATATCTACCCTCTGTGTAAGTAGCTCCACCTAGTCGGGGAGCTCAGCCGCGTCGCCAAACCCTGTACGCCAAGCGTCGCTCAGACGGGCGAAGCAGCGGGACTCTGTGTGAACAAACGTCCCGCAAGGCTGACCAGTCTGAGCACCTGTGCGAATGATGTACGGGCAGCGAGCAGTACCCTGTGACCCTCCACGCTGAGCGTACCACTCACGAAGCTGCTGGGGCGAAAGGACCGCGCGCAGACGACGCTGAAGCTGCACCTTGCCACTACAAGAAGCTCCCGAACTACTCACTCCAGGACGACTCCCACTACGGCCACCTCGACAACCCAAACTAGCGTACCACTCACGAAGCTGCTGGGGCGTGAGGGACTCACGCGGACGTCACTGGAGCTGCATCTGGCCACCGCCAAGAGCAGCAGTAGCAGTAGTAGCAGCGCGGCCACCTCTACAACCCCAACTAGCGTACCACTCACGAAGTGGTTGGGGTGTGAGGGACTCACGCGGACGGCGCTGGAGCTGCACCTGGCCACGCCAGGAGCAGCACTAGCAGTAGAAAGAGCAGTAGCAGTAGGAGCAGCAGTAACAGCAGTACGGGCAGGGTAGTGCTCACTAGTGGTGAGAAGGGCAGGCGTACGACGGTGGCAACGGCGAGGCCGCTACCACAGCAGGGCGAGGGCTCCGCGGCAGCTGCATGGGCGGCTGCTCCAGGGGCGGCTGCTCCAGGGGCCAGGGGCGCCTGCCCTGGGGGCCAGGGGCGGCTGCTCCAGGGGCCAGGGGCGGCAGCAGAGGTCCAGGGGCGGCAGCTCCAGGGGCCAGGGGCGGCTGCTGCAAGGGCGGCTGCTCCAGGGGCCAGGGGTGGCTGCTGTAGGTCGGGCGCGGGTCCGGGCAGGGCGCCGCGGCGGGCAGGGGCGACGCCGCGCGGGTCCCGCAGGGGCGTCACGACGAGCGGGGGCGACGCCCGGGTCCCGTTGGGGCGTCGCGACGCGCAGGAGCCGCGCCTCGCGGGTCCCGCAGGGGCGTCGCGACGAGGCAAGGGCGATGCGCGCGTCCCGCTGAGGCGTTGCGACGAAGCAGGGGCGACACCCAGGTGGCGACGGGGCGGGGCCGCGACTGGCGACGCGGCGGGGCCGCTACGGGCAACGGGGCGGGGCCACGAAGGGGCCGCGAAGGGGTCGCTAAGGGGCCGCGAAGGGGCCGCGAAGGGGCTGCTAAGGGGACGCGAAGGGGCTGTGAAGGGGCCACTAAGGGGCCGGGAAGGGGCCGCGAAGGGGCCGCTAAGGGGCCGCGAAGGGGGGCCGCTAAGGGGCCGCGAAGGGGCCGCTAAGGGGCCGCGAAGGGGCTGCGAAGGGGCCGCAAAGGGGGGCCGCGACGGGCCTCAGGAGAAGGGCAGGCGGCTAAGGGGCCGTGAAAGGGTAGGGCAGGTCAGAGCGCGAAGCGCGCTTCGTGCAGGATAGGAAAAAAAAAATGGTGGGCCCTTAGGAAGAAACGGTCCCACTAGGGAACCCGCTCTATACCATGTGAAGAAAGATGAATGAATGAACTAGGAAAGTGTGTGATACAAATATGAAATCCTAGAATTGGGTACCCCTTAGTGTCTACCCCGCTACAGCCTATATAGGCTAGGTCATGTATGTCTGACAGAGGGGGTCTACTGGGGGGGGACCTGGCGCAAGGAAGAGCAGCCGGGGGGGGGGGGAGGTTGGCAGTGCGGTAGGGGAAGATACGGTAGTAAGGAACTGACTCGTCAAACGTGACGTCCTGAGAGGACAAAACACAGCGCGAGGTGGGGTGGTAAAACTGCCACCCAGGCGCGTCAGGAGGGAAGCCAAGGAAGACGCAAGGAACAGCACGGGAGGACAGCTTGTCCGCAGACAAGTCGCGGACGAAAGCTTGAGATCCCCAGACACGGAACGCAGACGCATCGCCAACCTTCCCCGTCCACCGCAGAGTAGGTGTGGTCTCCGGCATGGAGACCCGAGGCTAGCGGTTGATCTGATGCGCCGCGTACTGAACCGCGAATGGCCATAGAAAATGGGGAGCAGCCGCATGGATCATGGACGTACGAGCGACGTCCATAACTCACGAACTCGCACGAAATCTCACGACGTTTCACAAACGAACGAATAATGATTCTCATCACTTTCACGAGCACTCGTGACTCACAGAATACATGAAAAACACTAACGCACACGAAATCTCGGAACTCACGAACTAGCACAAACACACACGGACATATATGAACTCTCACATACGCAAACCTTCACGGAAACGCACATAACTCATGAACCGTTGAGGCGAAGCACGAATCGTAAACGCTTAGTTGCTTGTCTTTGCAACTCAGACACAACAAAATATTTTCAGATGAAACACCTCACTGTCACTCAAACGGTTGTATTGAAGACAAAGACTTAATTGGAAGGTTTGGATTCTCAATTGACGGATATTTTTACACCATATGCCTTATTGGATCGATATATAAATAGACCAAAAGCTATGGAGGCTATTTGTTTCGCATATTTTTCATTTGAGTACGAGGAAACATATTATAAAGTCTGTATAGGTCCTCATATTTCTGCCAAGAGATGATTTTATCGCAAACGGTAAAGGAGAAAGATCTTTCGATACGTCAACTCATAGTTGATAACGATGATTATCTGTGTGATTTCACTTGGAAAAGATTTTGGTACTTTGGCGAAGTGAAAAATACTATTGTTTGTTCCTTTTCGGCAGAAAGCTTGTGAATGGTGTGAATTCGCCTAAATCTATGCGGCAAACAATGATATTATTTTGACCAAGAGGACTGAATATTCGATGGTTGAAGATACGTGGATACTTGCGCTGGATGACGCCATTGATATGGATGACGACGCCGACGATCTTGGTAACGAAATGTCCCCAAACGAAAATGTTGACATCGGCTTCGATCTTGGGTTTGACAATTCGTCCGACCCACTGATATTTTCCATTTGGTGACTACAAGCGAGAGCGATTATTTGCCGATGGAACGCATATTGAATGTGGAGCAACGGGCAATTGCCGATCACATTGTACGTGGAGTAAGCCGTTCGTTTGAATATGGGCCTTTATCCATATTCGACAGCGGAGGTGCCGGCGTTGGAAAATATGTTTTGATTAAAACTGTTCACGATCGACAAATTCGTATATTCCATTCGCAAATCCATGCAAATTTTAATATGTTTAAAGTATTAAGAATAGCCCCCTCAGGAGTTGCTGCCTTCCTGAATAAAGGTTACAAGATCGATAATGCTTTAAATCAAGGTTGCACATTCCTAGGGGTGGTTTTCGGGGGTATAGTTAGGGTACACCCCTGCCTGCTGATTCGTTAGCGAATTGTCCAAGGTTTGTACAAGCTGGAGCGAGGTCTACAACCAAGACTGGCGAAGCCAACCCATTTCGCGCCTCTGTCCAATCACAGGTGTTTTGATGGCTGGTTAGGCAGAACGAGTACTAAGGGAGGCGGAACTCACTCCAGGAAAGCGCAAACAACCAATCCGGGGGAAAACCATGTGCCTGTCAACATGAACAAGCGCACATACCACCAACTCGCTACTAAGGAAGGCTACTAATAGAGCGACCACCGACTACGACTTAGACCACAGCATCTTGTGCGGTCCCCGACGGTATCAAAAGAGCGCCAACGCTCCAGGGTCTGGCGAGAGCACGGCATACCGACGTGAGTTACAGGCGAGGAAAACGCCACTACATCACCGCCTCGCTGCCACATCGCCGCCTCGCCACCGCATCGCCGCCTCGCTTCCACATCGCCACCTCGCCGCCGCTTCGCTGCCGCATCGCCGCCTTGCATCCACATCGCGGCCTCGCCGCCGCGTCTCCGCCTCACCGGAAACACCGCCGCCTCGCCGCCGCCTCGCTTCCACATCGCCCTCGTGCTGCCACATCTGCACCACGTCGCGAGCGAGCGGCGTCACCGCCTCATCGCCACCATATCGCGATCTCTCTCGGAACACTGCCTCATCACCGCCACATCGACGCCTCCCCCGCACATCGACTCCTCGTCAGCCCCGCCCCCTCAACGGCGTGCCTCCTCCAGTTCGCCGCCTGTCGCATCGCCGAGTCACGCGCCGGCACTTTTATTGCCGTTGAGGCGTTGCATTCATGCTCCTCGAAAATACTCCCCCCTGCCCCCGGCCCACTCCCCCCCCCCCCCCCTCCCAATCACCTCCCCCCGCTACACGTGCTCTGTCAGCTCCCTCTGTACCCTCCCTTCCCTCTGTTTTACTGTTACCATCCCGCGACTTTACCTGCAGCCCAACCCCGAAGGTCCGATTTCCTCCCTTCCCCATATCCCATTGTCATGTCCCCCCTCTTTCTTGTCTTGCTATTCCCCACACCCCCCCACTCCCACTCCCACTATGCAGTCTCCCCGTGATTTGCTCCCCATTACCCTCCTTGCGTTTCCTTTTTCTAGAACACCACCTCCCCATCTTTGCGTGGGTTTAGACACCCACTTTTATCACCCTCTTTGCCGTCGTGGCGCTCTTTGATTACCCTCTTCCACCCCTCCAGCCCCCACCTTCTTTACCGTTTATCCGCCTTGGTTCCCCTCTTTTCCACCCTTGGCTTCGCCACGATTCCCACCCTGTTTCCCCTGTGACCCCTCCTGCTTCCATGCATTTCCCCTCCTTCTCCGAGTTTCGCCGCCTGCTTGCCTTCACAGTCTCCCTGCTCCCTTCCGGTCAAAATACCGCCCACAGTATGCATGCACCTCTGAGTACAGGGTGCAGGCCGCTGTGCTCCACCATTGAGGTGTGTTGACGTGCATCCGTGTGCATGCTTGTGTTACCCCTCTCTCCTCGGTCCCTCCGTCCCTCCCTCATACTTCCCGAGACCCTCTACTTCATGCATTCCTCCCCTCTCTCATCCCTTCCTCCACTCTCTCACCCATCCCTATCCTCTCTCATCCTGTCCCCCACTATCCTCCTCTCTCCCCCCGCCCCCCTCTCCCCCTATGTCCGCACCTCTCCCCCTGTCCTCCTCTCTCCTCTTCCGGCCCTCCCTTGTCCCTGCTCTTCCCCTCATGTCCCCCCTCCTTTCCCTTATTCCCCTCTCCAACCCCGTTCCATTCCCAAGTTACCCCCGTCTCTCCTTCTTCCCCGTTGCTCTCGGTTTCCCCCTTTGCGTTCCTTCATTTCACCCACTACTACCTTCCTTTTCCCCCCATGTTTCCCCACCCCCACTACCCTGTTGCTTGTCCTCTGTTTTGTCTTTGCCTTTGGTCAATCTTCCCTCTTATACCACCTGGTCACTCCCTTGCGTTCCCTCCTTTCCCTGAGTCTAGGGTCCCATCTACCATTCTTCCTTCTCAAAAACCATCCCACCCTCTCGCATCCCCGCTCCCCTCTCTCATCCCTTCCTCTCCTCTCGTGATGGTGCCTCGCCATCGCACATGCCTTCGCGCCTCTCTCATCCCCTCCCCCCATCTCTCATCCTCGCCTCCCCTCGCTCCTCCCCTCCTTCCTTCTCTCATCCCGTCCACCCCTCTCTAATCTTGTCCACCCCGCCTCTTGTCGGGGTGCTCAATGAGACACAGACAATCCCAAGGCCAATGGGCGGGAGGCCATGGAGTTGAGAAGCAGGTGCGTGAGTGCGCGAGAAAACAGGTGGGTAGAAACCTGGTAAGTGGGGAGGAGTGCACGCGAGGAGAGGAGAATTGGGGGGGGGGAACTTGTGTTCTTCTCGTCTCGCGCGGGCATCAATTCCCCTGGTGCGATGACACTCAAATGACTACTTTGCAGAAAGTGGCCTATCTGCCTGTCTTTCACATAAGACACCGCTCTCTACTCCCCCGCTCTATCCCCATTTCGACCTGTTCCTGTACTCCCGTCCCCCTCGTCCCCACCTTTCTCCCCCACCCTTCTGAGGATTTCTCCCCCTTTGTACACCGCCACTGCCCAATTGGCATCTCTTGTCTCACCTGGTCATTCTACCAAAGCCTCTGCAAGTGCTGGTAGTGGCACCACACACACTCTCCTCCCGCACTGCTCGTGTCCCTTTCTCCCCTTGTGCCAAATATCTCTCCCCCCTCTTCCCCTCACCTTATATTGCCTGGCTTTTGCCTTAGGGTGCGTGTCTACCCAAGCCTCAGGAACTACTGATAGTGAAACCACCATCACTGTAGAGGGCATCGGAAGGAGGTAAGTTTCCTACATGTTTTTAGGGACTTCCTACACTACCACAATGCGGGAAACCCTCCCTCCATACCAGAACTCCACCCATCGTTCCTACCTCATATCATCCCTTCCATCCCAGCACTCCGTCCTTCCTCTGCTCTCTCAACCCATCCGACCCACAATCGTCTCTACCTCACCTCTCTCATACCGTCCTCCCCACAACCATCCCTTCCTTCCCAACACTCAACTCTCATTTTCCGTCCGCCCCTCACTCATCCCAAAATCTCCTCTCTCTCCCCCTCCTTGTCAAACATATATTTATATGTTATAGTTTAGGTAGGCTTTAGTGGGGTACTCACTGTGGGGTACAACCCCTTAGGTTTCACTTTTGTACCAAAACTTCTCGATAGTTGAATCATCCCTACCAACCTACTCTAACATGGTATTAAGAGCACTTAGGTCTTAGGACCTAATTTCCTAGTGGGCCCAACGTTACCTCTATTTTGTTTAAGGTTTCCCCTGCCTGTCGAGCGCCCCACCCGTCGCGCCGCCCTGCTGGCCACGCGACGCTCGTTTATTTTTATTTTTTCTTCGTTTTTTCTCGTCACGCCGCCCTAGGGCCCGGCCCCGCCCGTCGCGTCGCCTTAGGGCCTTCGCGCCGCCCACGGGAGCCAGTCGCGCTGCCCTGCTGGCAGCGCGCGACCCCGCCTGGCCCGTCGCGCACCTGTAGGGCCCGCGAGCCGCCCTTCCCTGCCCGCCGCGCCGCTCCTTTTTGGCAGCGCGCGGCTCGGCCCCGCCCTCGCGTACCCCTACAGCCCTCGTGCCGAGATCTGCCCGCTGTTGCGGCCCCGCCCTGCCCCAACGCCCCTGGACCCTCGAGCAGCTGCCCCTGGACCGAGAGCAGCCGCCCTTGGCCCCTAAAGCAGCCGCCCTTGGTGCAGCCGCCCCTAGACCCTCGAGCAGCCGCCTCTGGATCCAGAGCAGCCGCCCCTGGCTCCTACAGCAGTCGCCCCTGGTGCAGCCGCTCTTGGACCCTGAGCAGCCGCCCCTGGCCCCTGCAGCAGCCGCCCCTGGTGCAGCCGCCCCTGGACCCTCGAGCAGCCGCCCTTAGACCGAGAGCAGTCGCCCCTGGCCCCTGAAGCAGCCGCCCCTAGTGCAGCCGCCCCTAGACCCTCGAGCGGCCGCCCCTGGACCCAGAGCAGCCGCCTCTGGCTCCTACATGAGCCGCCCTTGGTGCAGCCGCCCCTGGATCCTGAGCAGCTGCCCCTGGCCCCTGAAGCAGCCGCCCCTGGCCCCTGAAGCAGCCGCCCCTGGTGCAGCCGCCCCTAGACCCTCGAGCAGCCGCCCCTGGATCCTGAGCAGCCGCCCGTGGCTCCTACAGCAGCCGCCCCTGGACCTTGAGCAGCCGCCGCTGGCCCCTGCAGCAGCCGCCCCTGGTGCAGCCGCCCCTGGACCCTTGAGCAGCCGCCCCTGAACCCAGAGCAGCCACCCCTGTACTCCGTGCAGCCGCCCCTGGACCCCTTGCATCCGCCCGCCGAGCGCCGGCCCTGCTCGCCCGGCGAGCGCCTGCTCTTCCCGCCACTGGTGAGCACCTGCCTTGTTAGCCCACTGCGTGCCTGCCTGCCGGCCTGCCTGCCTGCCTGCCGGCCTGCCTGCCTGCCTGTCGGTCTGCCTGCCTGCCCGCGCTGCTACTGCTACTGCTGCCGCTACTTCTGTTACTGCTGCTAGGCTGCTGCTGCTGCTACTGCTGCGATGCAGCTCCAGCGCCGTCCGCGCGAGTCTCTCACGGTACTCAAAGACCCTCTACTCTGAGCTTACCACTCGTGAAGCTGCCGGGACGTAAGTGTCTCTCGCGAACGCCGCTGCAGCTGCGGCTGGCCACTGCCAGACGCTCCCAACGGACCAGCTCGAGGGCTACAGCCACGACGGCTACCGCCAGAACCCCAACTACCGTACCACTCACGAAGCTGCTGCGTCATTCGCACGGGTGTCCGGACTGGTCAGGTTTGCGGGACGCTTAGTCACAAGCAGTATCGCTGCTTCGCTCGTCTGAGCGACACCTGGCGTACCGAGTTTGGCAACGAGGCTGAGCTCCCCGCCTGGTTGGAGCTGCTTGGACAGAGGGTAGATATCTTTGCTCTTGACTATGATGCTATTCTCACTGCCATGTATGCATTGCCTACAAGTGCCGACCGTGCCTATTACCTGTGCGTACCACCTGACCCAGGTATAGAGCCTGCTGCTCTAGGTGCTGGTGAGGCTACTGGTCTAGGTGCTAGTGCGTCTCTTGCTCTACGTGCTGGTGAGGCTGCTGCTCTAGGTACTGGTGAGTCTGCTCTCTCTGGTACTGCGCCTGCTGAGGCCTTGTACACCTACACAAATGACTCCGGTGCCTCTCGCTCCTTCTTTCGCGACAGCACCACCCTCACGCCGCTCAGTCGGCCGGTTCCAGTCTCCCTGGCAGACCCCTCTGAGGGTCCAGTCCGTGCGACCTCCTTCACTGTCCTCCCTTGTCCTGCTGTCCCGTCCGGCACACTGTCGGGTCTTTACCTCCCCTCGTTCTCTACGAACTTGGTGGCGGGTTCTGCGCTCCAGGACGCGGGTGTTCACCAGCTCACCCCTGCCTACGAGCGTGTGACACACTGCACGTGTGCTCAGACGGGTCGTCACCTGGCTACCTTCACCCGGCAGCCGGGGTCGGGCCTGTACACACTGACCACTGAGTCCCCTCAGGTAGCTGCGTCTGCGTCTGCGTCAGGTCAGTTGTCGCCCCCCTGCTCGTGTCGCGCCCTGTCGCACCAGACCCTCATTTGGCACCACTGCCTTGGTCACCCCTTGGTGCAGCGCCTTCGCAGCATGCAACGCCGTGTCCTTGTTTCTGGTCTTCCCACGGTTCTCCCTCCCCTCCCACCCTCGCCTGCTCCTCCCTGTCTTCCATGTGTCGAGGGGCGGCAGCGCGCCGCTCCTCACTCCTCCTCGTTCCCTCCCACAGAGGCTCCCTTGCAGACTCTCCACCAGGACGTGTGGGGCCCAGCCCGCGTCCGTGGACAGGGCCACAAACGGTACTTCCTGCTGGTCATCGACGAGCCCAGTCCAACAGAATGCAAAGGATATGAACGACGAGCACTGATTGCTCTTCGCCGGCGTTTGAATGAGTGGTGGGGAAGTGAATGCATGTCGTGGGGCGCAAGGCAGAGGTGCGGCCGAGTGCACGGCAGATTGGCGCAGTGACCCAAACACTGTAGGTCAAAGAGATGGCACGGGTGGAGAGTGAAGGAAGGATAGAGTGAGCTGGGGGAAATTGGGGTTACAATCGACAGCGTTTTGGAGTGGGCACGGGCAGGGTAAGGACAGAAGGATGGCGGTGGTGTGAGTGAGTAGTGTGACGGAGGACACCCCGCCCATGCAACGCGAAGGACATAAGGAGCGGGGTCTGTGCTACAGTGAGGGGACAAAGAAGGCAAGGGCAGTCTGTGAGCAAAGGACAGATAGTGCAAGGTGACATCTATTTTGTGCCCCAACCCCAGCATCACCCCCCTCAACCGCCGCGCGCTCTGCTGGCCCGCTCAACGCTGCATCATGCCTCCGGCGACTGTCCATCTGCCCTCCGTCACAATCCATGACCCTCCCTCTGCCCCATTTGCTCCACCCCCCTCTACCGTCCGACCCCCTCTTACCCCACCCTCTACTACCCCACGTCGCGTTCGTCAACAATCGTCCGACCCCATTAACGACTCCACAAACATACGAGTCAGTTCCCTACCCCTACGTCATACTTCCATAACAGGGAGAAATGCTTGAGATATAGGGGTCGAGGGGGCCTCCAGAAAATGGCCTCCTGGAACCGAATCTGGTAGGTCCTGCCACTGGGTGACAGCAACGTCGTGAATGAAGGAAAAATGGGGTCCGCGATTTGTGTCCAGAGTGAAGTCGCAGGGTCTCAATACGAGAGCGGTGATTAGAGTGAGGGGACAGTACACACACATCTTCATGCACTAAGTGCCCACACTCTTGATATTCCGCCGCACGCACTGTCTGCGTATTCAGCCGTGCCAACACACACCTGGTCCCACCCCTCGCACGCTCACGGCTTATTCCCCAGCCCCTCCGCACATTAAATCCCCCCGCGCACCCTCACTTACATTCCTTTGTGCCCACTCACGTTACAATCCCCCCGCCCACTCACCTTATATTGCACTGAGCGCACACTCGCGTTACATTATGCACCCCCCTCTCAATGCTTATTCCCTCGCGCCCACTCCCTGCGTATCTCCCTCCTCCCCTCCCCCTCCTCCCCTCCCCGCCTCTCCACTGCACCTTCTATAGGCTTCTAAAGGCTTATTTCCCCAACCTCAACACTGCTTATTCCCCATTGCCCATTATGTCAGTATCACCCGTACGTGGCTTAGTCGCTCTCGCCCGCGTTCTGCTTGTTCCCCCTCTCGCCCGTTCGCCATGGCAGCTTTCTCGCCCCAGCGCTGATTAGGCCCTCTCGCTCGTTGGCTAATCAGTCCTTCACGCACCCACACGCTGATTATTTTCCCACACCGTCTTCCAGCTAACTCCCAGCCTTCGAGCTAGTCGCCTCCTCTCTCTTTCGTGCTCCCATCTCTCTCACCTCCTCGTTATCGCTGCTCTTTCTCGTCCACGTCGACGGACAGCGACGACGCTTGTGGTGGGGGAGCTTGGAAAAAATCAAAGAATAATATTGGCCGCGACGAACTCCGTTGTGCACCGGGCTAGCCCGCCATTTCGTGTTCTTAGCTACGTGTTTTATCGCATAGGCAACTCGTGACTGATAGACTCCCTGCCAATCCGTGCTGGGTTGACGAGATATACGATGCAAAAGAGCAAAATAGGCATCAGTTTTGGTACACAAACGCCAATGCGTTGCCCGAGTTCCAAACTGGCGAAAGTTGGCGAATCCATATCCCAGCGAAAACATGACATCAAGGGGTTTTTAAGCAGGGGACAATTTCGTAAAAAATGTTGGAGGGGAGAAAACCAACAAGAGTGTAACCACACACGTTCGGTGCCCAGACTCGAGCCCTCACAAAAATTGCCGACGAGGAAACTCCATTTCACCAGAGGCCTACTCCTCACGCACTCATGGAGCCGTATAGAGACGCCGCGCCAACTACGGCACATACGACCCTCCTAACTGCATAGGGGGGGCCCTTTATACAAGTCGTAGGAATAGCCATCTACTTATTGAGGAGGTTAGTTCCATTGTAAATATGTATATAGTTAGAGAGAGGAGCGCCATTACCCCAACCGAGCGAGTACCCAAAGCATAACCCGAATAGAAGGAGGCTGCAGTAGATATCATCCATAGAACTTACGCTACCATATAGTGAGATGTCAAACTCACTTGCTATAGTCTGTGTAGGCTGTAGTGGGGTAGACAATATGGGGTACAACACTTTTAGGTTTTCCTACTTGTACCCACCTGCTTGCTAGTTCATTCATTTCCTCATTTCTTCACATGGTATAGAGCAGGTTCCCTAGTGGGAACGCTTCTTAGGGCCCACCACTGAAATCAATTTTTTTTTTCCTGACCGGAGCGCGAGTCGCCCCTGCCCAAGGCGCGCCCTGTGGGCCACCCTCTCGTCGCGTCCCCTGCCCTTAGCAGCCTGTCGCGTCCTCCTAGAGGCCCCTCTCACGGCCCCTCGCGCCACCCTTAGCGGCCCCGTCGCCACCCCTAGCGGCCCCGTCGCCACCCTATACGGCCCCGTCGCCGTCCTTTGCGGCCCCGTCGCCGCCCTTCGAGGCCCCTCGCGGCCCCCTTTGCGGCCTCGACGCCGCCCATAACGGCCTCGTCGCCGCCCCTATCGGCCCCCTCGCCGCCCTTCGCGACCGCGTCGCTGCCCTTCGCGGCCCCGTCGCCGCCCCTAGCAGCCCCGTCGCCGCCCTTCGCGGCCCCGTCGCAACCTCTAGCGGCCCCGGCGCCGCCCTTCGCGGCCCCGTCGCCGCCTCTAGCGGCCTCGTCGCCGCCCTTCACGGCCCCTCGCGGCCTCTTCGCGACCCCGTCGCCGCCCTTCGTGGCCCCGTCGCCACCCTTCGCGGTCCCAGGCACACACCAGATGGCACTGCGTCCTTCCACTACTCCTCTACGTATCCCGTTGCCGTCTCCTCTAGAGTCCTCTCTTCCTGTCCTTGCTGACCCGGAGTCTGACTCTCTTCGTGCTGCGAGTCGTACTGTCACGCGTCTCCTGGCTACTGTTGTCACTGACCCTTTCTTTGAGTCCACTGCTGCGTCTGCCTTGGTTGCTGAGCTTGTCGACTTTGCTGCTCGCTGTTGTCTATACTACGCTGCTAGTCTTGTTGCTGAGTCTAAGTGTGTCTGTCCTCCATCCGTCGGGGGTGAGTGTGCTCTTAGCAAGGATGTCCTTGACGACAGGTAGGAGGAGATTCCTGTGTTTTGCTGCTGGTTTGCCTCATCTCGTGTCCACGCTGATTGCCCCTGAGGGAGACCCAGATGCACCAGACATCCCGACTCCTCGATCGTACGCTGAGGCGATCGAGGGTCCCTACTGCTCTCAGTGGCAGTCAGCCATGGACGAAGAGATGGCTTCCTGGAAGTCCACAGGCACCTACGTTGACGAGGTTCCCCCACCTGGGGCGAACATCGTCAGTGGCATGTGGATTTTCAGGGTGAAGCGGCCGTCGGGTTCTCCGCCTGTCTTCAAGGCGCGTTACGTGGCTCGAGGCTTCAGTCAGTGGCAGGGAGTTGACTACTTTCATACCTTCTCTCCCACCCCGAAGATGACCACTCTTCGGGTGCTGGTGCACATAGCCGCTCAGCGCGACTACGAGCTTCACTCTCTTGACTTCAGCACAGCTTTCTTGCAGGGCAGCCTGCACGAGGAGATCTGGCTGCGCCGCCCACCTGGCTTCACTGGGTCGTTTCCCCCGGGTACCCAGTGGAGCCTCCGGTGGCCAGTCTACGGTCTCCGCCAGGCACCACGTGAGTGGCACGACACACTGAGGACTACACTTGCGGCTCTTGGGTTTGCTCCTTCTACTGCCAACCCGTCGCTGTTTCTGCGCACCGACACCTCTTTGCCACCGTTCTACATCCTCGTGTACGTTGACGACTTGGTCTTTGCCACTGCTGACACTGCTGGACTCGCCCACGTGAAGTCCGAGCTGCAGAAGAGACACACGTGCACAGACCTGGGTGAACTGCGCAGCTACCTTGGCTTGCAGATCACCCAGGACAGAGCACAAGGCACCATTACCCTGACTCAGTCACACATGGTGCAGCAGGTCCTTCAGCGCTTCGACTTCACGTACTCCTCGCCTCAGGCCACTCCTCTGTCTACTCGCCACTCGCTCTCAGCTCTGCCTTCGGATGAGTCCGTAGAGCCGAGTGGCCTGTACCCAGAGCTTGTTGGCTGCCTCATGTTCCTGATGACCTGTATACGACCTGACCTTGCATACCCTCTTAGCATCTTGGCACGCTATGTTGCTCCTGGGAGACACCGACCAGAGCACATGGCTGCAGCGAAGAGGGTGTTGCGCTACTTGTGCAGTACGTCGGGCATGGGGCTTGTGCTTGGAGGGCGACGTCCAGTTGTCCTCACAGGTCACGCAGACGCTTCTTGGACTGACGACCAGGCTACTCAGCGGTCGTCACAAGGTTACACCTTCAGCCTTGGTTCCGGCTCTGTTTCGTGGCGGTCTACCCGCTCGTCTTCTGTTCTCGGCTCTAGCTGTGAGGCTGAGATCTACGCAGGGGCCATGGCTGCACAGGATCTACGCTGGCTCACCTACCTGCTGACTGACCTAGGAGAGCCGCCTCGTTCTCCTCCAGTTCTGTACGTAGACAACAAGGCCATGCTGGCCTTGTGTCGGGAGCATAGACTAAAGCACAGAACGAAGCACATTGCTCTTCGCTACTTCCTTGCTCGTGAGCTGCAGCAGCGTGGTCAGCTGCGTCTTGCTTACGTGGCCTCTGGGGCCAACACTGTTGATATCTTTACTAAGTCACTTCCGCCTTGTGATCATAAGCGCTTCTGTACGATGCTAGGTTTTGTGCCTACTCGGCCTAACTTGCTCACTTCTTGACCTTGCTTGTACTGTGATCTTTCTATACCTGCACTTGGTTGTTTACTTTTATATATGATCTTGCATGTGAACTAGCCTTGTGGCCTTGAGCTTGTGCTCGGAATGTGTGGTGACGTTGTGATCCACCCTGAGCTTGCTTTGCTTTGCTTGACTGGTCTTGTGACCTCTTGTTCTCCCCCACTTTGCCTATGGGGGTGTGTCAAACTGATATGCTATAGTCTGTGTAGGCTGTAGTGGGGTAGACAATATGGGGTACAACACTTTTAGGTTTTCCTACTTGTACCCACCTGCTTGCTAGTTCATTCATTTCCTCATTTCTTCACAGGAGACAGTTAGGTGAACTCTTCCTAATGGCGCGTCGACCAAGGTGACCGCCTCTCCACATCAACACATGTAAATACTGCGTCTTGCTATTTGTGCAACGAGCTAAATTCGCCACACGACTCATAGATAACGCGCACGCACTCTCCCATCTGCACTCACTATTCTGCCCCTAAAATCTGCACATTCCTTGTATCATCGCACCTCGCGCTAGGAGCTAACAACAATCTGGCAGGGACCAACCGTTGTGTGGAACATCTACGCAAGATCACCCCGAAGAGCGAAACCAAGAGCCTCGGCATATCTTGCCACATGCAGTTCCCTATTTGCTTCTTGCGTATTGGCTTGTCTAGTCTCATCGGCGTGCGCGCGAGCCTAGCGGATTTGCTTTTCTTCCTTCTCTTGGCAGGCGAGGGGGCCACGGAGAAGCTGTTGGCTGCTGCAACCAAGGCTGGTAGGTCCTGTACATGTCATTGAACATAACACTCGGTATGTAGGACGTATGAGTCATGACAATTTACCATCTTCCCCGTTCCCTAAGGCGGTGATGGAGGACTCGCAAGGGAGAGTGTGAACGTATTGCTCAAGGAATACGGGAACAAATGTGCGTGGTCGCTTCTAGAAGCCATGGAAAGGGAGCCGCGCGACATCGGGGGCTTAGATTACGACTTCGCCACCTTCACCTTGGCGGCCAACGGGGCATTGCAACGGAACGGGCAAGTTGTCCAATGGGGTGGCCGACATAACATTGCGAGCGAGGATGACCCGGACGACGACGACTTGTCAGAACATTGTAGCTTATGCATATTGTGTAGGCTATAGTAGGGTAGCCCATAAGGGGTACAACCCAATTAGGGTTAGTACTTGTACCCAATTCATTCATAGTTCATCCATCCTCGTTTCTTCTCATGGTATCGAGCAGGTTCCCTCGTGGGAACTGTTCCTAGGGCCCACCAAGTCGAAAATTTATTTCCTTCCCGGAGCGCACTTTGCTTAGGCCTGAGTCGCGCCTCGTGTGCCCTCTCTACCGTCGCGCCCGTCTTAGGCCTCCTTCGGCCCCGTCGAGTCGCCCCTAGCGGCCTCCCTCGCGCCGCCCTTACTCGGCCCGTCGCCGCCCTTCGCGGCCTGACGCCGCCCTACGCGGCCCGTCGCCACCCTCGCGCCGCCCTCACCCGCGGCCCTGCCACCTACCTACGGGCGCGCCACCCTACCAGCGGCCCCGCCGCCCTTACCTGCGGCCCCGCCGCCCTTACCTACGGCCCCACCGCCCTTACCTGCGGCCCCGCCGCCCTTCGCTGCGGCCCCGCCACCTTACCTGCGGCCCCGCCGCCATTACCTGTGGCCCCGCCGCCCTTCGCTGCGGCCCCGCCACCTTACCTGCGGCCCCGCCGCCCTTACCTGCGGCCCCGCCGCCCTTACCTGCGGCCCCGCCGCCCTTCACTGCGGCCCCGCCACCTTACCTACGGCCCCGCCGCCCTTACCTGCGGCCCCGCCGCCCTTCGCTGCGGCCCCGCCACCTTACCTGCGGCCCCGTCGCCCTTCGCTGCGGCCCCGCGGCCCTTACCTACGGCCCCGCCACCCTTACCTGCGGCCCCGTCGCCTGCTGCTGCGGCCCAGCCACATTACATGCGGCCCCGCCGTCCTTACATGCGGCCCAGCCGCCCTTACCTACGGCCCCTTCGCCTGCTGCTGCGGCCCCGCCACCTTACCTGCGGCCTCGCCATCTTACCTGCGGCCCCGCCGCCCTTCGCTGCGGCCCCGCCACCTTACCTGCGGCCCCGCCGCCCTTACTTGCGGCCACGTCGCCTGCTGCAGCGCCGCCCGCCACCCGAGCTGCCCCAGCCGTCATACCCAGCCGAGCAGCCGACCGCTACGCCGCCCTGCAGCCGAACCGCCGAGCAGCCCAGCCGTCCAGCAGCCGAGCTGCAGAGCCACCCAGCCGCCAAGCCGCCGAGCTGCCCAGAAGCCGAGCCGCCCAGCACCCGAGCCGCCCAGCAGCCGAGCTGCCCAGCAGACGAGCCGCCCAGCAACCGAGCCGCCCAGCAGCCGAGCCGCACAGCAGCCGAGCCGCCCAGCAACCGAGCCGCCCAGCAGCCGAGCCGCCCGCACCGCCGAGTCGCTCGAGCCGCCCTCTCCGGTAAGAGCAGCGCCTCTTTCTCCGCACTGCCCTTACCCTACTGTTTGCGCAGCTAGTCTACTTCGGTCATGGCTACCCCTAATGTCATCGCTTTTGACGCTGAGGGTAGGGCCATTGACTTTGACGTCTAGATAGATGACCTGCAGCTTTTCTTACAGTGCGATAGGGCAGACAGACTCTCTCTCTTTGACCTCAATTGTGGTGCCTCTCCTGCCCCTGCTGCTGATGCTGACGCCACTGTCCGCTCACAGTGGGCCACGCGCGATGCTGCTGCACGTCTTGCTGTGCGTCGCCACCTGCCTACCTTTGAGCGTGCGCACTTTAGCCAGTACAAGAGTGCTCAGACCTTGTACGACGCTGTAGTTGCACGCTACTCCTCCCCTGCCACAGCTGCACTGAGCCGCCTCATGCTACCGTACCTCTTCCCTGACCTTGCTGCCTTTCCCACAGTCGTTGACCTCCTTACGCACCTCCGCACTAGTGACACTCGCTACCACGCTGCGCTTCCTGCTGAATTCTGCGCCAAGAACCCCCCCCCATGTACATCACTCTCTACTACATAGTCACCCGCCTCCCTGACTCCCTTCGCGTAGTCAGGGACCACTTTCTCTCAGTCTGTCCCACCACTCTCACTATTGACCTCCTTGAGAAGGCCCTCCTAGCAGCGGAGAAGAGCATAGTCGCTGTAGGGGCCTCTCGTGGTGACCCGCGCACCCCCATCTTTGAGGGGTGTTCCCCCTCCCCTCTTTTGCCCTGTGTTGCCTCTGCTGCTGCGGCCGACCTCCTTGGTCTGGAGTCAGTCGGTGCGGCGTCTACCCCTAGTGGGAAGCGTCGCTCTGGCAAGGGCAAGGGGGGCAGGGGCGCTGGAGGAGCTAGCGGGGGCGGTGGAGGCGGCACTGGAGGCAGTGGAAGGGGTGGGGGTGGTGGTGGGAGTGGTGGCGGGGGTGGAGGTGTCGGCGGCGGCAGTGGAGGCGGAGGCGGCGGCGACGGTGGCGGTGGGAGCGGAGGTGGTGGAGGTGGCGGAGGTGGAGGAGGCGGTGGAGGAGGAGGAGGAGGAGGAGGTTGTGGCTCTTCGCAGAGGAGTGGCTCCGGTGGTGGTCAGCGCCAGCAGCAGCAGGGCAGTCGGGAGACCCTGTCCCCTCAGCAGCTCCGTGAGTGGTACGCTGCACGCCAGCGGGGTGGGGGTACTGGTCCGTGCACCTACGTCCTGCGCACCGGCGACTGTGCGGGTGAGCAGTGTGGGGGTGCGCACCCCCCCTAGCACTGCTTTGGCCGCCTAACTGCCACTTGGCGTCACCAGTTCCCTGAGGCCTCTGAGATCCCTCGCTGGGGCGAGCTGTGTAGGGCAGGGGTAGCTGTCTTTGACCTTGACTTTGATGCTATTCTTGCTGCTATGTATGCAGTGTCTATTAGTGATGAGGGTGACTGTTACCGGTGTTTCCCGCCCGACCCGGGCATTGCGACTGCTGCTCTAGGTGCTGGTGAGGCTGCTGCTCTTGGTGCTAGCGAGGCTGCTGCTCTAGGTGCTAGTGCGTCTGCTTCCTCTGGTACTGGTGAGTCTGCGCTCTCAGGTACAGCGTCGGCTTCGGCCTCCCACACCTTCACACTTGACTCAATGGCTTCTCGCTCCTTCTTTCGAGACCGCACCACACTCACGTCGCTTGGTCGGCCAGTTGCAGTCTCTCTGGCAGACCCCTCTGAGGGTCCTGTCCTTGCTCACTTCTCCACTGTCCTCCCGTGTCCGGCGGCCCCCTCTGGCACCCTGTCTGGTCTTTACCTCCCCTCGTTCTCTACGAACTTGGTGAGTGGTGCTGACCTACAGGATGCGGGGGTTCACCAGTTCACTCCTGCGAGTCAACGGGTGACCCACTGCACAGACGCTAGGACAGACCGACACCTGGCCACGTTTACACGTCGGCCGGGGTCGAGCCTGGACACACTGACCACTGCGTCTCCTCCAGTCTCTGCGTTTGGTCAGGTAGCTGCGTCGCGTCAGGTGTTTGCTGCAGCGTCCAGGTCTGGTCCTGAGTCTGCCCCCTGTTCGTGTCGTCTCCTGTCTCACGAGACTCTCCTCTGGCACCACCGCCTTGGTCACCCCTCCCTGCTTCGTCTCCGAAGCATGGCCTCCCATGTCCTTGTCTCTGGTCTTCCCCGGTACCTCCCTCCCCTTCCTCCGGGGCCTGGCCCTACCTGCGTCCCCTGTGTCGAGGGGCGCCAGCGGGCTGCCCCTCACTCCTCTCAGTTTCCTTCGACAGAGGCCCCGCTGCAAACGCTTCACATGGACGTGTGGGGCCCCGCCCGCGTGCGTGGACAGGGTCACGAGCGCTACTTCCTGCTGGTGGTTGACGAATACTCGCGTTACACCATAGTTTTCCCCTTGCGCAGCAAGGGTGATGTCACTAAGGTGTTGATCGACTGGATCCGCGCAGCTCGTCTCCAGCTCAGGCGGAGCTTCGGCTCGGACTTTCCTGTTCTGCGTTTGCACTCTGACAGAGGCGGAGAGTTCTCCTCTGGCCTTCTACGAGCCTACTGTCGTGCACGAGGCATCCGCCAGACCTTCACGCTTCCAGACTCTCCACAGCAAAATGGGATTGCTGAGCGCCGCATTGGCATGGTCATGGACGTCGCCCGTACGTCCATAATGCATGCGGCTGCCCCCCATTTTCTGTGGCCGTTTGCGGTTCGGTACGCGGCGCATCAGATCAACCTTCAGCCTAGGGTCTCCATGCCGGAGACCTCCACAGCTTTGCTGTGGACGGGGAAGGTTGGCGATGCGTCTGCATTCCGTGTCTGGGGATCTCGGGTGTTTGTCCGCAACTTGTCTGCGGACAAGCTGTCCCCTCGTGCTGCTCCCTGCGTCTTCTTGGGTTTCCCCCCTGACGCGTCGGGCTGGCAGTTCTACCACCCCACCTCTCGCCGTGTTCTGTCCTCCTAGGACGTCACGTTCGACGAGTCGGTCCCCTACTACCGTCTCTTCCCCTACCGCACTCCGTCCCTCCCACCGCCACCGCTCTTCCTTGTGCCAGGTCCCCCCCCGGTAGACCCCCTCCCCCCCTCAGGGTCCTGCCCCTTCAGGTGTGTCCCATGTAGACGCTGTTGAGCCTGTCGTGGTCGCTGGTGACTCTGGTGCTGCTGAGGGTGCTGAGCCTTGGGGTGCTGACTCTGGGGGTGCTGAGCGTGTGGGTGCTACGTCTGGGGGTACTGAGCCTGAGGGTACTACGACTGGGGGTGCTGAGCCTAGGGGTGCTGAGTCTCGAGGTGCTGAGCTTCGGGGTGCTACGCCTGGGGGTGTTGAGCCTATGGGTGCTGAGCCTTGGGATGCTACGCTTGGAGGAGAGCTTGGGGGTGTGGAGCCTGAGGACGCTGGGTCTGCTGGTGCTGTGCCTGGCGGTTCTCCGGGTGCTTCGTCTCGCCGGGAGCGACTCTCTCCACACGAGCTGCGTGAGAGGTTTGCCCGGCGCTGGAGGCGAGCTGCCGGAGCTATAGTTGCTGCGGGTACTGGAGGTTCTGGAGCTGCTGAGGGAGCTGGTGCCGCGGGTCCCGGAGGTGCTCGTACTGGGAGTATTGGAGCTGCTGGGCCTGCGGGTACTTCTGGAGTTGGAGCTGCTGCGGGTGTTGGCGTGGAGGCTACTGCTATCGGTCCTGGAGGCGGTCCTGCTGGGGGTGCTATTGGTGCTGCTGGAGGTCCTGGAGCTGGAGGTGCTGCTGGTGCTGGTACTGCCGCTGGGGGTACAGGTGCTGTCCCTGCTGTGTCTGGAGTCGCCGCGCGGCCTCGACCGTACTTCGTTCTGCTCCTTTAGCAGGTTCTTGGTCTCGCATCTTCTACGGGTCCTCCTCCTCCCTTAGAGTGTCCACAGCCTGTCCCGTCGTAGTTACAGTTACAGCCGGCCTCCCCACAGCCTGCTCCGTCTCCCTACACTGGTCCTACTGAAGGTCTCGCTGAGCGTCGTGAGCCTGCGTCTCGCCCTGCGTCGCCTATCCGTGCTGCTCACACTAGTGGTCGCGGTTCGCGTCAGCGTCCTCCTCCTGTCCTTGGCACGCACCAGATGTCTCTGCGTCCGTCCACTGCTCCTCTGTGTGCCCCTTTGCCTTCTCCTCCTGAGTCTTCTCTTCCAGACCTTCCCGACCCGGAGTCGGACTCTCTTCGTGCTGCAAGTCCTACTATCACGCGTCTCCTTGCTATTGTCGTCACTGACCCTTCCTTTGAGTCCACTGCTGCGTCTGCCCTAGTTGCTGAGCTCATCGACTTTGCTGCTCGCTGTCGTCTAGACTACGCTGCTAGTTTTGTCGCTGAGTCTGAGTCTGTCTGTCCTCCGTCTGTCGGGGGTGAGTGTGCCCTTGGCACGGACGTCCTTGAGTACTGGCAGGAGGAGTTCCAGTGTCTGGCTGCTGCTTCACCTCATCTCGTGTCCGTACTGCTTACCCCTGAGGGAGACCCGGATGCACTTGACATCCCGACTCTGCGCTCTTACGCGGAGGCGATAGAGGGCCCCTACTCCTCTCAGTGGCAGACAGCTATGGACGCAGAGATGGCTGCCTGGAAGTCCACATGCACCTACGTTGACGAGGTTCCCCCGCCTGGGGCGAACATCGTCAGTGGCATGTGGATTTTCAAGGTGAAGCGGCCGCCGGGTTCCCCGCCTGTCTTCAAGGCACGGTACGTGGCTCGTGGTTCCAGTCAGCGGCAGGGAGTTGACTACTTTCAGACCTTCTCTCCCACCTCGAAGATGACCACTCTTCGGGTGCTGCTGCACATAGCCGCTCAGCTACGAGCTTCACTCTCTTGACTTCAGCACAGCTTTCTTGCAGGGTAGCCTGCACGAGGAGATCTGGCTGCGCCGCCCACCTGGCTTCACTGGGACTTTTCCTCCTGGCACCCAGTGGAGCCTCCGGCGGCCAGTCTACGGTCTCCGCCAGGCACCGCGTGAGTGGCACGACACACTGAGGACTACACTTGCGGCTCTTGGGGTTTGCTCCCTCTACTGCCGACCCATCGCTGTTTTTGTGCACCGACACTTCTTTGCCGCCGTTCTACATCCTCGTGTACGTCGACGACTTGGTCTTTGCCACAGCTGACACTGCTGGACTTGCCCACGTGAAGTCCGAGCTGTAGAAGAGACACACGTGCACAGACCTGGGTGAACTGCGCAGCTATCTTGGCTTGCAGATCACCCGGGACAGAGCACGCCGCACCATTACCCTGACTCAGTCACACACGGTGCAGCAGGTCCTTCAACGCTTCGGCTTCACGTACACCTCGCCTCAGGCCACTCCTCTGCCTACTCGCCACTCGCTCTCAGCTCTGCCTTCGGATGAGTCCGTAGAGTCGAGTGGCCCGTACCCAGAGCTTGTAGGCTGCCTCATGTACCTGATGACCTGCACTCTACCTGACCTTGCATACCCTCTTAGCATTCTCGCACGCTATGTTTCTCCTGGGAGACATTGACCGGAGCACATGGCTGCAGCGAAGAGGGTGTTGCGCTACTTGTGTAGTACGTCGGGCATGGGGCTTGTGCTTGGAGGGCAGAGTCCAGTGGTCCTCTGTGGGCACGCAGACGCTTCTTGGGCTGACGACCAGGCTACGCAGCGGTCGTCTCAGGGTTACACCTTCAGCCTTGGTTCCGGCTCTGTTTCGTGGCGGGCTACCTGCTCGTCTTCTGTTCTCGGCTCCAGTTGTGAGGCTGAGATCTACGCTGGGGCCATGGCTGCACAGGAGCTTCGCTGGCTCACCTACCTGCCGACTGACCTCGGAGAGCCGCCTCGTTCTCCTCCAGTGCTGTACGTAGACAACAAGGCCATGCTGGCCTTGTGTCGGGAGCAGCGACAGGAGCACAGAACAAAGCACATTGCTCTCCGCTACTTTCTTGCTCGTGAGCTGCAGCAGCGTGGTTAGCTGTGTCTTGCGTACGTGGCCTCTGAGGCCAACACTGCTGATATCTTCACCAAGGCACTTGCGCCTTGTGACCATCAGCGCTTCTGTACTCAGCTGGGCCTTGTGCCTACCTTACCTCACTTGCTCACCTCTTGACATTGCTTGTACTGTTACATATATATATACTCCTGCTCTTGCTTGTCTAGCCTTATATATATATGTAATCCTGCATGTGAACTGGCCTTGTGGCCTTGAACTTGTGCTCGGAATGTGTGGTGACTTTGTGATCCACCCTGAGCTTGTTTTGCTTTGCTTGACTGGTCTTGTGACCCCTTGTTCTCCCCCACTTGCCTATGGGGGTGTGTCAAAACATTGTAGCTTATGCATATTGTGTAGGCTATAGTGGGGTAGCCCATAAGGGGTACAACCCAATTAGGGTTAGTACTTGTACCCAATTCATTAATAGTTCATCCATCCTCGTTTCTTCTCACGACTACGATAACAAGGCCAACTCAGAACGGCATAGGTATGTAGGGTATATGGTTAGCTGGTGCCCAAACTGTTGCTTGCTATTGGAGCAACTCTTGTCGCACATCACGCCTCACCCAGCCGATCTCAACCCCATTGAGTCACTACTCCTTCCCCCGCTCACCTCTCCGCCTTACACCCTTCTTCCCCCTTTCCCCTCAATTTCTTTTCCCCTTCATCCCCCTCCATGCGTTCAGCACGACTCACCCTTGCTTTCCCCTTTTCCCTCTCTTCCCTACACCCGTCTTCCCCCTCTCCCCTCTCTGCCTTACACCTTTTGTCCCCCTTTCCCCTCTATTTCGTCCCCCTTCATCCCCCTCCACGCGTTCTCCGTCTCACCCTTGCTTCCCCCTATCCTCCTCTCCTTCCTACACCCTTCTTCCCCCATCTCCCTTTCCTGCCTTACATCCTTCTTCCATATTTCCCCTCACTTTCCTTCCCCCTTCATCCCCCTCCACGCGTTCACTGCCTCACCCCTGCATCCCCCTTTTTCCTCTCTTCCATGCACCCTCTTCCCCCCATCTCCTCTCTCTGCCCTACACCCTTCTTCCCCCTTTCCCCTCTATTTCTTTCTCCCTTCATCCCCCTACACGCGTTCTCCGCCTCCTCCCTGCTTCCACCTTTTCCCTCTCTTCCCTACACCCTTCTTCACCCTCACCCGTCTCTGCATTACCCCCTTCTTGCTCCCTCCTATTGCAAATCCCATCACAACTCACCTAGCTGCACCATCCCATCTCCCCCGGCTGACCTCCCATTCAAGCACGTCAGTGCCATCTCACGTCGTTCATTGCTGGCCCATCCCATTACACATCCGTGACCTTGCAAAATGCATTCCCCCCACCCTTCCGCCCCTCCCTCTCCCCCCACCACTCACCCCCACCTTGATGTCTTGGTGTCTGCAGACCGGTTGAGGGTGGCGAGCGCAACCCATCGCTCGGCGACGACCCTGCTGTGAACGTTCGTGCGAGCGCACAAGATCCAGCCGATGGCCACGTCTCTAACACATGCACCGACCAATGCTTTGGGTACGTATGGCGAGAGAGTACGAGCGCAGGTATGTAAGCGGTACTGCAAGTCGCCCCAAACCCCCCCAACACAATGCTTTCCATCCTTACCCCAATAGTCCTTTCCCTTGCCCCCGACCTCCCCCACCCAAGTCCCCCCCCACCCTCCCTGTTGTAACTATACCGTCTGTCCGGCCGAGGGTGGCAACCTGAACCCGTCGGTTGTCGACGATCCCGCTGTGAACGTCGGTGCGTGCGGACAGGACCCAACCGACTGCCACATCCATAACACCTGCACTGAAGGAAATCTGGGGTACGTATGGTGGTGAGCGAGTACTTGTGCTGGTACATGAGCTATACTGCAACTCACACCCGTCTTCCCTACAACGCTAAATTTGGAGCCGCATCTGAACCCAAACAGTTGCCATATCACAACCCAAACAGTTGCCATATCACAAGTCACCCATGTACCACATCACATATGACCTGGATGCCACATCATGATTAAACCCGCTGTGCCACATCACAATGCTCCACAGCCCCAATTTCCTTCCCCACAGTGCAGCCCTCCACCCTCCCACTCGTCCCTCCACACTGCATTTCCCGGCTTCCACCCTATTTCTCCCTCCTATCAAATCGGACAAGGGGGCAATTTGAACTCGTCAAAATGGGGGGATGGATGGAATGCACCCTTGATTGCAAACGGTCTCAAGCGTGTGGTTTGTTTGTTTGACCCCGTCCGCGCGTTGCAGTTTTTCATGCTTCTGCCACTCGCATGCAACCGAGTGGGTGGGTGCAAAGGTCGTATGCGATTCATGGCATGGAAAATGGAATGGGCTGGTCTTGGGTTGTGGTGGAAGTGTGATGTGTGCAACAAATGCTAGGGGTGGTGGTCCTTAGAGCGACATGCGTCCAGGCCTGAGCCGTCGGTGGGGGGGCGGAAAAAGGTGCCAGTGATGCAGAGATGTATGGCCGCATTTGCATTGGCTGGCATTGGGTTTCAGGTTATGTGGGAGGTGTGTCGCAACATCGGTATGGCGATGCCATGCAAGACTACATTTTATAAGTATATGCGAGGAGCGGGAGGGCTGCGGGAGACTATTGAGCGCCATGCTGCAAGATGCATGGAGCGAGTGCGGGAGAGCATGAAAAAAAGACCTAGACCAGGGCATTGGGTGTGTGTTGATGGAAGATGGGGTCAAGTGAAGCAGGCGGATTGGTGTAGCAACACATTCCTAGATCCCATCACCCGCAAGGTACTGCACTGCGTCACAGTATCCAAAACAGAGGAGAATGTCAAGTCTGTGGAGTTAGAGGGCCTAGCATTCAAGCAAGGGTTGAAAGACTTTAGGCAATGGGGTTTCCCGGTGAAAGGTACTATCACGGATGATGGAGGCAGCTTCAAAGCCGATATTATAACTACTAACATTCTTCATCAGATGGATGTGTGGCACAAGGGCCGGGCACTGTCCAAACTCTTGCGTGACATGGTCGACAAACGCAGAGAGGATATGCGGGGGTGGAAGAAGCTGAAACGGTAGAGGATTTGTGGGACGTTGCCCCAAAACACCAGAAAGCGTAGCTGTTGGCTCAAAAGGTGTCCACCATCCGCCCAAGCACAACAAAAAAAACATGATTGAAACCATTTGCCGCAAAAAGGGCTGGGCGTTTAAGGAACAAGGGGAACCGAGATCACCTTGGAAGTACGAAGAGATGCGGCGTGTCCAGCGCGTGCGTAATGCGAGCCCTGATTTTGCCAGCAATGACAGCACGCTCCAGTCAGGTTGCGAGCGCGATAGAGATGGGGAGGGTGGAGGACCATGCACTGATCAATCACACGCGGGGCATGAGCCAGGGGTGACAGAGGTGCCAGTGAGATGTGCGACTCCTTCTGTGGGTGCAGAGAGGGGAGGGGGGGGGGGGTTCTGGTCCTGAGTTCGTCGGTGGTTTTGTACTAATCAAGCTACTTGAGGAGTCGGTGGATGGGTTGGAGGGGGGTGAAGGTCTGTTGCAGGATATCGAGTTTGACGATGTCCGTGAGATGTGGGGGTATGACCCGCATCGTTCATATGGAGTGCGGCCATGCTCTGTGGTGTCAATCATGATAATACAGGCAACAGGCCAGGCTTGCCACAGCACTACTCCAAACGAGAATACTGGCGCCTCCACATGTGCGGGTAGGTACATTTGTTTATACTCCTATGTCTTATTCCAGGTTGTCCTTTGTACTCATTCCCCTTATGATCTATGCACATGGTTGCATTCGACTACCGTCCCGTTTTTCACGTGAGTTTGTTTCTTGTTCCCAATCCCTTGTTCCCTCGTTTGCATCCAGAATCCGAGTCTAACATAACCCCGTGCAAGAGACGCTGGGTGGACAAGGAGGGGGGGAAGAAGAAACAGCTGGCGGGAGATGGTTTGGAAGATGACGTGGTGCGGGAGGTGAATGTTGCTCAGCGATTTTGCATTCATTTCCATCATGTCATGGCTCGATGCGCCGCCCTCGTCAGAGCGGGTAATTTCTTGAGTTTTGAGGATGTTGCAGCTGAGATTAGGTGTGCGGCTGACCACTGGGTGGGAGATTATTCACACTGTTCTCGGGGTGTGTGGCGGATGGATGGGGAGAAGAGAGTGCGTTGTACACCAAGGGTTCCAAAACGCACACGGATTTTAGGAAATGGTTGGATGGCAACTGTGGGCCTACCCAGATGGCGTCGTATGTTCATGGTGCATGCAAGCTTCATTCACTCATTAACAAGTATGCACCCAAACGTATTCGTTTCCAAGGGAGCATGAGGGCGAGGGTTGGCCTTACGGTGCTGCACTGCAACAACTCACTTGATCGTGAGGTCCGTGCTACAAAAATGAGGATACGACGCACTACCAGAGTCCGTCGAGGCAAACGGTATAGAATCCTCGGGCCGATGGCATGGGACTGGGTGGACAAGATCATATGCGACTGGAGATGCTTAGGGGATGGAGTTGGGAAGGCTCCGTGTGATGGAGACCAAGGTGCAAGCGAACCACCACCACCCCCTCACACTCCTGTAGCAGTGTTGCGCGATGCAAGGGGCGGAGGTGACGACGACACTCCAGCCCCTATGTCCCCCCCTCCCAAGCGGCGTTGCAGGGGCGGACCCTCGCCGCCGGTAGCACGGCGCGCAATATTTGGTACGTATACCCCTCTCGTTCATTGTTCTCTCATCATGTATGTCTCTCAACAAGTGTCGCAAGTAACTGCGTCTGAGACGTTTCTTTTACTATCGACGTTTTTTCGTGACCTCCCCCCTGATTGTAGGTGATGTATCCAACATCGAGTGATGTCTGCCCGACCTCGCATTCTACCTTCTACGGTTTCCGCTTGGAGATTGATGCCTACAACGGTGAAGTGGTCCATGGTCAATTCATGCTTTTAGGGATGAGGTGTTGGCGATACCCAAACCTGTGTTGGTACCCATCCTCCTCCTTTTACAGTGAAGCCTCCTCTGCAACAAGCCATGCACTGCACAACGTGTTTAGCCCCACATATGTTTAGCACCACATGCACTGCACCACGTGCTCTACACCACCCCTCCCTCCTCCCTCCTTCCTACCTTCTCCTTCCTCCCTCCCCCTCCCACGTCATCACTCCTTGTCCAACTTCAACCAGCCCCATATGCGCCATAGTCTTCGCCCTCCTCATACGGGTGGCGCAATGCAGACGAGTATGCATGGCACTTATCTCTCTTCCTCCCCCCTTCCTCTTACATTGCTCCTACGGCCATGCTCTTATGCACCAACATGTCCACGATGGATGTGGCGCGCAGTGCAGTGGATGACGCAATGTCGGCATGCATGCTCACGTCTCGATCCGCACCTGAGGTGGTGAGCTACCGTGACCCTAAACCCTCACAATTGCGTGCGTGCTTGTTTGTTCCCACATGCACGCATGCCCTTACATGGATACTTGAGCACATGTACACTCACTTGCACCCGTCCACACCCTTCCACAGATGCACACCCGTGCAAACCCGCACACCTTGCAGAGATGCACACCCTGCAGAGATGCACACCCGTGCAAACCCGCACACCTTGCACAGATGCACACCCGTGCAAACCCGCACACCTTGCACAGATGCACACCCGTGCAAACCCGCACACCTTGCACCGATGCACACCCGTGCAAACCCGCACACCTTGCACAGATGCACACCCGTGTCAGTAGATCTGCACTCTTGATGCCCGATTGATCCTGGAGAGGGTTACAGACGCGTTCGCCTGGGGGGTTATGGGCGCACTGACCCGCGTCTGAAACAAGCCCTTTTATCCCAATGGTCTAGTGGTTGGGATTCCGACATGGTATCAGAGCGATCTCGAGATCGTTTCCCGGTGTATGCACATGTAGGCCGTTGCCGCTGTGCTTAGTCCCGGGCCTCCTAGTGTGGGGGGGTGTCAGTAGATCTGCACTGTGGATGCCCGATTGATCCAGGAGAGGGTTACAGACGCGTTCGCCTAGGGGTTATGGGCGCACTGACCCGCTACTGAAACAAGCCCTTTTATCCCAATGGTCTAGTGGTTGGGATTCTGACAACTCGTGCAAACCCGCACACCTTGCACAGATGCACACCCGTGCAAACCCGCACACCTTGCACACATGCACACCCGTGCAAACCCGCACACCTTGCACCGATGCACACCCGTGCAAACCCGCACACCTTGAACACATGCACACCCGTGCAAACCCGCACACCTTGCACACATGCACACCCGTGCAAACCCGCACACCTTGCACACATGCACACCCGTGCCAACCCCCACACCTTGCACACATGCACATCCGTGCAAACCCGCACACCTTGCACACAGGCACACCCGTGCAAACCCGCACACCTTGCACACAGGCACACCCGTGCAAACCCGCACACCTTGCACACAGGCTCACCCGTGCAAACTCGCACACCTTGCACAGATGCACACCCGTGAAAACCCGCAAACCTTGCACAGATGCACACCCGTGCAAACCCGCACACCTTGCACACATGCACACCCGTGCAAACCCGCACACCTTGCACTGATGCACACACGTGCAAACCCGCACACCTTGCACAGATGCACACCCGTGCAAACCCGCACACCTTGCACACATGCACACCCGTGCAAACCCGCACACCTTGCACACAGGCACACCCGTGCAAACCAGCACACCTTGCACACCCGTGCAAACC
The DNA here is from genome assembly GCA_948144175.1 of Closterium sp. NIES-65. Classification (NCBI taxonomy): domain Eukaryota; kingdom Viridiplantae; phylum Streptophyta; class Zygnematophyceae; order Desmidiales; family Closteriaceae; genus Closterium; species Closterium sp. NIES-65. Next base: position 52,403 of record CANXME010002176.1, on the reverse strand, counting down.
CGCACACCTTGCACACAGGCACACCCATGCAAACCTCCACACCTTGCACACATGCACACCCGTGCAAACCCGCACACCTTGAACACATGCACACCCGTGCAAACCCGCACACCTTGCATACATGCACACCCGTGCAAACCCGAACACCTTGCACACATGCACACCCGTGCAAACCCGCACACCTTGCACACATGCACACCCGTGCAAACCCCCACACCTTGCACACATGCACACCCGTGCAAACCCCCACACCTTGCACACATGCACACCCGTGCAAACCCCCACACCTTGCACACATGCACACCCGTGCAAACCCGCACACCTTGCACACATGCACACCCGTGCAAACCCGCACACCTTGCACACATGCACACCCGTGCAAACCCGCACACCTTGCACACATGCACACCCGTGCAAACCCGCACACCTTGCACACATGCACACCCGTGCAAGCCCCCACACCTTGCACACATGCACACCCGTGCAAACCCCCACAACTTGCACACATGCACACCCGTGCAAACCCCCACACGTTGCACACATGCACACCCGTGCAAACCCCCACACCTTGCACACATGCACACCCGTGGAAACCCCCACACCTTGCACACATGCACACCCGTGGAAACCCCGACACCTTGCACACATGCAGACCCGTGCAAACCCCCACACCTTGCAGACATGCACACCCGTGCAAACCCGCACACCTTGCACACATGCACACCCGTGCAAACCCCCAAACCTTGCACACATGCACACCCGTGCAAACCCCCACACCTTGCACACATGCACACCCGTGCAAACCCGCACACCTTGCACACATGCACACCCGTGCAAACCCGCACACCTTGTACACATGCACACCCGTGCAAACCCCCACACCTTGCACACATGCACACCCGTGCAAACCCCCACACCTTGCACACATGCACACCCGTGCAAACCCGCACACCTTGCACACATGCACACCCGTGCAAACCCGCACACCTTGCACACATGCACACCCGTGCAAACCCGCACACCTTGCACACATGCACACCCGTGCAAACCCGCACACCTTGCACACATGCACACCCGTGCAAACCCGCACACCTTGCACACATGCACACGCGTGCAAACCCGCACACCTTGCACACATGCACACCCGTGCAAACCCCCACACCTTGCACACATGCATACGCGTGCAAACCCCCACACCTTGCACACATGCACACCCGTGCAAACCCGCACACCTTGCACACATGCACACCCGTGCAAACCCGCACACCTTGCACACATGCACACCCGTGCAAACCCGCACACCTTGCACACATGCACACCCGTGCAAACCCCCACACCTTGCACACATGCACACCCGTGCAAACCTGCAGACCTTGCACACATGCACACCCGTGCAAACCTGCACACCTTGCACACATGCACACCCGTGCAAACCCGCATTCCTTGCACACATGCACACCCGTGCAAACCCCCACACCTTGCACACATGCACACCCGTGCAAACCCCCACACCTTGCACACATGCACACCCGTGCAAACCCCCACACCTTGCACACATGCACAACCGTGCAAACCCCTACACCTTGCACACATGCACACCCGTGCAAACCCGCACACCTTGCACACATGCACACCCGTGCAAACCCCCACACCTTGCACACATGCACACCCGTGCTAACCCCCACACCTTGCACACATGCACACCCGTGCAAACCCGCACACCTTGCACATATGCACACCCGTGCAAACCCCCACACCTTGCACACATGCACACCCGTGCAAACCCCCACACCTTACACACATGCACACCCGTGCAAACCCCCACACCTTGCACACATGCACACCCGTGCAAACCCCCACACCTTGCACACATGCACACCCGTGCAAACCCCCACACCTTACACACATGCACACCCGTGCAAACCCGCACACCTTGCACACATGCACACCCGTGCAAACCCCCACACCTTGCACACATGCACACCCGTACAAACCCGCACACCTTGCACAGATGCACACCCGTGCAAACCCGCACACCTTGCACGCATGCACACCCGTGCAAACCCGCACACCTTGCACACATGCACACCCGTGCAAACCCCCATACCTTGCACACATGCACACCCGTGCAAACCCCCACACCTTGCACACATGCACACCCGTGCAAACCCGCACACCTTGCACAGATGCACACCCGTGCAAACCCGCACACCTTGCACCGATGCACACCAGTGCAAACCCGCACACCTTGCACACATGCACACCCGTGCAAACCCGCACACCTTGCACACATGCACACCCGTGCAAACCCGCACACCTTGCACACATGCACACCCGTGCCAACCCCCACACCTTGCACACATGCACACCCGTGCAAACCCGCACACCTTGCACATAGGCACACCCGTGCAAACCCGCACACCTTGCACACAGGCACACCCGTGCAAACCCGCACACCTTGCACACTGGCACACCCGTGCAAACTCGCACACCTTGCACAGATGCACACCCGTGCAAACCCGCAAACCTTGCACAGATGCACACCCGTGCAAACCCGCACACCTTGCACACATGCACACCCGTGCAAACCCGCACACCTTGCACTGATGCACACACGTGCAAACCCGCACACCTTGCACAGATGCACACCCGTGCAAACCCGCACACCTTGCACACATGCACACCCGTGCAAACCCGCACACCTTGCACACAGGCACACCCGTGCAAACCAGCACACCTTGCACACCCGTGCAAACCCGCACACCTTGCACACAGGCACACCCATGCAAACCCCCACACCTTGCACACATGCACACCCGTGCAAACCCGCACACCTTGCACACATGCACACCCGTGCAAACCCGCACACCTTGCATACATGCACACCCGTGCAAACCCGAACACCTTGCACACATGCACACCCGTGCAAACCAGCACACCTTGCACACATGCACACCCGTGCAAACCACCACACCTTGCACACATGCACACCCGTGCAAACCCCCACACCTTGCACACATGCACACCCGTGCAAACCCCCACACCTTGCATCTATGCACACCCGTGCAAACCCGCACACCTTGCACACATGCACACCCGTGCAAACCCGCACACCTTGCACACATGCACACCCGTGCAAACCCGCACACCTTGCACACATGCACACCCGTGCAAACCCGCACACCTTGCACACATGCACACCCGTGCAAGCCCCCACACCTTGCACACATGCACACCCGTGCAAACCCGCACACCTTGCACACAGGCACACCCGTGCAAACCAGCACACCTTGCACACCCGTGCAAACCCGCACACCTTGCACACAGGCACACCCATGCAAACCCCCACACCTTGCACACATGCACACCCGTGCAAACCCGCACACCTTGAACACATGCACACCCGTGCAAACCCGCACACCTTGCATACATGCACACCCGTGCAAACCCGAACACCTTGCACACATGCACACCCGTGCAAACCCGCACACCTTGCACACATGGACACCCGTGCAAACCCCCACACCTTGCACACATGCACACCCGTGCAAACCCCCACACCTTGCACACATGCACACCCGTGCAAACCCCCACACCTTGCACACATGCACACCCGTGCAAACCCGCACACCTTGCACACATGCACACCCGTGCAAACCCGCACACCTTGCACACATGCACACCCGTACAAACCCGCACACCTTGCACACATGCACACCCGTGCAAACCCGCACACCTTGCACACATGCACACCCGTGCAAGCCCCCACACCTTGCACACATGCACACCCGTGCAAACCCCCACAACTTGCACACATGCACACCCGTGCAAACCCCCACACGTTGCACACATGCACACCCGTGCAAACCCCCACACCTTGCACACATGCACACCCGTGGAAACCCCCACACCTTGCACACATGCACACCCTTGGAAACCCCGACACCTTGCACACATGCAGACCCGTGCAAACCCCCACACCTTGCAGACATGCACACCCGTGCAAACCCGCACACCTTGCACACATGCACACCCGTGCAAACCCCCACACCTTGCACACATGCACACCCGTGCAAACCCCCACACCTTGCACACATGCACACCCGTGCAAACCCGCACACCTTGCACACATGCACACCCGTGCAAACCCGCACACCTTGCACACATGCACACCCGTGCAAACCCCCACACCTTGCACACATGCACACCCGTGCAAACCCCCACACCTTGCACACATGCACACCCGTGCAAACCCGCACACCTTGCACACATGCACACCCGTGCAAACCCGCACACCTTGCACACATGCACACCCGTGCAAACCCGCACACCTTGCACACATGCACACCCGTGCAAACCCGCACACCTTGCACACATGCACACCCGTGCAAACCCGCACACCTTGCACACATGCACACGCGTGCAAACCCGCACACCTTGCACACATGCACACCCGTGCAAACCCCCACACCTTGCACACATGCATACGCGTGCAAACCCCCACACCTTGCACACATGCACACCCGTGCAAACCCGCACACCTTGCACACATGCACACCCGTGCAAACCCGCACACCTTGCACACATGCACACCCGTGCAAACCCCCACACCTTGCACACATGCACACCCGTGCAAACCTGCACACCTTGCACACATGCACACCCGTGCAAACCTGCACACCTTGCACACATGCACACCCGTGCAAACCCGCACACCTTGCACACATGCACACCCGTGCAAACCCCCACACCTTGCACACATGCACACCCGTGCAAACCCCCACACCTTGCACACATGCACACCCGTGCAAACCCCCACACCTTGCACACATGCACAACCGTGCAAACCCCTACACCTTGCACACATGCACACCCGTGCAAACCCGCACACCTTGCACACATGCACACCCGTGCAAACCCCCACACCTTGCACACATGCACACCCGTGCTAACCCCCACACCTTGCACACATGCACACCCGTGCAAACCCGCACACCTTGCACATATGCACACCCGTGCAAACCCCCACACCTTGCACACATGCACACCCGTGCAAACCCCCACACCTTACACACATGCACACCCGTGCAAACCCCCACACCTTGCACACATGCACACCCGTGCAAACCCCCACACCTTGCACACTGGCACACCCGTGCAAACTCGCACACCTTGCACAGATGCACACCCGTGCAAACCCGCAAACCTTGCACAGATGCACACCCGTGCAAACCCGCACACCTTGCACACATGCACACCCGTGCAAACCCGCACACCTTGCACTGATGCACACACGTGCAAACCCGCACACCTTGCACAGATGCACACCCGTGCAAACCCGCACACCTTGCACACATGCACACCCGTGCAAACCCGCACACCTTGCACACAGGCACACCCGTGCAAACCAGCACACCTTGCACACCCGTGCAAACCCGCACACCTTGCACACAGGCACACCCATGCAAACCCCCACACCTTGCACACATGCACACCCGTGCAAACCCGCACACCTTGCACACATGCACACCCGTGCAAACCCGCACACCTTGCATACATGCACACCCGTGCAAACCCGAACACCTTGCACACATGCACACCCGTGCAAACCCGCACACCTTGCACACATGCACACCCGTGCAAACCACCACACCTTGCATACATGCACACCCGTGCAAACCCCCACACCTTGCACACATGCACACCCGTGCAAACCCCCACACCTTGCACATATGCACACCCGTGCAAACCCGCACACCTTGCACACATGCACACCCGTGCAAACCCGCACACCTTGCACACATGCACACCCGTGCAAACCCGCACACCTTGCACACATGCACACCCGTGCAAACCCGCACACCTTGCACACATGCACACCCGTGCAAGCCCCCACACCTTGCACACATGCACACCCGTGCAAACCCGCACACCTTGCACACAGGCACACCCATGCAAACCCCCACACCTTGCACACATGCACACCCGTGCAAACCCGCACACCTTGAACACATGCACACCCGTCCAAACCCGCACACCTTGCATACATGCACACCCGTGCAAATCCGAACACCTTGCACACATGCACACCCGTGCAAACCCCCACACCTTGCACACATGCACACCCGTGCAAACCCCCACACCTTGCACACATGCACACCCGTGCAAACCCCCACACCTTGCAAACATGCACACCCGTGCAAACCCCCACACCTTGCACACATGCACACCCGTGCAAACCCGCACACCTTGCACACATGCACACCCGTGCAAACCCGCACACCTTGCACACATGCACACCCGTGCAAACCCGCACACCTTGCACACATGCACACCCGTGCAAACCCGCACACCTTGCACACATGCACACCCGTGCAAGCCCCCACACCTTGCACACATGCACACCCGTGCAAACCCCCACACCTTGCACACATACACACCCGTGCAAACCCCCACACTTTGCACACATGCACACCCGTGCAAACCCCCACACCTTGCACACATGCACACCCGTGGAAACCCCCACACCTTGCACACATGCACACCCGTGGAAACCCCGACACCTTGCACACATGCAGACCCGTGCAAATCCCCACACCTTGCAGACATGCACACCCGTGCAAACCCGCACACCTTGCACACATGCACACCCGTGCAAACCCCCACACCTTGCACACATGCACACCCGTGCAAACCCCCACACCTTGCACACATGCACACCCGTGCAAACCCGCACACCTTGCACACATGCACACCCGTGCAAACCCGCACACCTTGCACACATGCACACCCGTGCAAACCCCCACACCTTGCACACATGCACACCCGTGCAAACCCCCACACCTTGCACACATGCACACCCGTGCAAACCCGCACACCTTGCACACATGCACACCCGTGCAAACCCGCACACCTTGCACACATGCACACCCGTGCAAACCCGCACACCTTGCACACATGCACACCCGTGCAAACCCGCACACCTTGCACACATGCACACCCGTGCAAACCCGCACACCTTGCACACATGCACACGCGTGCAAACCCGCACACCTTGCACACATGCACACCCGTGCAAACCCCCACACCTTGCACACATGCATACGCGTGCAAACCCCCACACCTTGCACACATGCACACCCGTGCAAACCCGCACACCTTGCACACATGCACACCCGTGCAAACCCGCACACCTTGCACACATGCACACCCGTGCAAACCCGCACACCTTGCACACATGCACACCCGTGCAAACCCCCACACCTTGCACACATGCACACCCGTGCAAACCTGCACACCTTGCACACATGCACACCCGTGCAAACCTGCACACCTTGCACACATGCACACCCGTGCAAACCCGCACACCTTGCACACATGCACACCCGTGCAAACCCCCACACCTTGCACACATGCACACCCGTGCAAACCCCCACACCTTGCACATATGCACACCCGTGCAAACCCCCACACCTTGCACACATGCACACCCGTGCAAACCCCCACACCTTGCACACATGCACACCCGTGCAAACCCGCATACCTTGCACACATGCACACGCGTGCAAACCCGCACACCTTGCACACATGCACACCCGTGCAAACCCCCACACCTTGCACACATGCATACGCGTGCAAATCCCCACACCTTGCACACATGCACACCCGTGCAAACCCGCACACCTTGCACACATGCACACCCGTGCAAACCCGCACACCTTGCACACATGCACACCCGTGCAAACCCGCACACCTTGCACACATGCACACCCGTGCAAACCCCCACACCTTGCACACATGCACACCCGTGCAAACCTGCACACCTTGCACACATGCACACCCGTGCAAACCTGCACACCTTGCACACATGCACACCCGTGCAAACCCGCACACCTTGCACACATGCACACCCGTGCAAACCCCCACACCTTGCACACATGCACACCCGTGCAAACCCCCACACCTTGCACATATGCACACCCGTGCAAACCCCCACACCTTGCACACATGCACACCCGTGCAAACCCCCACACCTTGCACACATGCACACCCGTGCAAACCCGCACACCTTGCACACATGCATCCCCGTGCAAACCCCCACACCTTGCACACATGCACACCCGTGCTAACCCCCACACCTTGCACACATGCACACCTGTGCAAACCCGCACACCTTGCACACATGCACACCCGTGCAAACCCCCACACCTTGCACACATGCACACCCGTGCAAACCCCCACACCTTGCACACATGCACACCCGTGCAAACCCCCACACCTTGCACACATGCACACCCGTGCAAACCCGCACACCTTGCACACATGCACACCCGTGCAAACCCCCACACCTTGCATACATGCACACCCGTACAAACCCGCACACCTTGCACAGATGCACACCCGTGCAAACCCGCACACCTTGCACGCATGCACACCCGTGCAAACCCGCACACCTTGCACACATGCACACCCGTGCAAACCCGCTCACCTTGCACCGATGCACACCAGTGCAAACCCGCACACCTTGCACACATGCACACCCGTGCAAACCCGCACACCTTGCACACATGCACACCCGTGCAAACCCGCACACCTTGCACACATGCACACCCGTGCCAACCCCCACACCTTGCACACATGCACACCCGTGCAAACCCGCACACCTTGCACACAGGCACACCCGTGCAAACCCGCACACCTTGCACACAGGCACACCCGTGCAAACCCGCACACCTTGCACACAGGCCCACCCGTGCAAACTCGCACACCTTGCACAGATGCACACCCGTGCAAACCCGCAAACCTTGCACAGATGCACACCCGTGCAAACCCGCACACCTTGCACACATGCACACCCGTGCAAACCCGCACACCTTGCACTGATGCACACACGTGCAAACCCGCACACCTTGCACAGATGCACACCCGTGCAAACCCGCACACCTTGCACACATGCACACCCGTGCAAACCCGCACACCTTGCACACAGGCACACCCGTGCAAACCAGCACACCTTGCACACCCGTGCAAACCCGCACACCTTGCACACAGGCACACCCATGCAAACCCCCACACCTTGCACACATGCACACCCGTGCAAACCCGCACACCTTGCACACATGCACACCCGTGCAAACCCGCACACCTTGCATACATGCACACCCGTGCAAACCCGAACACCTTGCACACATGCACACCCGTGCAAACCCGCACACCTTGCACACATGCACACCCGTGCAAACCCCCACACCTTGCACACATGCACACCCGTGCAAACCCCCACACCTTGCACACATGCACACCCGTGCAAACCCCCACACCTTGCACATATGCACACCCGTGCAAACCCGCACACCTTGCACACATGCACACCCGTGCAAACCCGCACACCTTGCACACATGCACACCCGTGCAAACCCGCACATCTTGCACACATGCACACCCGTGCAAACCCGCACACCTTGCACACATGCACACCCGTGCAAGCCCCCACACCTTGCACACATGCACACCCGTGCAAACCCCCACACCTTGCACACATGCACACCCGTGCAAACCCGCACACCTTGCACACATGCACACCCGTGCAAACCCGCACACCTTGCATACATGCACACCCGTGCAAACCCGAACACCTTGCACACATGCACACCCGTGCAAACCCGCACACCTTGCACACATGCACACCCGTGCAAACCACCACACCTTGCACACATGCACACCCGTGCAAACCCCCACACCTTGCACACATGCACACCCGTGCAAACCCCCACACCTTGCACATATGCACACCCGTGCAAACCCGCACACCTTGCACACATGCACACCCGTGCAAACCCGCACACCTTGCACACATGCACACCCGTGCAAACCCGCACACCTTGCACACATGCACACCCGTGCAAACCCGCACACCTTGCACACATGCACACCCGTGCAAGCCCCCACACCTTGCACACATGCACACCCGTGCAAACCCGCACACCTTGCACACAGGCACACCCATGCAAACCCCCACACCTTGCACACATGCACACCCGTGCAAACCCGCACACCTTGCACACATGCACACCCGTGCAAACCCGCACACCTTGCATACATGCACACCCGTGCAAACCCGAACACCTTGCACACATGCACACCCGTGCAAACCCCCACACCTTGCACACATGCACACCCGTGCAAACCCCCACACCTTGCACACATGCACACCCGTGCAAACCCCCACACCTTGCAAACATGCACACCCGTGCAAACCCCCACACCTTGCACACATGCACACCCGTGCAAACCCGCACACCTTGCACACATGCACACCCGTGCAAACCCGCACACCTTGCACACATGCACACCCGTGCAAACCCGCACACCTTGCACACATGCACACCCGTGCAAACCCGCACACCTTGCACACATGCACACCCGAGCAAGCCCCCACACCTTGCACACATGCACACCCGTGCAAACCCCCACACCTTGCACACATACACACCCGTGCAAACCCCCACACTTTGCACACATACACACCCGTGCAAACCCCCACACCTTGCACACATGCACACCCGTGGAAACCCCCACACCTTGCACACATGCACACCCGTGGAAACCCCCACACCTTGCACACATGCAGACCCGTGCAAATCCCCACACCTTGCAGACATGTAGACCCGTGCAAATCCCCACACCTTGCAGACATGCACACCCGTGCAAACCCGCACACCTTGCACACATGCACACCCGTGCAAACCCCCACACCTTGCACACATGCACACCCGTGCAAACCCCCACACCTTGCACACATGCACACCCGTGCAATCCCGCACACCTCGCACACATGCACACCCGTGCAAACCCGCACACCTTGCACACATGCACACCCGTGCAAACCCCCACACCTTGCACACATGCACACCCGTGCAAACCCCCACACCTTGCACACATGCACACCCGTGCAAACCCGCACACCTTGCACACATGCACACCCGTGCAAACCCGCACACCTTGCACACCTGCACACCCGTGCAAACCCGCACACCTTGCACACATGCACACCCGTGCAAACCCGCACACCTTGCACACATGCACACCCGTGCAAACCCGCACACCTTGCACACATGCACACGCGTGCAAACCCCCACACCTTGCACACATGCACACCCGTGCAAACCCCCACACCTTGCACACATGCATACGCGTGCAAACCCGCACACCTTGCACACATGCACACCCGTGCAAACCCGCACACCTTGCACACATGCACACCCGTGCAAACCCGCACACCTTGCACACATGCACACCCGTGCAAACCCGCACACCTTGCACACATGCACACCCGTGCAAACCCCCACACCTTGCACACATGCACACCCGTGCAAACCTGCACACCTTGCACACATGCACACCCGTGCAAACCTGCACACCTTGCACACATGCACACCCGTGCAAACCCCCACACCTTGCACACATGCACACCCGTGCAAACCCGCACACCTTGCACACATGCACACCCGTGCAAACCCCCACACCTTGCACATATGCACACCCGTGCAAACCCCCACACCTTGCACACATGCACACCCGTGCAAACCCCCACACCTTGCACACATGCACACCCGTGCAAACCCGCACACCTTGCACACATGCACACGCGTGCAAACCCGCACACCTTGCACACATGCACACCCGTGCAAACCCCCACACCTTGCAAACATGCATACGCGTGCAAACCCCCACACCTTGCACACATGCACACCCGTGCAAACCCGCACACCTTGCACACATGCACACCCGTGCAAACCCGCACACCTTGCACACATGCACACCCGTGCAAACCCGCACACCTTGCACACATGCACACCCGTGCAAACCCCCACACCTTGCACACATGCACACCCGTGCAAACCTGCACACCTTGCACACATGCACACCCGTGCAAACCTGCACACCTTGCACACATGCACACCCGTGCAAACCCGCACACCTTGCACACATGCACACCCGTGCAAACCCCCACACCTTGCACACATGCACACCCGTGCAAACCCCCACACCTTGCACATATGCACACCCGTGCAAACCCCCACACCTTGCACACATGCACACTCGTGCAAACCCGCACACCTTGCACACATGCACACCCGTGCAAACCCCCACACCTTGCACACATGCACACCCGTGCAAACCCCCACACCTTGCACACATGCACACCCGTGCAAACCCCCACATCTTGCATACATGCACACCCGTGCAAACCCCCACACCTTGCACACATGCACACCCGTGCAAACCCCCACACCTTGCACACATGCACACCCGTGCAAACCCCCACACCTTGCACATATGCACACCCGTGCAAACCCGCACACCTTGCACACATGCACACCCGTGCAAACCCGCACACCTTGCACACAGGCACACCCGTGCAAACCAGCACACCTTGCACACCCGTGCAAACCCGCACACCTTGCACACAGGCACACCCATGCAAACCCCCACACCTTGCACACATGCACACCCGTGCAAACCCGCACACCTTGCACACATGCACACCCGTGCAAACCCGCACACCTTGCATACATGCACACCCGTGCAAACCCGAACACCTTGCACACATGCACACCCGTGCAAACCCGCACACCTTGCACACATGCACACCCGTGCAAACCCCCACACCTTGCACACATGCACACCCGTGCAAGCCCCCACACCTTGCACACATGCACACCCGTGCAAACCCGCACACCTTGCACACAGGCACACCCATGCAAACCCCCACACCTTGCACACATGCACACCCGTGCAAACCCGCACACCTTGCACACATGCACACCCGTGCAAACCCGCACACCTTGCACATATGCACACCCGTGCAAACCCGCACACCTTGCACACATGCACACCCGTGCAAACCCGCACACCTTGCACACAGGCACACCCGTGCAAACCAGCACACCTTGCACACCCGTGCAAACCCGCACACCTTGCACACAGGCACACCCATGCAAACCCCCACACCTTGCACACATGCACACCCGTGCAAACCCGCACACCTTGCACACATGCACACCCGTGCAAACCCGCACACCTTGCATACATGCACACCCGTGCAAACCCGAACACCTTGCACACATGCACACCCGTGCAAACCCGCACACCTTGCACACATGCACACCCGTGCAAACCCCCACACCTTGCACACATGCACACCCGTGCAAACCCCCACACCTTGCACACATGCACACCCGTGCAAACCCGCACACCTTGCACACGTGCACACCCGTGCAAACCCGCACACCTTGCACACATGCACACCCGTGCAAACCCGCACACCTTGCACAAATGCACACGCGTGCAAACCCGCACACCTTGCACACATGCACACCCGTGCAAACCCCCACACCTTGCACACATGCATACGCGTGCAAACCCCCACACCTTGCACACATGCACACCCGTGCAAACCGGCACACCTTGAACACATGCACACCCGTGCAAACCCGCACACCTTGCACACATGCACACCCGTGCAAACCCCCACATCTTGCACACATGCACATCCGTGCAAACCCCCACATCTTGCACACATGCACACCCGTGCAAACCCCCACACCTTGCACACATGCAAACCCGTGCAAACCCCCACACCTTGCACATATGCACACCCGTGCAAACCCGCACACCTTGCACACATGCACACCCGTGCAAACCCGCACACCTTGCACACAGGCACACCCGTGCAAACCAGCACACCTTGCACACCCGTGCAAACCCGCACACCTTGCACACAGGCACACCCATGCAAACCCCCACACCTTGCACACATGCACACCCGTGCAAACCCGCACACCTTGCACACATGCACACCCGTGCAAACCCGCACACCTTGCATACATGCACACCCGTGCAAACCCGAACACCTTGCACACATGCACACCCGTGCAAACCCGCACACCTTGCACACATGCACACCCGTGCAAACCCCCACACCTTGCACACATGCACACCCGTGCAAACCCCCACACCTTGCACACATGCACACCCGTGCAAACCCGCACACCTTGCACACATGCACACCCGTGCAAACCCGCACACCTTGCACACATGCACACCCGTGCAAACCCGCACACCTTGCACAAATGCACACGCGTGCAAACCCGCACACCTTGCACACATGCACACCCGTGCAAACCCCCACACCTTGCATACATGCATACGCGTGCAAACCCCCACACCTTGCACACATGCACACCCGTGCAAACCCGCACACCTTGAACACATGCACACCCGTGCAAACCCCCACACCTTGCACACATGCACACCCGTGCAAACCCCCACACCTTGCACACATGCACACCCATGCAAAACCCCACACCTTGCACACATGCACACCCGTGCAAACCCCCACACCTTGCACACATGCACACCCGTGCAAACCCCCACACCTTGCACACATGCACACCCGTGCAAACCCGCACACCTTGCACACATGCACACCTGTGCAAACCCCCACACCTTGCAGACATGCACTCCCGTGCAAACCCCCACACCTTGCACACATGCACACCCGTGCAAACCCGCACACCTTGCACACATGCACACCCGTGCAAACCCCCACACCTTGCACACATGCACACCCGTGCAAACCCCCACACCTTGCACACATGCACACCCGTGCAAACCCCCACACCTTGCACACATGCACACCCGTGGAAACCCCCACACCTTGCACACATGCACACCCGTGGAAACCCCGACACCTTGCACACATGCAGACCCGTGCAAACCCCCACACCTTGCACACATGCACACCCGTGCAAACCCGCACACCTTGCACACATGCACACCCGTGCAAACCCCCACACCTTGCACACATGCACACCCGTGCAAACCCCCACACCTTGCACACATGCACACCCGTGCAAACCCGCACACCTTGCACACATGCACACCCGTGCAAACCCGCACACCTTGCAAACATGCACACCCGTGCAAACCCGCACACCTTGCACACATGCACACCCGTGCAAACCCGCACACCTTGCACACATGCACACCCGTGCAAACCCGCACATCTTGCACACATGCACACCCGTGCAAACCCGCACACCTTGCACACATGCACACGCGTGCAAACCCGCACACCTTGCACACATGCACACCCGTGCAAACCCCCACACCTTGCACACATGCATACGCGTGCAAACCCCCACACCTTGCACACATGCACACCCGTGCAAACCCGCACACCTTGCACACATGCACACCTGTGCAAACCCCCACACCTTGCACACATGCACACCCGTGCAAACCCCCACACCTTGCACACATGCACACCCGTGGAAACCCCCACACCTTGCACACATGCACACCCGTGGAAACCCCGACACCTTGCACACATGCAGACCCGTTCAAACCCCCACACCTTGCACACATGCACACCCGTGCAAACCCGCACACCTTGCACACATGCACACCCGTGCAAACCCCCACACCTTGCACACATGCACACCCGTGCAAACCCCCACACCTTGCACACATGCACACCCGTGCAAACCCGCACACCTTGCACACATGCACACCCGTGCAAACCCGCACACCTTGCAAACATGCACACCCGTGCAAACCCGCACACCTTGCACACATGCACACCCGTGCAAACCCGCACACCTTGCACACATGCACACCCGTGCAAACCCGCACATCTTGCACACATGCACACCCGTGCAAACCCGCACACCTTGCACACATGCACACGCGTGCAAACCCGCACACCTTGCACACATGCACACCCGTGCAAACCCCCACACCTTGCACACATGCATACGCGTGCAAACCCCCACACCTTGCACACATGCACACCCGTGCAAACCCGCACACCTTGCACACATGCACACCCGTGCAAACCCGCACACCTTGCACACATGCACACCCGTGCAAACCCGCACACCTTGCACACATGCACACCCGTGCAAACCCGCACACCTTGCACACATGCACACCCGTGCAAACCCCCACACCTTGCACACATGCACACCCGTGCAAACCTGCACACCTTGCACACATGCACACCCGTGCAGACCTGCACACCTTGCACACATGCACACCCGTGCAAACCCGCACACCTAGCACACATGCACACCCGTGCAAACCCCCACACCTTGCACACATGCACACCCGTGCAAACCCCCACACCTTGCACACATGCACACCCGTGCAAACCCCCACACCTTGCACACATGCACACCCGTGCAAACCTGCACACCTTGCACACATGCACACCCGTGCAAACCTGCACACCTTGCACACATGCACACCCGTGCAAACCCGCACACCTTGCACACATGCACACCCGTGCAAACCCCCACATCTTGCACACATGCACACCCGTGCAAACCCCCACACCTTGCACACATGCACACCCGTGCAAACCCCCACATCTTGCACACATGCACACCCGTGCAAACCCCCACACCTTGCACACATGCACACCCGTGCAAACCCCCACACCTTGCACACATGCACACCCGTGCAAACCCCCACACCTTGCACATATGCACACCCGTGCAAACCCGCACACCTTGCACACATGCACACCCGTGCAAACCCGCACACCTTGCACACAGGCACACCCGTGCAAACCAGCACACCTTGCACACCCGTGCAAACCCGCACACCTTGCACACAGGCACACCCATCCAAACCCCCACACCTTGCACACATGCACACCCGTGCAAACCCGCACACCTTGCACACATGCACACCCGTGCAAACCCGCACACCTTGCATACATGCACACCCGTGCAAACCCGAACACCTTGCACACATGCACACCCGTGCAAACCCGCACACCTTGCACACATGCACACCCGTGCAAACCCCCACACCTTGCACACATGCACACCCGTGCAAACCCCCACACCTTGCACACATGCACACCCGTGCAAACCCGCACACCTTGCACACATGCACACCCGTGCAAACCCGCACACCTTGCACACATGCACACCCGTGCAAACCCCCACACCTTGCACACATGCACACCCGTGCAAACTTGCACACCTTGCACACATGCACACCCGTGCAGACCTGCACACCTTGCACACATGCACACCCGTGCAAACCCGCACACCTAGCACACATGCACACCCGTGCAAACCCCCACACCTTGCACACATGCACACCCGTGCAAACCCCCACACCTTGCACACATGCACACCCGTGCAAACCCCCACATCTTGCACACATGCACACCCGTGCAAACCCCCACACCTTGCACAGATGCACACCCGTGCAAACCCGCACACCTTGCACGCATGCACACCCGTGCAAACCCGCACACCTTGCACACATGCACACCCGTGCAAACCCGCACACCTTGCACACATGCACACCGTGCAAACCCGCACACCTTGCACACATGCACACCCGTGCAAACCCGCACACCTTGCACACATGCACACCCGTGCAAACCCGCACACCTTGCACACATGCACACGCGTGCAAACCCGCACACCTTGCACACATGCACATCCGTGCAAACCCCCACACCTTGCACACATGCATACGCGTGCAAACCCCCACACCTTGCACACATGCACACCCGTGCAAACCCGCACACCTTGCACACATGCACACCCGTGCAAACCCACACACCTTGCACATATGCACACCCGTGCAAACCCGCACACCTTGCACACATGCACACCCGTGCAAACCCCCACACCTTGCACACATGCACACCCGTGCAAACCTGCACACCTTGCACACATGCACACCCGTGCAAACCTGCACACCTTGCACACATGCACACCCGTGCAAACCCGCACACCTAGCACACATGCACACCCGTGCAAACCCCCACACCTTGCACACATGCATACGCGTGCAAACCCCCACACCTTGCACACATGCACACCCGTGCAAACCCGCACACCTTGCACACATGCACACCCGTGCAAACCCGCACACCTTGCACACATGCACACCCGTGCAAACCCGCACACCTTGCACACATGCACACCCGTGCAAACCCGCACACCTTGCACACATGCACACCCGTGCAAACCCCCACACCTTGCACACATGCACACCCGTGCAAACCTGCACACCTTGCACACATGCACACCCGTGCAGACCTGCACACCTTGCACACATGCACACCCGTGCAAACCCGCACACCTAGCACACATGCACACCCGTGCAAACCCCCACACCTTGCACACATGCACACCCGTGCAAATCCCCACACCTTGCACACATGCACACCCGTGCAAACCCCCACACCTTGCACACATGCACACCCGTGCAAACCTGCACACCTTGCACACATGCACACCCGTGCAAACCTGCACACCTTGCACACATGCACACCCGTGCAAACCCGCACACCTTGCACACATGCACACCCGTGCAAACCCCCACATCTTGCACACATGCACACCCGTGCAAACCCCCACACCTTGCACACATGCACACCCGTGCAAACCCCCACATCTTGCACACATGCACACCCGTGCAAACCCCCACACCTTGCACACATGCACACCCGTGCAAACCCCCACACCTTGCACACATGCACACCCGTGCAAACCCCCACACCTTGCACATATGCACACCCGTGCAAACCCGCACACCTTGCACACATGCACACCCGTGCAAACCCGCACACCTTGCACACAGGCACACCCGTGCAAACCAGCACACCTTGCACACCCGTGCAAACCCGCACACCTTGCACACAGGCACACCCATCCAAACCCCCACACCTTGCACACATGCACACCCGTGCAAACCCGCACACCTTGCACACATGCACACCCGTGCAAACCCGCACACCTTGCATACATGCACACCCGTGCAAACCCGAACACCTTGCACACATGCACACCCGTGCAAACCCGCACACCTTGCACACATGCACACCCGTGCAAACCCCCACACCTTGCACACATGCACACCCGTGCAAACCCCCACACCTTGCACACATGCACACCCGTGCAAACCCGCACACCTTGCACACATGCACACCCGTGCAAACCCGCACACCTTGCACACATGCACACCCGTGCAAACCCCCACACCTTGCACACATGCACACCCGTGCAAACCTGCACACCTTGCACACATGCACACCCGTGCAGACCTGCACACCTTGCACACATGCACACCCGTGCAAACCCGCACACCTAGCACACATGCACACCCGTGCAAACCCCCACACCTTGCACACATGCACACCCGTGCAAACCCCCACACCTTGCACACATGCACACCCGTGCAAACCCCCACATCTTGCACACATGCACACCCGTGCAAACCCCCACACCTTGCACAGATGCACACCCGTGCAAACCCGCACACCTTGCACGCATGCACACCCGTGCAAACCCGCACACCTTGCACACATGCACACCCGTGCAAACCCGCACACCTTGCACACATGCACACCGTGCAAACCCGCACACCTTGCACACATGCACACCCGTGCAAACCCGCACACCTTGCACACATGCACACCCGTGCAAACCCGCACACCTTGCACACATGCACACGCGTGCAAACCCGCACACCTTGCACACATGCACACCCGTGCAAACCCCCACACCTTGCACACATGCATACGCGTGCAAACCCCCACACCTTGCACACATGCACACCCGTGCAAACCCGCACACCTTGCACACATGCACACCCGTGCAAACCCACACACCTTGCACATATGCACACCCGTGCAAACCCGCACACCTTGCACACATGCACACCCGTGCAAACCCCCACACCTTGCACACATGCACACCCGTGCAAACCTGCACACCTTGCACACATGCACACCCGTGCAAACCTGCACACCTTGCACACATGCACACCCGTGCAAACCCGCACACCTAGCACACATGCACACCCGTGCAAACCCCCACACCTTGCACACATGCACACCCGTGCAAACCCCCACACCTTGCACACATGCACACCCGTGCAAACCCCCACATCTTGCACACATGCACACCCGTGCAAACCCCCACACCTTGCACACATGCACACCCGTGCAAACCCCCACACCTTGCACACATGCACACCCGTGCAAACCCCCACACCTTGCACATATGCACACCCGTGCAAACCCGCACACCTTGCACACATGCACACCCGTGCAAACCCGCACACCTTGCACACAGGCACACCCGTGCAAACCAGCACACCTTGCACACCCGTGCAAACCCGCACACCTTGCACACAGGCACACCCATGCAAACCCCCACACCTTGCACACATGCACACCCGTGCAAACCCGCACACCTTGCACACATGCACACCCGTGCAAACCCGCACACCTTGCATACATGCACACCCGTGCAAACCCGAACACCTTGCACACATGCACACCCGTGCAAACCCGCACACCTTGCACACATGCACACCCGTGCAAACCCCCACACCTTGCACACATGCACACCCGTGCAAACCCCCACACCTTGCACACATGCACACCCGTGCAAACCCGCACACCTTGCACACATGCACACCCGTGCAAACCCGCACACCTTGCACACATGCACACCCGTGCAAACCCGCACACCTTGCACAAATGCACACGCGTGCAAACCCGCACACCTTGCACACATGCACACCCGTGCAAACCCCCACACCTTGCACACATGCATACGCGTGCAAACCCCCACACCTTGCACACATGCACACCCGTGCAAACCCGCACACCTTGAACACATGCACACCCGTGCAAACCCCCACACCTTGCACACATGCACACCCGTGCAAACCCCCACACCTTGCACACATGCACACCCATGCAAAACCCCACACCTTGCACACATGCACACCCGTGCAAACCCGCACACCTTGCACACATGCACACCCGTGCAAACCCCCACACCTTGCACACATGCACACCCGTGCAAACCCGCACACCTTGCACACATGCACACCCGTGCAAACCCCCACATCTTGCACACATGCACACCCGTGCAAACCCCCACACCTTGCACACATGCACACCCGTGCAAACCCCCACACCTTGCACACATGCACACCCGTGCAAACCCCCACACCTTGCACATATGCACACCCGTGCAAACCCGCACACCTTGCACACATGCACACCCGTGCAAACCCGCACACCTTGCACACAGGCACACCCGTGCAAACCAGCACACCTTGCACACCCGTGCAAACCCGCACACCTTGCACACAGGCACACCCATGCAAACCCCCACACCTTGCACACATGCACACCCGTGCAAACCCGCACACCTTGCACACATACACACCCGTGCAAACCCGCACACCTTGCATACATGCACACCCGTGCAAACCCGAACACCTTGCACACATGCACACCCGTGCAAACCCGCACACCTTGCACACATGCACACCCGTGCAAACCCCCACACCTTGCACACATGCACACCCGTGCAAACCCCCACACCTTGCACACATGCACACCCGTGCAAACCCGCACACCTTGCACACATGCACACCCGTGCAAACCCGCACACCTTGCACACATGCACACCCGTGCAAACCCGCACACCTTGCACAAATGCACACGCGTGCAAACCCACACACCTTGCACACATGCACACCCGTGCAAACCCCCACACCTTGCATACATGCATACGTGTGCAAACCCCCACACCTTGCACACATGCACACCCGTGCAAACCCGCACACCTTGAACACATGCACACCCGTGCAAACCCCCACACCTTGCACACATGCACACCCGTGCAAACCCCCACACCTTGCACACATGCACACCCATGCAAAACCCCACACCTTGCACACATGCACACCCGTGCAAACCCCCACACCTTGCACACATGCACACCCGTGCAAACCCCCACACCTTGCACACATGCACACCCGTGCAAACCCGCACACCTTGCACACATGCACACCTGTGCAAACCCCCACACCTTGCAGACATGCACTCCCGTGCAAACCCCCACACCTTGCACACATGCACACCCGTGCAAACCCGCACACCTTGCACACATGCACACCCGTGCAAACCCCCACACCTTGCACACATGCACACCCGTGCAAACCCCCACACCTTGCACACATGCACACCCGTGCAAACCCCCACACCTTGCACACATGCACACCCGTGCAAACCCCCACACCTTGCACACATGCACACCCGTGGAAACCCCGACACCTTGCACACATGCAGACCCGTGCAAACCCCCACACCTTGCACACATGCACACCCGTGCAAACCCGCACACCTTGCACACATGCACACCCGTGCAAACCCCCACACCTTGCACACATGCACACCCGTGCAAACCCCCACACCTTGCACACATGCACACCCGTGCAAACCCGCACACCTTGCACACATGCACACCCGTGCAAACCCGCACACCTTGCAAACATGCACACCCGTGCAAACCCGCACACCTTGCACACATGCACACCCGTGCAAACCCGCACACCTTGCACACATGCACACCCGTGCAAACCCGCACATCTTGCACACATGCACACCCGTGCAAACCCGCACACCTTGCACACATGCACACGCGTGCAAACCCGCACACCTTGCACACATGCACACCCGTGCAAACCCCCACACCTTGCACACATGCATACGCGTGCAAACCCCCACACCTTGCACACATGCACACCCGTGCAAACCCGCACACCTTGCACACATGCACACCCGTGCAAACCCGCACACCTTGCACACATGCACACCCGTGCAAACCCGCACACCTTGCACACATGCACACCCGTGCAAACCCCCACACCTTGCACACATGCACACCCGTGCAAACCTGCACACCTTGCACACATGCACACCCGTGCAAACCTGCACACCTTGCACACATGCACACCCGTGCAAACCCGCACACCTTGCACACATGCACACCCGTGCAAACCCCCACATCTTGCACACATGCACACCCGTGCAAACCCCCACACCTTGCACACATGCACACCCGTGCAAACCCCCACATCTTGCACACATGCACACCCGTGCAAACCCCCACACCTTGCACACATGCACACCCGTGCAAACCCCCACACCTTGCACACATGCACACCCGTGCAAACCCCCACACCTTGCACATATGCACACCCGTGCAAACCCGCACACCTTGCACACATGCACACCCGTGCAAACCCGCACACCTTGCACACAGGCACACCCGTGCAAACCAGCACACCTTGCACACCCGTGCAAACCCGCACACCTTGCATACATGCACACCCGTGCAAACCCGAACACCTTGCACACATGCACACCCGTGCAAACCCGCACACCTTGCACACATGCACACCCGTGCAAACCCCCACACCTTGCACACATGCACACCCGTGCAAACCCCCACACCTTGCACACATGCACACCCGTGCAAACCCGCACACCTTGCACACATGCACACCCGTGCAAACCCGCACACCTTGCACACATGCACACCCGTGCAAACCCGCACACCTTGCACAAATGCACACGCGTGCAAACCCGCACACCTTGCACACATGCACACCCGTTCAAACCCCCACACCTTGCACACATGCATACGCGTGCAAACCCCCACACCTTGCACACATGCAAACCCGTGCAAACCCGCACACCTTGCACACATGCACACCCGTGCGAACCCCCACACCTTGCACACATGCACACCCGTGCAAACCCGCACACCTTGCACACATGCACACCCGTGCAAACCTGCACACCTTGCACACATGCACACCCGTGCAAACCTGCACACCTTGCACACATGCACACCCGTGCAAACCCGCACACCTTGCACACATGCACACCCGTGCAAACCCCCACACCTTGCACACATGCACACCCGTGCAAACCCCCACACCTTGCACACATGCACACCCGTGCAAACCCCCACACCTTGCACACATGCACACCCGTGCAAACCCCCACACCTTGCACACATGCACACCCGTGGAAACCCCCACACCTTGCACACATGCACACCCGTGGAAACCCCGACACCTTGCACACATGCACACCCGTGCAAACCCCCACACCTTGCACACATGCACACCCGTGCAAACCCCCACACCTTGCACACATGCACACCCGTGCAAACCCCCACACCTTGCACACATGCACACCCGTGCAAAACCCCACACCTTGCACACATGCACACCCGTGCAAACCCCCACACCTTGCACACATGCACACCCGTGCAAACCCGCACACCTTGCACACATGCACACCCGTGCAAACCCCCACACCTTGCACACATGCACACCCGTGCAAACCCGCACACCTTGCACACATGCACACCCGTGCAAACCCGCACACCTTGCAAACATGCACACCCGTGCAAACCCGCACACCTTGCACACATGCACACCCGTGCAAACCCGCACACCTTGCACACATGCACACCCGTGCAAACCCGCACATCTTGCACACATGCACACCCGTGCAAACCCGCACACCTTGCACACATGCACACGCGTGCAAACCCGCACACCTTGCACACATGCACACCCGTGCAAACCCCCACACCTTGCACACATGCATACGCGTGCAAACCCCCACACCTTGCTCACATGCACACCCGTGCAAACCCGCACACCTTGCACACATGCACACCCGTGCAAACCCGCACACCTTGCACACATGCACACCCATGCAAACCCGCACACCTTGCACACATGCACACCCGTGCAAACCCCCACACCTTGCACACATGCACACCCGTGCAAACCTGCACACCTTGCACACATGCACACCCGTGCAAACCCGCACACCTTGCACACATGCACACCCGTGCAAACCCCCACACCTTGCACACATGCACATCCGTGCAAACCCCCACACCTTGCACACATGCACACCCGTGCAAACCCCCACACCTTGCACACATGCACACCCGTGCAAACCCCCACACCTTGCACACATGCACACCCGTGCAAACCCCCACACCTTGCACACATGCACACCCGTGCAAACCCGCACACCTTGCACACATGCACACCCGTGCAAACCCGCACACCTTGCAAACATGCACACCCGTGCAAACCCGCACACCTTGCACACATGCACACCCGTGCAAACCCGCACACCTTGCACACATGCACACCCGTGCAAACCCGCACATCTTGCACACATGCACACCCGTGCAAACCCGCACACCTTGCACACATGCACACGCGTGCAAACCCGCACACCTTGCACACATGCACACCCGTGCAAACCCCCACACCTTGCACACATGCATACGCGTGCAAACCCCCACACCTTGCTCACATGCACACCCGTGCAAACCCGCACACCTTGCACACATGCACACCCGTGCAAACCCGCACACCTTGCACACATGCACACCCATGCAAACCCGCACACCTTGCACACATGCACACCCGTGCAAACCCCCACACCTTGCACACATGCACACCCGTGCAAACCTGCACACCTTGCACACATGCACACCCGTGCAAACCCGCACACCTTGCACACATGCACACCCGTGCAAACCCCCACACCTTGCACACATGCACATCCGTGCAAACCCCCACACCTTGCACACATGCACACCCGTGCAAACCCCCACACCTTGCACACATGCACACCCGTGCAAACCCCCACACCTTGCACACATGCACACCCGTGCAAACCCCCACACCTTGCACACATGCACACCCGTGCAAACCCCCACACCTTGCACACATGCACACCCGTGCAAACCTGCACACCTTGCACACATGCACACCCGTGCAAACCCCCACACCTTGCACACATGCACACCCGTGCAAACCCCCACACCTTGCACACATGCACACCCGTGGAAACCCCCACACCTTGCACACATGCACACCCGTGGAAACCCCGACACCTTGCACACATGCACACCCGTGCAAACCCCCACACCTTGCACACATGCACACCCGTGCAAACCCCCACACCTTGCACACATGCACTCCCGTGCAAACCCCCACACCTTGCACACATGCACACCCGTGCAAAACCCCACACCTTGCACACATGCACACCCGTGCAAACCCCCACACCTTGCACACATGCACACCCGTGCAAACCCGCACACCTTGCACACATGCACACCCGTGCAAACCCGCACACCTTGCACACATGCACACCTGTGCAAACCCCCACACCTTGCAGACATGCACTCCCGTGCAAACCCCCACACCTTGCACACATGCACACCCGTGCAAACCCGCACACCTTGCACACATGCACACCCGTGCAAACCCCCACACCTTGCACACATGCACACCCGTGCAAACCCCCACACCTTGCACACATGCACACCCGTGCAAACCCCCACACCTTGCACACGTGCACACCCGTGTAAACCCGCACACCTTGCACACATGCACACCCGTGCAAACCCGCACACCTTGCACACATGCACACCCGTGCAAACCCGCACACCTTGCACACATGCACACGCGTGCAAACCCGCACACCTTGCACACATGCACACCCGTGCAAACCCCCACACCTTGCACACATGCATACGCGTGCAAACCCCCACACCTTGCACACATGCACACCCGTGCAAACCCGCACACCTTGCACACATTCACACCCGTGCAAACCCGCATACCTTGCACACATGCACACCCGTGCAAACCCGCACACCTTGCACACATGCACACCCGTGCAAACCCCCACACCTTGCACACATGCACACCCGTGCAAACCTGCACACCTTGCACACATGCACACCCGTGCAAACCTGCACACCTTGCACACATGCACACCCGTGCAAACCCGCACACCTTGCACACATGCACACCCGTGCAAACCCCCACACCTTGCACACATGCACACCCGTGCAAACCCCCACACCTTGCACACATGCACACCCGTGCAAACCCCCACATCTTGCACACATGCACACCCGTGCAAACCCCCACACCTTGCACACATGCACACCCGTGCAAACCCCCACACCTTGCACACATGCACACCCGTGCAAACCCCCACACCTTGCACATATGCACACCCGTGCAAACCCGCACACCTTGCACACATGCACACCCGTGCAAACCCGCACACCTTGCACACAGGCACACCCGTGCAAACCAGCACACCTTGCACACCCGTGCAAACCCGCACACCTTGCACACAGGCACACCCATGCAAACCCCCACACCTTGCACACATGCACACCCGTGCAAACCCGCACACCTTGCACACATGCACACCCGTGCAAACCCGCACACCTTGCATACATGCACACCCGTGCAAACCCGAACATCTTGCACACATGCACACCCGTGCAAACCCGCACACCTTGCACACATGCACACCCGTGCAAACCCCCACACCTTGCACACATGCACACCCGTGCAAACCCCCACACCTTGCACACATGCACACCCGTGCAAACCCGCACACCTTGCACACATGCACACCCGTGCAAACCCGCACACCTTGCACACATGCACACCCGTGCAAACCCGCACACCTTGCACAAATGCACACGCGTGCAAACCCGCACACCTTGCACACATGCACACCCGTGCAAACCCCCACACCTTGCACACATGCATACGCGTGCAAACCCCCACACCTTGCACACATGCAAACCCGTGCAAACCCGCACACCTTGCACACATGCACACCCGTGCAAACCCCCACACCTTGCACACATGCACACCCGTGCAAACCCCCACACCTTGCACACATGCACACCCGTGCAAAACCCCACACCTTGCACACATGCACACCCGTGCAAACCCCCACACCTTGCACACATGCACACCCGTGCAAACCCCCACACCTTGCACACATGCACACCCGTGCAAACCCGCACACCTTGCACACATGCACACCTGTGCAAACCCCCACACCTTGCAGACATGCACTCCCGTGCAAACCCCCACACCTTGCACACATGCACACCCGTGCAAACCCGCACACCTTGCACACATGCACACCCGTGCAAACCCCCACACCTTGCACACATGCACACCCGTGCAAACCCCCACACCTTGCACATATGCACACCCGTGCAAACCCCCACACCTTGCACACGTGCACACCCGTGCAAACCCGCACACCTTGCACACATGCACACCCGTGCAAACCCCCACACCTTGCACACATGCACACCCGTACAAACCCGCACACCTTGCACAGATGCACACCCGTGCAAACCCGCACACCTTGCACGCATGCACACCCGTGCAAACCCGCACACCTTGCACACATGCACACCCGTGCAAACCCGCACACCTTGCACACATGCACACCCGTGCAAACCCGCACACCTTGCACACATGCACACCCGTGCAAACCCGCACACCTTGCACACATGCACACCCGTGCAAACCCGCACACCTTGCACACATGCACACGCGTGCAAACCCGCACACCTTGCACACATGCACACCCGTGCAAACCCCCACACCTTGCACACATGCATACGCGTGCAAACCCCCACACCTTGCACACATGCACACCCGTGCAAACCCGCACACCTTGCACACATGCACACCCGTGCAAACCCGCACACCTTGCACACATGCACACCCGTGCAAACCCGCACACCTTGCACACATGCACACCCGTGCAAACCCCCACACCTTGCACACATGCACATTCGTGCAAACCTGCACACCTTGCACACATGCACACCCGTGCAAACCTGCACACCTTGCACACATGCACACCCGTGCAAACCCGCACACCTTGCACACATGCACACCCGTGCAAACCCCCACACCTTGCACACATGCACACCCGTGCAAACCCCCACACCTTGCACACATGCACACCCGTGCAAACCCCCACATCTTGCACACATGCACACCCGTACAAACCCCCACACCTTGCACACATGCACACCCGTGCAAACCCCGACACCTTGCACACATGCACACCCGTGCAAACCCCCACACCTTGCACATATGCACACCCGTGCAAACCCGCACACCTTGCACACATGCACACCCGTGCAAACCCGCACACCTTGCACACAGGCACACCCGTGCAAACCAGCACACCTTGCACACCCGTGCAAACCCGCACACCTTGCAGACATGCACTCCCGTGCAAACCCCCACACCTTGCACACATGCACACCCGTGCAAACCCGCACACCTTGCACACATGCACACCCGTGCAAACCCCCACACCTTGCACACATGCACACCCGTGCAAACCCCCACACCTTGCACACATGCACACCCGTGCAAACCCCCACACCTTGCACACATGCACACCCGTGCAAACCCGCACACCTTGCACACATGCACACCCGTGCAAACCCCCACACCTTGCACACATGCACACCCGTACAAACCTGCACACCTTGCACAGATGCACACCCGTGCAAACCCGCACACCTTGCACGCATGCACACCCGTGCAAACCCGCACACCTTGCACACATGCACACCCGTGCAAACCCCCACACCTTGCACACATGCACACCCGTGCAAACCCGCACACCTTGCACACCTGCACACCCGTGCAAACCCGCACACCTTGCACACATGCACACCCGTGCAAACCCGCACACCTTGCACACATGCACACCCGTGCAAACCCCCACACCTTGCACACATGCATACGCGTGCAAACCCCCACACCTTGCACACATGCACACCCGTGCAAACCCGCACACCTTGCACACATGCACACCCGTGCAAACCCCCACACCTTGCACACATGCACACCCGTGCAAACCCCCACACCTTGCACACATGCACACCCGTGCAAAACCCCACACCTTGCACACATGCACACCCGTGCAAACCCCTACACCTTGCCCACATGCACACCCGTGCAAACCCCCACACCTTGCACACATGCACACCCGTGCAAACCCGCACACCTTGCACACATGCACACCTGTGCAAACCCCCACACCTTGCAGACATGCACTCCCGTGCAAACCCCCACACCTTGCACACATGCACACCCGTGCAAACCCGCACACCTTGCACACATGCACACCCGTGCAAACCCCCA
The DNA here is from genome assembly GCA_948144175.1 of Closterium sp. NIES-65. Lineage (NCBI taxonomy): Eukaryota > Viridiplantae > Streptophyta > Zygnematophyceae > Desmidiales > Closteriaceae > Closterium > Closterium sp. NIES-65. Next base: position 22,448 of record CANXME010002176.1, on the reverse strand, counting down.
CACCTTGCACACATGCACACCCGTGCAAACCCCCACACCTTGCACATATGCACACCCGTGCAAACCCCCACACCTTGCACACGTGCACACCCGTGCAAACCCGCACACCTTGCACACATGCACACCCGTGCAAACCCCCACACCTTGCACACATGCACACCCGTACAAACCCGCACACCTTGCACAGATGCACACCCGTGCAAACCCGCACACCTTGCACGCATGCACACCCGTGCAAACCCGCACACCTTGGACACATGCACACCCGTGCAAACCCGCACACCTTGCACACATGCACACCCGTGCAAACCCGCACACCTTGCACACATGCACACCCGTGCAAACCCGCACACCTTGCACACATGCACACCCGTGCAAACCCGCACACCTTGCACACATGCACACGCGTGCAAACCCGCACACCTTGCACACATGCACACCCGTGCAAACCCCCACACCTTGCACACATGCATACGCGTGCAAACCCCCAGACCTTGCACACATGCACACCCGTGCAAACCCGCACACCTTGCACACATGCACACCCGTGCAAACCCGCACACCTTGCACACATGCACACCCGTGCAAACCCGTACACCTTGCACACATGCACACCCGTGCAAACCCCCACACCTTGCACACATGCACATTCGTGCAAACCTGCACACCTTGCACACATGCACACCCGTGCAAACCTGCACACCTTGCACACATGCACACCCGTGCAAACCCGCACACCTTGCACACATGCACACCCGTGCAAACCCCCACACCTTGCACACATGTGTTGGGTGCAAATTCACATTGCACGACATCCTGCCGTCTGTTTGTACGAGTATGCGTGTGCGAATGCATTTGGGTGTGAATGGTATGTTTGTGTGTTTGTTTGCTTTCGCAATTTTCGCTTGAAGCATTTGCAGGTACTCGCACAATGTGCGCTTCGGCATAACATTGTACGCGCTATGAACAGTACAAGCAGAAAGGACGAGCTCGCCAAGGAACCCAAGATGGAAGCTTTGCGGTTCAACTTACTTGATTGCGCAGATTCAGTTCTATCCAACTCGAAATTGTACTGTTTTGTTTGGTTGACTATAGTGTAGCAGGGCAGGCACTATAGGGGTACAATTTAGGTGAAGGTTGGATGTTGTTTGTCTGTATCTGCATGCTACAGGGCCAGGGGAAACCAGCGGAACCAGCATTTGGCTGGTTGGGCAAAGACAAAACAGGTTCTGTTTTTAGGACCTGAACCTGGTTGTTGTTTTCCCAGGTTGGAAAAACAGAACCAGAGGTTGTTCACCAACCTATCACCTGCTATTTTGTCCAGCCAGGTTGGTTCTGTTGCTTGGAATTATTTGGGATCATCCCTGGTTGTTCCCAGGTTGATTCCCAAGGTCCTTGCTAGCTAGAGCTATTTATTCCTTCTCTGTTTGTACCTGAATATAGTGAAATTGATTCAAGCGAATTCCTTCCTTGCTGGAATTTCTTGTCTACGCGGTGCGACGGCGGAATGCTACCCGAGTCAACGCTAGTACGCTAGCACTCCAACGCTAGGCTAACGCTGTCCGAGCCATAACTTCGTAATGGCAGAACTTTTCGCGAGGCAACTTGGCTTATTTTAAAGCTCTTAGAGTGAGCTTCGATATAGGAAATTCTCAGCTTAATCCGATCGACGGTCTGCACGATACGCTGCGCGACGTTCAAGGTACTCTTGCTGTTTAGACTAAGTCCCTCTTGATCCCTCTCTCTACAAACTCGGACCCGAGGATAGGGGCTGGTCTTGTACCAGGCACCCAAGGACCCTTGGAGGTGACCCCGAGGAGAGGTTTTAAGTGTGATAAAGTCTTAATAGCTTGAGTTTATTAGGCCCTTACACTAACAAGCTGGTATCAGAGCTGCGTTATAGTGATCCTCGATATAGGTAGCTATGGCGGGCAACACCTCGGCGGTAGCTGGTGAATCTTCAGCCCAAGATCGTAGCGGCAGCCATGATTCTGGTGTTTCTGCGCCAAGGGGAGCGCGAACAAGCCAGGGCTCGCTGATCAAGGAGGTGCTGAAAAACTTCACCGTCGAGAAGTTCAATGGTGAGGGCTATGATGATTGGGCCTGGAAAATGCAACTTTATTTCCGTCAAATCGGATTGCTGAAACTAATGATTGGGGAGGAGCCTAGACCGAGTGACCCCGCCCTTCAGGAAGATTGGGACGAGCGCGCCTCGGCTGGCTACTACTTGATGTCGCAGAGTTTGGAGCTGAACCAGCGTCACCACGTCATGCACCTGCTGCCGGAGGTTGAGTGCGGTCCGAAGGCGTGGACGGTGTTGAAGGAGCTGCACGCCCCGACCTCCGTTGTTGCAACATTGATGCTGGAGAGGGAGCTGTCCGCGTTGCGCCTGAGCGAGGGAGAGCCGGTGCAACCTGTCCTGGACAAATTGCGCGACCTCTACGCGAAGTTGGCGACCGCGGGAATCACCTACCCGGAGCAAACAAAGTGCTTGAAGATGCTCTCGCTGCTGCCGGAATCGTGGCTTCAATTTACGAGCGGATTGAGCCTGCCGCAGAACCAGAGCTTGTGGACGCTCGAGTGGGTGCGGACGAAGATTCTGGAGGAGGACTTCCGTCGCCGCCAACTGAGGGGTGGAGACGACGGCAGCAGCGGCTACGGGATGCAAGGGAGCCGACGTGGCAAAGGACGTGGCTTCGGTGGTGCTGGACGCGGTGCAAAGAAAGACGACGACTCCAACGACCAACAAGGAAGTACCGGTTGGGGTCGCGGTGCGAAATCTGGACGTGGGGGCAAGTCGGGTGCTGGTGGCAAAATGAAAGGGAGTTGCTGGTATTGTGAGAAGGAAGGGCACCCCTGGTTTTTGTGCTATAAGAAACCCGATGGATGGACCCCCCAGAATCGTCACCAGGATGGCGGCGCGCGGAGGAACCAGAAAAACGGTGCCAACATGATCGCTGATTCGTCCGACAACAACCCAAAGGGCAACGGCGGTGCGGAGAAGAAGAAGGAGCGCACCGCGGGCCAATTTTTCCATATGGGAGACAAGGGGGAGCAAGGAGACGCCTCTGCCAAGGTTGGAGCAGAGCTGCACCCCTTGGATTATTGGGTGTTGGACACGGGCGCTGCTTGGACAATGACGCCGCGCAAGGACCTGCTGGACGACGTACGCGCTGCACCGATTAATGAGGTGTGCTCTGCCTCTGGACACATGTTGAAGGTGGCTGGTGCGGGACGAGCTGCATTTAAGGGAGCGGATGGCAAGCCGGTGGTGCTGCACGACGTTCTCCTCGTCCCCGACCTGAAGGCCAACCTCATCTCCCTCCGTAAGCTTGGCAAGTCTGGGGTGAACACCAACACGGATGGGGCTCGCACTTATAAGGGGAAGCTGGGCAATCGGGTGCTTTGGGATCTGCACGAGAGCAAGGACGTGTACAGATCTATGTGGCAGCTGCCGGCGCTGGCGTGGCACGGTGGGGGGCAGGCTGGAGAGGGGTCTGCATCCCAGGGGGAGTGCAACGCCGTTGGAGGGGTTGGTGTGAAAGTGTCGGCCAGATCTGGGGAGACAGATTGGGCAACTGCACACCGACGTTTGGGGCATGTGGCAATGCCTTTGCTGAAGCAGCTGGAGAAGGATGGAGCCGTTAAGGGCTTAAAGCTGAACGGACAACCACCCGATGATAACTGTGAAATTTGCCTCCTTTCAAAGTTCACCCGTTTCCCCTTCCATAGTGTGGCTGGCAGGAGCAAAAAGCCGTTGGAGCTGGTCCACATGGACTTGGTGGGGCCGCTGCCGGTGCAAGGGCACAAGGGGGAGCGGTACTTCCTAACCATAGTGGATGACTGGAGCAGGCTAATGTGGGCGTATCCGCTGAAGCAGAAAGATCACGCCACCTCCACGATTCGGGACGATTGGCTGCCGTTCGTGGAGAAGCAAGCGGAGTGTGTGGTGAAGCGGATTAGGACAGATCGGGGTGGTGAGTTCCTTGGAGCTGAGATGACGGCCTGGCTCAAGAAGCAGGGCATCCAGAGGGAGCTGACCACGGCTTACACCCCACAGTCTAACGGTGTAGCAGAACGGGCGAACCGGACAATTCTGGAGACAGCTAGGGCGCTGCTCATAGAATCTGGGCTGGGCAACTCCATGTGGCCCCATGCTATTCGGCACGCTACCGTCGCTAGGAACAGGGTACTCACAAAGGTTGGGGATGACTCGTGGGTGCCGTTGGAGAGGTGGCTTGGGAGGAAGCCGCCGGTGGACATGCTGAGGGTGTTCGGTTGCATGGCAGTCGCCCACGTTCCCAAGACCTACCGCAGTAAGTTGGGGGCGAGTGCAATCTGGTGTGTGCATTTGGGGCTGGCTGCTGAGAGCAAGGGATGGCTGCTGTGGGAACCCTCCAAGGGTGTGTTGTTTGACAGCAGGGATGTGAAGTTTGTTGAGGGCATGATGTATGGGAGCTGGGAGAAACAGCCGGAGGCCAGGGTGTCCCAGCAGATGGAGCAGATTACCATGCAGCTGGACCTGACTCCTAGTGTGTGGGAGGAGGGAGAGGAGGCAGCTGCAGAGGGTGGTGATAAAGAGAAGGTGCAGGAGGCACCTGCTGGTGGAGGTGATGGTGTGGAGATTAGCGGTAGCACTAGTGGAGCTGCTGGATCCGAGGGAGGAGAGCAGCAGCAGGGGAAAACTAAGAAGCCGAAGAGTGTTATTATGAAGGGATGGGAGACACCCGTCTCCAGGCCAGGACGTACCCGTATGGCTACTAAAAAGCTGACTGCAGGAGCTGATGTAGCGGAGCAGCAGCTTGGGACCGAGGAGGCATTGCTGATTCTACCGCATGGCTATGACCCGGATGAGGAGGATCAACCTGCGTACTGTTTTCTTGCCCCTGCACCAGAGGAACCAGCTAGCATGGAGGAGGCATTAGCTGGACCAGATAGGGACAAATGGCTAGCTTCCAGGGATGCTGAATACCAGAGCCTGCTGGAGAATGGGACTTGGGAACTAGTGGTGCTGCCTGAGGGAAAGAAAGCGGTACAATGCAAGTGGGTGCTAAGGATCAAGACTGACGACAAGGGGCAGGTCACCATCTACAAGAGTAGGTTGGTGGCTAAGGGGTTTATGCAGAAGGAGAAGCGGGACTTCAATGAGATCTTTGCTCCCACTGCCAAACCCCCTACCCTTCGTGTCTTGTTGGCAGATGCAGCCGTTAGTGGGAAGTTCATTATCCAGATGGACATATCAACGGCATTTCTCAACGGGATTTTAGAGGAGGAGGTGTTCATGACGCAGCCACCTGGGTATGAGGATGGTACGGGCAGGGTGTGCAAGCTGAAAAAGTCCATCTATGGCTTGAAGCAGGCGCCACGCTGCTGGTACCAGAAGTTGGCAGCTGTTTTAGAGGAGATGGGATTCAGGACCAGCAGCTGTGATGAGAGCCTCTTTCTCAAGGGGGAGGGGGAGAAGCTGGTGCTGTTTCTGGTCTATGTGGACGACATTCTTCTCTTTAGCAGCAGCATGAAGGAGATCCAGAAGGTGCAGCAGCAGCTGATGGAGAACTTCAAGTGCAAGAACCTTGGGGAGGTAAAGTACTACCTCGGGATGCACGTGGAGAGGGATCTGGATCACAGGTGGTTGAAGCTGCACCAGGAGAAGTTCATCAAGGAGCTTGGGGAGAAGTACGGTATTGAGAATGAGCGCAAGGTTGCAACTCCCCTGCCAGCAGAATTCAAGCTTGTGAAAGCTGCAGAGGATGAAGGGGTTGAAGCCGAGGAGCAGCAGCAATTTCAGTCCTTGGTGGGCAGCCTCTTGTATGCAGCAGTTCACACGAGACCCGACATCTCTTTCTCGGTTGGGCAGCTGGCTAGGGTAGTGCAGAATCCATCAGAGGAGCAGGTGGATGCAGCTGAGCGTGTGGTGAAGTATCTGAACTCTCACCCAAGCATTGGAGTTCAATACTCCGCATCTGCACAGGTGAAGCAGAAAGGGGTTGAGGTGCTGAAAGAGAAGGGGGAGAGGCTTGGAGAAGGCAAGCTTTTTCTCACTTGCTTTACTGATGCTACGTGGGCCTCTGAGAAGGAGGATTCCTCATCTGTGGGAGGATACATCTGCGTAGTTGGGGGAGGACCGGTTAGTTGGAGGTCAAAAAAGCAGACGGAGACAGCACTCTCTTCCGTGGAATCAGAGTACATGGCGATGTTCCATGGGGTGAAGGAGGTGATTTGGCTGAGGAGGCTGTTGGAGGAGATTGGCCAGGAGCAAAAGGTTGCTACGCCGCTGTTTTGTGATAGCAAGGGAGCTCTTGGGATGGCCAGGAACGCTGTGCTTCATGGGCTGAACAAGCACATGCGTATCAAGTGGCACTGGCTGCGTAAGGAGGTGAAGAGGGGGACGGTGAATCCGATCTACATCAAGACTCACCAGCAGCCAGCAGACTTCCTCACCAAGAGGCTTGCGGATGAGTCTCATTGGCGTTGTGTGCGCATGAGTGGAATGAGCATGAACTAGTATGGAATGATGGGGATGCAGCCGGCAGGCTGAGGGGGAGTGTGTTGGGTGCAAATTCACATTGCACGACATCCTGCCGTCTGTTTGTACGAGTATGCGTGTGCGAATGCATTTGGGTGTGAATGGTATGTTTGTGTGTTTGTTTGCTTTCGCAATTTTCGCTTGAAGCATTTGCAGGTACTCGCACAATGTGCGCTTCGGCATAACATTGTACGCGCTATGAACAGTACAAGCAGAAAGGACGAGCTCGCAAAGGAACCCAAGATGGAAGCTTTGCGGTTCAACTTACTTGATTGCGCAGATTCAGTTCTATCCAACTCGAAATTGTACTGTTTTGTTTGGTTGACTATAGTGTAGCAGGGCAGGCACTATAGGGGTACAATTTAGGTGAAGGTTGGATGTTGTTTGTCTGTATCTGCATGCTACAGGGCCAGGGGAAACCAGCGGAACCAGCATTTGGCTGGTTGGGCAAAGACAAAACAGGTTCTGTTTTTAGGACCTGAACCTGGTTGTTGTTTTCCCAGGTTGGAAAAACAGAACCAGAGGTTGTTCACCAACCTATCACCTGCTATTTTGTCCAGCCAGGTTGGTTCTGTTGCTTGGAATTATTTGGGATCATCCCTGGTTGTTCCCAGGTTGATTCCCAAGGTCCTTGCTAGCTAGAGCTATTTATTCCTTCTCTGTTTGTACCTGAATATAGTGAAATTGATTCAAGCGAATTCCTTCCTTGCTGGAATTTCTTGTCTACGCGGTGCGACGGCGGAATGCTACCCGAGTCAACGCTAGTACGCTAGCACTCCAACGCTAGGCTAACGCTGTCCGAGCCATAACTTCGTAATGGCAGAACTTTTCGCGAGGCAACTTGGCTTATTTTAAAGCTCTTAGAGTGAGCTTCGATATAGGAAATTCTCAGCTTAATCCGATCGACGGTCTGCACGATACGCTGCGCGACGTTCAAGGTACTCTTGCTGTTTTGACTAAGTCCCTCTTGATCCCTCTCTCTACAAACTCGGACCCGAGGATAGGGGCTGGTCTTGTACCAGGCACCCAAGGACCCTTGGAGGTGACCCCGAGGAGAGGTTTTAAGTGTGATAAAGTCTTAATAGCTTGAGTTTATTAGGCCCTTACACTAACAACATGCACACCCGTGCAAACCCCCACACCTTGCACACATGCACACCCGTGCAAACCCCCACATCTTGCACACATGCACACCCGTGCAAACCCACACACCTTGCACACATGCACACCCGTGCAAACCCCCACACCTTGCACACATGCACACCCGTGCAAACCCCCACACCTTGCACATATGCACACCCGTGCAAACCCGCACACCTTGCACACATGCACACCCGTGCAAACCCGCACACCTTGCACACAGGCACACCCGTGCAAACCAGCACACCTTGCACACCCGTGCAAACCCGCACACCTTGCAGACATGCACTCCCGTGCAAACCCCCACACCTTGCACACATGCACACCCGTGCAAACCCGCACACCTTGCACACATGCACACCCGTGCAAACCCCCACACCTTGCACACATGCACACCCGTGCAAACCCCCACACCTTGCACACATGCACACCCGTGCAAACCCCCACACCTTGCACACATGCACACCCGTGCAAACCCGCACACCTTGCACACATGCACACCCGTGCAAACCCCCACACCTTGCACACATGCACACCCGTACAAACCTGCACACCTTGCACAGATGCACACCCGTGCAAACCCGCACACCTTGCACGCATGCACACCCGTGCAAACCCGCACACCTTGCACACATGCACACCCGTGCAAACCCCCACACCTTGCACACATGCACACCCGTGCAAACCCGCACACCTTGCACACCTGCACACCCGTGCAAACCCGCACACCTTGCACACATGCACACCCGTGCAAACCCCCACACCTTGCACACATGCACACCCGTGCAAACCCCCACACCTTGCACACATGCACACCCGTGCAAACCCCCACACCTTGCACACATGCACACCTGTGCAAACCCGCACACCTTGCACCCATGCACACCCGTGCAAACCCGCACACCTTGCACACATGCACACCCGTGCAAACCCGCACACCTTGCACACATGCACACCCGTGCAAACCCCCACACCTTGCACACATGCACACCCGTGCAAACCCCCACACCTTGCACACATGCACACCCGTGCAAACCCCCACACCTTGCACACATGCACACCCGTGCAAACCCCCACACCTTGCACACATGCACACCCGTGCAAACCCCCACACCTTGCACACATGCACACCCGTGCAAACCCCCACACCTTGCACACATGCACACCCGTGGAAACCCCGACACCTTGCACACATGCACACCCGTGCAAACCCCCACACCTTGCACACATGCACACCCGTTCAAACCCCCACACCTTGCACACATGCACACCCGTGCAAACCCCCACACCTTGCACACATGCACACCCGTGCAAAACCCCACACCTTGCACACATGCACACCCGTTCAAACCCCCACACCTTGCACACATGCACACCCGTGCAAACCCCCACACCTTGCACACATGCACACCCGTGCAAACCCGCACACCTTGCACACATGCACATCCGTGCAAACCCCCACACCTTGCAGACATGCACACCCGTGCAAACCCCCACACCTTGCACACATGCACACCCGTGCAAACCCCCACACCTTGCACACATGCACACCCGTGCAAACCCCCACACCTTGCACACATGCACACCCGTGGAAACCCCCACACCTTGCACACATGCACACCCGTGGAAACCCCGACACCTTGCACACATGCACACCCGTGCAAACCCCCACACCTTGCACACATGCACACCCGTTCAAACCCCCACACCTTGCACACATGCACACCCGTGCAAACCCCCACACCTTGCACACATGCACACCCGTGCAAAACCCCACACCTTGCACACATGCACACCCGTTCAAACCCCCACACCTTGCACACATGCACACCCGTGCAAACCCCCACACCTTGCACACATGCACACCCGTGCAAACCCGCACACCTTGCACACATGCACACCCGTGCAAACCCCCACACCTTGCAGACATGCACACCCGTGCAAACCCCCACACCTTGCACACATGCACACCCGTGCAAACCCGCACACCTTGCACACATGCACACCCGTGCAAACCCCCACACCTTGCACACATGCACACCTGTGCAAACCCCCACACCTTGCACACATGCACAGCCGTGCAAACCCCCACACCTTGCACACATGCACACCCGTGCAAACCCGCACACCTTGCACACATGCACACCCGTGCAAACCCCCACACATTGCACACATGCACACCCGTACAAACCCGCACACCTTGCATTGATGCACACCCGTGCAAACCCGCACACCTTGCACGCATGCACACCCGTGCAAACCCGCACACCTTGCACACATGCACACCCGTGCAAACCCGCACACCTTGCACACATGCACACCCGTGCAAACCCGCACACCTTGCACACATGCACACCCGTGCAAACCCCCACACCTTGCAGACATGCACACCCGTGCAAACCCCCACACCTTGCACACATGCACACCCGTGCAAACCCGCACACCTTGCACACATGCACACCCGTGCAAACCCCCACACCTTGCACACATGCACACCTGTGCAAACCCCCACACCTTGCACACATGCACAGCCGTGCAAACCCCCACACCTTGCACACATGCACACCCGTGCAAACCCGCACACCTTGCACACATGCACACCCGTGCAAACCCCCACACATTGCACACATGCACACCCGTACAAACCCGCACACCTTGCATTGATGCACACCCGTGCAAACCCGCACACCTTGCACGCATGCACACCCGTGCAAACCCGCACACCTTGCACACATGCACACCCGTGCAAACCCGCACACCTTGCACACATGCACACCCGTGCAAACCCGCACACCTTGCACACATGCACACCCGTGCAAACCCGCACACCTTGCACACATGCACACCCGTGCAAACCCGCACACCTTGCACACATGCACACGCGTGCAAACCCGCACACCTTGCACACATGCACACCCGTGCAAACCCCCACACCTTGCACACATGCATACGCGTGCAAACCCCCACACCTTGCACACATTGCACACCCGTGCAAACCCGCACACCTTGCACACATGCACACCCGTGCAAACCCGCACACCTTGCACACATGCACACCCGTGCAAACCCGCACACCTTGCACACATGCACACCCGTGCAAACCCGCACACCTTGCACACATGCACACCCGTGCAAACCCGCACACCTTGCACACATGCACACCCGTGCAAACCCCCACACCTTGCACACATGCATACCCGTGCAAACCCGCACACCTTGCACACCTGCACACCCGTGCAAATCCCCACACCTTGCACACATGCACACCCGTGCAAACCCCCACACCTTGCACACATGCACACCCGTGCAAACCCCCACACCTTGCACACATGCACACCCGTGCAAACCCCCACACCTTGCACACATGCACACCTGTGCAAACCCGCACACCTTGCACCCATGCACACCCGTGCAAACCCGCACACCTTGCACACCTGCACACCAGTGCAAACCCGCACACCTTGCACACATGCACACCCGTGCAAACCCCCACACCTTGCACACATGCACACCCGTGCAAACCCCCACACCTTGCACACATGCACACCCGTGCAAACCCCCACACCTTGCACACATGCACACCCGTGCAAACCCCCACACCTTGCACACCTGCACACCCGTGCAAACCCCCACACCTTGCACACATGCACACCCGTGCAAACCCCCACACCTTGCACACATGCACACTCGTGCAAACCCCCACACCTTGCACACATGCACACCCGTGCAAACCCCCACACCTTGCACACATGCACACCCGTGCAAACCCCCACACCTTGCACACATGCACACCCGTGCAAACCCCCACACCTTGCACACATGAACACCCGTGCAAACCCCCACACCTTGCACACATGCACACCCGTGCAAACCTGCACACCTTGCACACATGCACACCCGTGCAAACCCCCACACCTTGCACACATGCACACCCGTGCAAACCCCCACACCTTGCACACATGCACACCCGTGGAAACCCCCACACCTTGCACACATGCACACCCGTGGAAACCCCGACACCTTGCACACATGCACACCCGTGCAAACCCCCACACCTTGCACACATGCACACCCGTGCAAACCCCCACACCTTGCACACATGCACACCCGTGCAAACCCCCACACCTTGCACACATGCACACCCGTGCAAAACCCCACACCTTGCACACATGCACACCCGTTCAAACCCCCACACCTTGCACACATGCACACCCGTGCAAACCCCCACACCTTGCACACATGCACACCCGTGCAAACCCGCACACCTTGCACACATGCACACCCGTGCAAACCCCCACACCTTGCAGACATGCACACCCGTGCAAACCCCCACACCTTGCACACATGCACACCCGTGCAAACCCGCACACCTTGCATTCATGCACACCCGTGCAAACCCCCACACCTTGCACACATGCACACCCGTGCAAACCCCCACACCTTGCACACATGCACACCCGTGCAAACCCGCACACCTTGCACACATGCACACCCGTGCAAACCCGCACACCTTGCACACATGCACACCCGTGCAAACCCCCACACATTGCACACATGCACACCCGTACAAACCCGCACACCTTGCACAGATGCACACCCGTGCAAACCCGCACACCTTGCACGCATGCACACCCGTGCAAACCCCCACACCTTGCACACATGCACACCCGTGCAAACCCGCACACCTTGCACACATGCACACCCGTGCAAACCCGCACACCTTGCACACATGCACACCCGTGCAAACCCGCACACCTTGCACACATGCACACCCGTGCAAACCCGCACACCTTGCACACATGCACACGCGTGCAAACCCGCACACCTTGCACACATGCACACCCGTGCAAACCCCCACACCTTGCACACATGCATACGCGTGCAAACCCCCACACCTTGCACACATACACACCCGTGCAAACCCGCACACCTTGCACACATGCACACCCGTGCAAACCCCCACACCTTGCACACATGCACACCCGTGCAAACCCGCACACCTTGCACACATGCACACCCGTGCAAACCCGCACACCTTGCACACATGCACACCCGTGCAAACCCGCACACCTTGCACACATGCACACCCGTGCAAACCCCCACACCTTGCACACATGCACACCCGTGCAAACCTGCACACCTTGCACACATGCACACCCGTGCAAACCCCCACACCTTGCACACATGCACACCCGTGCAAACCCGCACACCTTGCACACATGCACACCCGTGCAAACCCCCACACCTTGCACACATGCACACCCGTGCAAACCCCCACACCTTGCACACATGCACACCCGTGCAAACCCCCACATCTTGCACACATGCACACCCGTGCAAACCCCCACACCTTGCACACATGCACACCCGTGCAAACCCCCACACCTTGCACACATGCACACCCGTGCAAACCCCCACACCTTGCACACATGCACACCCGTGCAAACCCGCACACCTTGCACACATGCACACCCGTGCAAACCCCCCACACTTTGCACACATGCACACCCGTGCAAACCCCCACACCTTGCACACATGCACACCCGTGCAAACCCCCACACCTTGCACACATGCACACCCGTGCAAACCCGCACACCTTGCACACATGCACACCCGTGCAAACCCCCACACCTTGCAGACATGCACACCCGTGCAAACCCCCACACCTTGCACACATGCACACCCGTGCAAACCCGCACACCTTGCACACATGCACACCCGTGCAAACCCCCACACCTTGCACACATGCACACCCGTGCAAACCCCCACACCTTGCAGACATGCACACCCGTGCAAACCCCCACACCTTGCACACATGCACACCCGTGCAAACCCGCACACCTTGCACACATGCACACCCGTGCAAACCCCCACACATTGCACACATGCACACCCGTACAAACCCGCACACCTTGCACAGATGCACACCCGTGCAAACCCGCACACCTTGCACGCATGCACACCCGTGCAAACCCCCACACCTTGCACACATGCATACGCGTGCAAACCCGCACACCTTGCACACATGCACACCCGTGCAAACCCGCACACCTTGCACACATGCACACCCGTGCAAACCCGCACACCTTGCACACATGCACACCCGTGCAAACCCGCACACCTTGCACACATGCACACGCGTGCAAACCCGCACAACCTTGCACACATGCACACCCGTGCAAACCCCCACACCTTGCACACATGCATACGCGTGCAAACCCCCACACCCTTGCACACATGCACACCCGTGCAAACCCGCACACCTTGCACACATGCACACCCGTGCAAACCCCCACACCTTGCACACATGCACACCCGTGCAAACCCGCACACCTTGCACACATGCACACCCGTGCAAACCCGCACACCTTGCACACATGCACACCCGTGCAAACCCGCACACCTTGCACACATGCACACCCGTGCAAACCCCCACACCTTGCAGACATGCACACCCGTGCAAACCCCCACACCTTGCACACATGCACACCCGTGCAAACCCGCACACCTTGCACACATGCACACCCGTGCAAACCCCCACACCTTGCACACATGCACACCCGTGCAAACCCCCACACCTTGCAGACATGCACACCCGTGCAAACCCCCACACCTTGCACACATGCACACCCGTGCAAACCCGCACACCTTGCACACATGCACACCCGTGCAAACCCCCACACATTGCACACATGCACACCCGTACAAACCCGCACACCTTGCACAGATGCACACCCGTGCAAACCCGCACACCTTGCACGCATGCACACCCGTGCAAACCCCCACACCTTGCACACATGCATACGCGTGCAAACCCGCACACCTTGCACACATGCACACCCGTGCAAACCCGCACACCTTGCACACATGCACACCCGTGCAAACCCGCACACCTTGCACACATGCACACCCGTGCAAACCCGCACACCTTGCACACATGCACACGCGTGCAAACCCGCACACCTTGCACACATGCACACCCGTGCAAACCCCCCACACCTTGCACACATGCATACGCGTGCAAACCCCCACACCTTGCACACATGCACACCCGTGCAAACCCGCACACCTTGCACACATGCACACCCGTGCAAACCCCCACACCTTGCACACATGCACACCCGTGCAAACCCGCACACCTTGCACACATGCACACCCGTGCAAACCCGCACACCTTGCACACATGCACACCCGTGCAAACCCGCACACCTTGCACACATGCACACCCGTGCAAACCCCCCACACCTTGCACACATGCACACCCGTGCAAACCTGCACACCTGCACACATGCACACCCGTGCAAACCCCCACACCATGCACACATGCACACCCGTGCAAACCCGCACACCTTGCACACATGCACACCCGTGCAAACCCCCACACCTTGCACACATGCACACCCGTGCAAACCCCCACACCTTGCACACATGCACACCCGTTGCAAACCCCCACATCTTGCACACATGCACACCCGTGCAAACCCCCACACCTTGCACACATGCACACCCGTGCAAACCCCCACACCTTGCACACATGCTCACCCGTGCAAACCCCCACACCTTGCACACATTGCACACCCGTGCAAACCCCCCACACCTTGCACACATGCACACCCGTGCAAACCCCCACACCTTGCACACATGCACCACCCGTGCAAACCCCCACACCTTGCACACATGCACACCCGTGCAAACCCCACACCTTGCACACATGCAACACCCGTTGCAAACCCGCACACCTTGCACACTGCACACCCGTGCAAACCCCCACACCTTGCACACATGCACACCCGTGCAAACCCGCACACCTTGCACACATGCACACCCGTGCAAACCCCCACACCTTGCACACATGCACACCCGTGCAAACCCCCACACCTTGCACCCTTGCACACCCGTGCAAACCCGCACACCTTGCACACATGCACACCCGTGCAAACCCGCACACCTTGCACACATGCACACGCGTGCAAACCCGCACACCTTGCACACATGCACACCCGTGCAAACCCCCACACCTTTGCACACATGCATACGCGTGCAAACCCCCACACGTTGCACACATACAGGACCCGTGCAAACCCGCACACCTTGCACACATGCACACCCGTGCAAACCCCCACACCTTGCACACATGCACACCCGTGCAAACCCGCACACCTTGCACACATGCACACCCGTGCAAACCCGCACACCTTGCACACATGCACACCCGTGCAAACCCGCACACCTTGCACACATGCACACCCGTGCAAACCCCCACACCTTGCACACATGCACACCCGTGCAAACTGCACACCTTGCACACATGCACACCCGTGCAAACCCCCACACCTTGCACACATGCACACCCGTGCAAACCCGCACACCTTGCACACATGCACACCCGTGCAAACCCCCACACCTTGCACACATGCACACCCGTGCAAACCCCCACACCTTGCACACATGCACACCCGTGCAAACCCCCACATCTTGCACACATGCACACCCGTGCAAACCCCCACACCTTGCACACATGCACACCCGTGCAAACCCCCACACCTTGCACACATGCACACCCCTGCAAACCCCCACACCTTGCACACATGCACACCCGTGCAAACCCGCACACCTTGCACACATGCACACCCGTGCAAACCCCCACACTTTGCACACATGCACACCCGTGCAAACCCCCACACCTTGCACACATGCACACCCGTGCAAACCCCCACACCTTGCACACATGCACACCCGTGCAAACCCGCACACCTTGCACACATGCACACCCGTGCAAACCCCCACACCTTGCAGACATGCACACCCGTGCAAACCCCCACACCTTGCACACTGCACACCCGTGGCAAACCCGCACACCTTGCACACATGCACACCCGTGCAAACCCCCACACCTTGCACACATGCACACCCGTGCAAACCCCCACACCTTGCAGACATGCACACCCGTGCAAACCCCCACACCTTGCACACATGCACACCCGTGCAAACCCGCACACCTTGCACACATGCACACCCGTGCAAACCCCCACACATTGCACACATTGCACACCCGTACAAACCCGCACACCTTGCACAGATGCACACCCGTGCAAACCCGCACACCTTGCACGCATTGCACACCCGTGCAAACCCCCACACCTTGCACACATGCATACGCGTGCAAACCCGCACACCTTGCACACATGCACACCCGTGCAAACCCGCACACCTTGCACACATGCACACCCGTGCAAACCCGCACACCTTGCACACATGCACACCCGTGCAAACCCGCACACCTTGCACACATGCACACGCGTGCAAACCCGCACACCTTGCACACATGCACACCCGTGCAAACCCCCACACCTTGCACACATGCATACGCGTGCAAACCCCCACACCTTGCACACATGCACACCCGTGCAAACCCGCACACCTTGCACACATGCACACCCGTGCAACCCCCACACCTTGCACACATGCACACCCCGTGCAAACCCGCACACCTTGCACACATGCACACCCGTGCAAACCCGCACACCTTGCACACATGCACACCCGTGCAAACCCGCCACACCTTGCACACATGCACACCCGTGCAAACCCCCACACCTTGCACACATGCACACCCGTGCAAACCTGCACACCTTGCACACATGCACACCCGTTGCAAACCCCCACACCATGCACACATGCACACCCGTGCAAACCCGCACACCTTGCACACATGCACACCCGTGCAAACCCCCACACCTTGCACACATGCACACCCGTGCAAACCCCCACACCTTGCACACATGCACACCCGTGCAAACCCCCACATCTTGCACACATGCACACCCGTGCAAACCCCCACACCTTGCACACATGCACACCCGTGCAAACCCCCACACCTTGCACACATGCTCACCCGTGCAAACCCCCACACCTTGCACACATGCACACCCGTGCAAACCCCCACACCTTGCACACATGCACACCCGTGCAAACCCCCACACCTTGCACACATGCACACCCGTGCAAACCCCCACACCTTGCACACATGCACACCCGTGCAAACCCCCACACCTTGCACACATGCACACCCGTGCAAACCCGCACACCTTGCACACATGCACACCCGTGCAAACCCCCCACACCTTGCACACATGCACACCCGTGCAAACCCGCACACCTTGCACACATGCACACCCGTGGCAAACCCCACACCTTGCACCCATGCACACCCGTGCAAACCCCACACCTTGCACCCTTGCACACCCGTGCAAACCCGCACACCTTGCACACATTGCACACCCGTGCAAACCCCCACACCTTGCACACATGCACACCCGTGCAAACCCCCACACCTTGCACACATGCACACCCGTGCAAACCCCCACACCTTGCACACATGCACACCCGTGCAAACCCGCACACCTTGCACACATGCACACCCGTGCAAACCCGCACACCTTGCACACATGCACACCCGTGCAAACCCCCACACCTTGCAGACATGCACTCCCGTACAAACCCCCACACCTTGCACACATGCACACCCGTGCAAACCCGCACACCTTGCACACATGCACACCCGTGCAAACCCCACACCTTGCACACATGCACACCCGTGCAAACCCCCACACCTTGCAAACAGCACACCCGTGCAAACCCCACACCTTGCACACATGCACACCCGTGCAAACCCGCACACCTTGCACACATGCACACCCGTGCAAACCCCCACACCTTGCACACATGCACACCCGTGCAAACCCCCCACATCTTGCACACATGCACACCCGTGCAAACCCCCACACCTTGCGCACATGCACACCCGTGCAAACCCGCACACCCTTGCACACATGCACACCCGTGCAAACCCCCACACCTTGCAGACATAGCACACCCGTGCAACCCCCACACCTTGCACACATGCACACCCGTGCAAACCCGCACACCTTGCACACATGCACACCCGTGCAAACCCCCACACCTTGCACACATGCACACCCGTGCAAACCCCCACACCTTGCACACATGCACACCCGTGCAAACCCGCACACCTTGCACACATGCACACCCGTACAAACCCGCACACCTTGCACACATGCACACCCGTGCAAACCCCCACACCTTGCACACATGCCACACCGTGCAAACCCGCACACCTTGCAACACATGCACACCGTGCAAACCCGCACACCTTGCACAAATGCACACCCGTGCAAACCCGCACACCTTTGCACACATGCACACGCGTGCAAACCCGCACACCTTGCACACATGCACACCCGTGCAAACCCCCACACCTTGCACACATGCATACGCGTGCCAAACCCCCACACCTTGCACACATGCACACCCGTGCAAACCCGCACACCTTGCACACATGCACACCCGTGCAAACCCGCACACCTGCACACATGCACACCCGTGCAAACCGCACACCTTGCACACATGCACACCCGTGCAACACCCCCACACCTTGCACACATGCACACCCGTGCAAACCTGCACACCTTGCACACATGCACACCCGTGCAAACCTGCACACCTTGCACACATGCACACCCGTGCAAACCCGCACACCTTGCACACATGCACACCCGTGCAAACCCCCACACCTTGCACACATGCACACCCGTGCAAACCCCCACACCTTGCACACATGCACACCCGTGCAAACCCCCACATCTTGCACACATGCACACCCGTGCAAACCCCCACACCTTGCACACATGCACACCCGGTGCAAACCCCCACACCTTGCACATATGACATCCGTGCAAACCCCCACACCTTGCACACATGCACACCCGTGCAAAACCCCCACACCTTGCACACATGCACAACCCGTGCAAACCCCCCACACCTTGCACACATGCACACCCGTGCAAACCCCCACACCTGTGACACCATGCCACACCCGTGCAAACCCCCACACCTTGCACACATGCACACCCCGTGCAAACCCGCACACCTTGCACACATGCACACCCGTGCAAACCCCCACACCTTGCACACATGCACACCCGTGCAAACCCCCCACACCTTGCACACATGCACACCCGTGCAAACCCGCACACCTTGCACACATGCACACCCGTGCAAACCCCCACACCTTGCACACATGCACACCCGTGCAAAACCCCACACCTGCCAACATGCACACCCGTGCAAACCCCCACACCTTGCACACATGCACACCCGTGCAAACCCCGCACACCCTTGCACACATGCACACCCGTGCAAACCCCCACACCTGCACACATGCACACCCGTACAAACCCGCACACCTTGCACAGATGCACACCCGTGCAAAACCCGCACACCTTGCACGCATGCACACCCGTGCAAACCCGCACACCTTGCACACATGCACACCCGTGCAAACCCCCACACCTTGCACACATGCACACCCGTGCAAACCCGCACACCTTGCACACCTGCACACCCGTGAAAAACCCGCACACCTTGCACACATGCACACCCGTGCAAAACCCCACACCTTGCACACATGCACACCCGTGCAAACCCCCACACCTTGCACACATGCACATCCGTGCAAACCCGCACACCTTGCACACATGCACACCCGTGCAAACCCGCACACTTGCACCCATGCACACCCGTGCAAACCCGCCCACCCTTGCACACATGCACACCCGTGCAAACCCGCACACCTTGCACACATGCACACCCGTGAAACCCCCAACCCCACACTTGCCCACATGCACACCCGTGCAAACCCCCACACCTTGCACACATGCACACCCGTGCAAACCCCCCAACCTTGCACACATGCACACCCGTGCAAAACCCCCACACCTTGCACACATGCACACCCGTGCAAACCCCCACACCTTGCACACATGCACACCCGTGCAAACCCCACACCTTGCACACATGCACACCCGTGCAAAACCCCCACACCTTGCACACATGCACACCCGTGCAAACCCCACCTTGCACACATGCACACTGTGCAAACCCCCACACCTTGCACACATGCACACCCGTGCAAACCCCACACCTTGCACACATGCACACCGTGCAAACCCCCACACTTGCACACATGCACACCCGTGCAAACCCCCACACCTTGCACACATGCACACCCGTGCAAACCCCCACACCTTGCACACATGCACACCCGTGCAAACCTGCCACACCTTGCACACTATGCACACTCTGTGCTCGTGCAAACCCCCACACCTTGCACACATGCACACCCGTGCAAACCCCCACACCTTGCACACATGCACACCCGTGAAACCCCCCACCTTGCACACATGCACCCCGTGGAAACCCCGACACCTTGCACACATGCACACCGTGCAAACCCCCACACCTTGCACACATGCACACCCGTGCAAACCCCCACACCTTGCACACATGCACACCCGTGCAAACCCTCACACCTTGCACACATGCACACCCGTGCAAAAACCCCACACCTTGCACACATGCACACCGTGCAAACCCCCACACCTTGCACACATGCACACCCGTACAAACCCCCTCACCTTGCACACATGCACACCCGTGCAAACCCGCACACCTGCACACATGCACACCCGTGCAAACCCCCACACCTTGCAGACATGACACCCGTGCAAACCCCACACCTTGCACACATGCACACCCGTGCAAACCCGAACACCTTGCACACATGCACACCCGTGCAAACCCCCACACCTTGCACACATGCACACCCGTGCAAACCCCCACACCTTGCACACATGCACACCCGTGCAAACCCCCACACCTTGCACACATGCACACCGTGCAAACCCCACACCTTGCACACATGCACACCCGTGCAAACCCGCACACCTTGCACACATGCACACCCGTGCAAACCCGCACACCTTGCACACATGCACACCCGTGCAAACCCCACACCTTGCACACATGCACACCCGTGCAAAACCCCCACACCTTGCACACATGCACACCCATGCAAACCGCACACCTTGCACACATGCACACCCGTGCAAACCTGCACACCTTGCACACATGCACACCCGTGCAAACCCGCACACCTTGCACACATGCACACCGTGCAAACCCCCACACCTTGCCCACATGCACACCCGTGCAAACCCGCCACACCTTGCACACATGCACACCCGTGCAAACCCCCACACCTTGCACACATGCACACCGTGCAAACCCTCACACCTTGCACACATGCACAACCCGTGCAAAACCCCACACCTTGCACACATGCACACCCGTGCAAACCCGCACACCTTGCACACATGCACACCCGTACAAAACCCCACACCTTGCACACATGCACCACCCGTGCAAACCCGCACACCTTGCACACATGCACACCCGTGCAAACCCCCACACCTTGCAGACATGCACACCCGTGCAAACCCCCACACCTTGCACACATGCACACCCGTGCAAACCCGCACACCTTGCACACATGCACCCGTGCAAACCCCCACACCTTGCACACATGCACACCCGTGCAAACCCCCACACCTTGCACACATGCACACCCGTGCAAACCCCCACACCTTGCACACATGCATACGCGTGCAAACCCCCACACCTTGCACACATGCACACGTGCAAACCCGCACACCTTGCACACATGCACACCCGTGCAAACCGCACACCTTGCACACAATGCACACCCGTGCAAACCCCCAAACCTTGCACACATGCACACCGTGCAAACCCCCACACCTTGCACACATGCACACCCGTGCAAACCCACACATCTTGCACACATGCACACCGTGCAAACCCCCACACCTTGCACACATGCACACCCGTGCAAACCCCCACACCT